>OY728163.1:62468353-63068353 GCA_963277665.1 Viscum album | reverse complement strand
GGAATTATTAACAAATTATCTACATCGTATAATTTATTTATAATATTTACATATTAAATAATTACCATAAAAGTTGATATAATTGTGATGTAGTAAATATTTTATTAATAGAAATATCAAATTAATGATACTAAAGTAATAAAATAAATATATTTTATATTAATTAAGGTTATAAAAAAAATTTATAGGTTATTAGAAACTTTTAATAGTTTATTAAATTGTTTGGTTCGAATATATCTGTATTTTTGGACTTTATTTAAAGTCAAAGTAATGAATAGTGTCAGAATTGACATTATTGATATTTTATAAAAATAACATTTTATTAAATTATTTAAAAATTATAAAAATCATTGAAAACAAAAAAAAATTATAATTATAAGGTCTAAAAGGTCGTAAATTGTCCTTTTATGGAAAATTTACACCATATAAGTGAATATTTATAACCTTTTAATAATTAGAATATTATTTCCATAATTAAAATTAAATAGATTAATTAAGGATAAATCAGGATGATAAGGTTTAAAATAAAATTAAATCATATATAAATTCTACTGGTTGATAGGATTTTGTCTCATAAACATCTTATATTCTAAATAAATCACATTGGAGGCATCTGGAATTGGCAATTAATTTATATTAATTTAATATTTTGAGAGTTTTCTAAAGTGCCCCTCCCCTCTATTATAAAATGGCACATCCTCCCTCACTTCCTCATACCACTCGAATCCTAATTTATTTAAAAAACCCTACCTATTTCCATAATAAACTTACCTAGACACTTCATATAGGTTTTATTATTCTCAAAATACCATCCCTAGTGTCCCTAAGTGGAGATCTAAAGGAGGTTCTTTAGAGAGTAGGTAATCATCTTTACCGACTCCTCCAAGATTATTTCTTCTTCTACTTCATCTTCACATGTTTTTCCACTATAAAATAATAACACTATTGTCATATATATGTTTATATTTTATTGTGATTATGGTATAATCATATTCATCCTTTTATTCATCTTATGATAAACAATATCACCATGTGTGTGTACGTATGACTTACCGTCTCCATGCCATGGTGTAATGTTTTTCATCACTAATGTATTAGTATGGGTATAATGATGGATATAATTTTTATAAACAACAAATATTACATGAAATTGATTTTTTAAGATTAATATACCATCAAGTTCCTGACCATTTCACCATTAATGGAATAATATTGCTGTGCGTATGTGCGTGCATGCATACGACATATCATCTCCACAACACGATGAGATTCCTCTTACATGTTAAACATTATAGAATGATTATAAAATTATATATTATGAGTAGAATTTATAATTACTAACTAAATATCATTCTGGATATAAATAAAATATATCCTATCTATAAGAAACTACACTTACACGACAAAAAACATAAAAAAATAAACTAGTTAAAACCTAAAACAATGGTAATAATGAAATATTGTTAATCAAACGATATAAGATAATTGTATATGATATCATAAATATTGATATAGTAATTTTATAATTTAATAACATTATTTAACCATTATACAGAAGGTTAAAACACCCTCAACTAAAGGAAAGTACAAGATAAGGGTTTATTTCTCAATCTCATTATTATCTGATGTTGTTTATACGTAAGTATCTACTAGGTCATATTTATCATCCATTTCCATGTTTCTTAAAAGTAATTTCAAAATATTCTTAATATTACTTCAAAAATGTTTGAAGTTATTTTTACCCAAGTTTTACTTTTATAAATTTTTTTAAAAGAAATGTTTCTATCATTTTCCAAACGTGGTACATTATGACCTTTTCAACAAAATATTAAAGGAATATTTTTTAACCTTATACAGTATGAGACAAGATTCCTTTACAATCTTACAAGAATAATTTTCACTTAAAGTGTTTTATTTTAAAATTACATTCCATTTTTAAAATAATTTCAATATGAAAGGAATATTTCTCTCAAGAAGTTTTTAATGATTTTATTATATTATTTTAATTTATGTCAACATACTTTATTGTATTTTATGTTTAATTAAGTTTGATTTATTATCTACTATTTTGTATAGAAGGGATTATGATATGTTTGACTATGGATGTTATATTTTTTTATAATTCATGGTTAATGTAGTAATATTTTGTATGCTAGTTTTAATATGAATTTTTATGTTAATTATGTTTCACCCTTTTCATATGAAGAATTCATTAGACTTATTAAGTGATGAAAATGGGCCCACTATAGCCCCTCGATGCATTAGTAGTTCTCATGAGAAAAACTATTTTGAGTTTTGACTAATATCTTACCCACTTATGTGTGGTCATGGAACGAGGCCTTGACGGTATGGTTATGATGTCTAGAATTATGAATTCTCTCATTATAAGATTAGTTATTGATAATACATGTGATTATTCGACTAGTATAATATACATTTGAATGTTTATATGGAATTATTTTATTTATTATTGCCATATTATGCTCAAGATTATGTTTAAAAGGCTTTTGTTTTAGTTATATATCTCTCCTTATATATTGTGTTTATTTATAATAGCTTCCTACATATTACTTACTCTTAATGGGAATCTGAGCTCACCCCTTTCTTATGTTTTATTTTCCCAGGATTCAAAGATGTGTATTATGATTGATATACTGGTTTAATTAATGAGAATAATGTAATTCTCGAAGGATTATCTATGTTATATTTTTTGTTTTGAATTGTAACATAAAGTTCATGTATGTAATCTATTTTCAAAGACTGCTAAATAGATCGTTCCTTTCAGATTTAAAACTTGTATCTATGTCATTTCATTAAATTAAGGCACAAGCTCCAGGCTAATGGGGTCAGGTTGTTATATTTTTGATTCCATTATGGTGTATTTCTAAACTTATAATTAATATAAAAGAATTACTGATTTTTATTAGAATTTTTTGGAGCACCGATAATCTAAAACATTACATAAATGTGTTTTTAGATATATGAAGTTTGTTTACTAGGATATTTAATTTCTAATAAATGTGTATCGGTAGATCCTAAAATGGAAAATTCTATTGGATTACGGTAACCGCTGAAAATTTTCTTTGAGTGATAAAACTTTCTTGGATTATATGGGTACTGTATTTTCTTTGAATCCAGATCTAGACTCGATTATGTTCTTTTTTCCAATAGATCATGTGTATTCTAATGGATCTCAACCATTACAAATTCACAAAACAAATTATCCAACCCATGTTTTAGAAATATCTGTGGGAGTTCATGATTTTAAAATTTGGTTAAATTATAACATTATGGAGAAATTAATTATGTTCATAGACCATCAAATATTGAAATACACCATTTTAAATGTGTACATAAACCTGATAAAAAATGATGGGTGAAATATCTCCATATGATCTGCATTTAAAGGGTTTATATACAAGGAAAAAAGAATTTTATGGATGATGAATTAAGTTTGAATTTGTATGATCAATTTTCTAAAGAATCTCATGATTAGTGTCCATTTATGGTTTTTATTGAGAATATGTATTTCGATTATACTGAGGAGAATTAATTTTTGGTTTTCTTTCTAGTAAAATCCATTCTTAACTTTGTATAACATGTCAATTAGGCTCAAATAACATATCATTATTTCCATATCATTATGTCAAAACATAATGGTTGGGATACCATTGATAGATATAATCAAAATGGTAATTTTGTGTTTCTTTTTATAGATCAAATAGTTTTTCCATAATCCTACAATTAAAAACTACATTTTATATACCACCAATTGAAATACATTGTTCATGTAGAAATTTATAAGATATAAAAGTCATTTTTGAAGTCATGTATTGTATACTAGTATGAAAAGGAAAGTGTCATAGTATCTTTCGATATGCCTCACTGGTCAATAGGCTAGGGTTGTGCACTAATGAATAGTTGGTTTTTTGTAAAATATAAATATCCCTATCTATAAATGAGAGGAAATATTATTGGATTTTATCAGATGTATACCAATAAGGGTTCTGAAACAAGAATTCATATGGGTGATTGTGGATCAGATCACAAATTATGCTCACTTCATCCATATTCATGAATCTAATAATGGAGAAGACTCAAAAAACCCAATATTTGGGATGTTTTAATGCTTAATATAATACTAGTTTTAATAATTTTTAAACTATTTCCCCATTTTAAAACTCAGATTGTATGATCCTTTTGTAAATCATTGAGTACCCAATTGAACATAAGAATAGTGTTTCATTTACAAACTGATAAGAAGTCAGAATGGATGATCCAGTCATTAGAATACATTATTTGAGGTTGTGATAAAGATTTTATTGGTTCATGGGAGGACCATATATGATTTGTAGAGTTTCTATACAATAATATCTTTTAAACCTTGATATATATGGATCTATTTTAATCATTGTATGGTTTTCATTTTCAGTCTCTACTATTTGATTAAATACCGGAGAAGCTTCGATGTTGGGACATAACCATGTTCTGGAGATGGTTGAGTAAATTATCATAATAAAAAAATGAACTTTATGAATCATTGGAATCACAAATATTATATGAATCATTATTTTTTGTCATTATTGTGTTATGTGGGAGATCATGATTTTATGAAAGTCTATCTGAGGCTAGGGAATTTTAATTTGGGTTAGAAACATCAATTTTCTCCTCAATACATCATCCATTTTTAAATACTAGAACAGATTAGTGACATGGATTATCAGTTGTATTTACCTCCAAAATATAGATCTATATAAATTATATTTCATGTATATCAATTGAAAATATACCAATGTAAACATGAACACGTAATTAAATTAGAATGCATTGATCTTTCACCAAATGTTATTTTACAACACGTATTGATGTAGATTATTGATAGAAAAGAGAAAATTTTACACAGAATGGGTATCTACTTTTTGTACATTTTTTGTAAAATTTATATATTCAAGAAAAAAATATGGAAAGGGTTGAAACTATATTAAAATAATGTCCAAAAATCATCCAACTAAATGGAAATCTCATGTATTCTAAGTATGTAATGACTAATAGTGGGTAGAATGTAACACCCCCATGTTAAGATATGTTCTATTTTTTTCAGGTACTTTGATACATGGTATGGGTTTTATTTTAGTTTTAATAGAATTGGTGAGTGTCATAGATAATTGGGAGATTTTAGAAAATTCTTGTTCAATCATAGGAAGAAACATGATGTAGTGATATGAGTGTTTCACTCGGTGTACTCCTATGAAAAATGGGAATATCAAAAATTTTGGATTACTAGGTGTGGTCATGGTTATGAAACCCTAGGTGCCTTATTTTGAACCTCATATCAAGAAGCTTCACCACTCCATGTTAATGTTCATAATTATCCTAGATTGGATAGATTTGTTCTAACAGGGTGTGTTGGATGGTCATTTCATGCCTCATGTATATCTCTCAATCGAAGTAACCATGACCATTTTTTATTCACCTGATCAGGGTGTTGATCAAAACATTTTTAATCAACAATTACACTCAATGATTTTTTGTAAGGAGTTATGGATTCACATATAATCTTATTGGAAGGGTTTTTAGTCTTTTTATTGATAAAAAATCACCTCTTATAATCTTAAAATTCATCCTTTGTTAGGTGTTTCAGATCAATAATTTTAGGGTGATCCATTGGATGAATTCCTTCTGGTAATTTTTGGTGTTTTATCTAGAGGAAAATTATATTGTTGAAATATCTTCCTCCCTTTTAGGTTTGACTGGTAAAATCGATCATTAGGGGTATGTAGATTCTCTATTATAACATTATTTCTAGAATTAGATGGCTTCTATTTGTAAAATATCTTTCTAATATTTTCAATGAAAAAACAGATGTTGTTCATTTGTTTGAAATTCCATGGCATTAAGTTAAACAAACTTATTTTTTATTAATTATCTTGTGTTTCAAATTAGTCTCTTTGAACATTGTGGAATCCTTATTTTAATGGTTTGAGAATGAAATTAGAATTTAAATGTTTTTTGGAAAATTTGACATTAGTTTTTTTAAGAATTATTTAATATATTCTTGGAATACATGGTGTTGTGGGATCAAATTTTAGTTTATGAGTCCTTGTTGGTATGAACATTGATTATTATGCTAGATTGGAGAGACGTGGGAATTATTACATTATGATGAAATAGTAAAGGATGAGTAACCCTTTAGGAATATTTAATTTTCATTTAGCATCCATGTACGTGTCTGAGAGGGAGAAACATGGGATGTATATGCTAAGTGGAATAGAAGAAAGAAAAAATTGTTTTGGTATAATTGTTTTGTTTAAACTCAATCTGTCATTTATGAATAATTTGGTAGTGTCACCCTCTATTTTATATAAACTATGAGATTACATGATAATGTTATTAGTTTAATGTGTAGAAATATTTTAGAGGATTTCATACTGGGTATGATCACTCACCCCCTACATATGCACTTTGGTACATATGCAGACATGGGTATGTATGACACATGTAAAAGAAAGTTTTATTATTTCACTAGTGGAGCATCATAATACAACTACCATAGGATGTTTAGAGAATTGTGTTTCTATGATGAAGTCATTAGATTAATTCCAAATTGGTCTTTCTTTGTCGATATATCTGTCTGTTTTCATGATTTTCTTTATTATACATTGTCATCACTTATCCAATTGTAGGTTTCAGACGTAGTGGAAGTGTGCGATGGACAGTTCCCAACATTAATTTTTCCATAATTGATGATCAATCTAAGATCTATATGATGATGAATGTCATGATCCACATAATTTAGTCAATGAAATAGATAATAAAGAATTGCACTTGAACCAAGATATAGTATATCAACATATATTGTTTATAATTAATTTATTTGGATACAGAATTACTTCTAAGGAATTAATTATTCATTTAAGGTTGGCGACTGATCTTTGAGGCACCACTGTTGCGTTGTAGAAACCAATTGTTGATTTCCTCTAGTAGTGATCCACATGTGTTCCAATAATCCCTAGTCATCGCCAAATGAGACTTCGGGTTCTAGCATGGAAGATCCTTGAACTTGCATCATCCAACTTGATCACCTAGAGAATCACTCCCAAAGCATTCTCCTTAATCTGGTGGAGGAGGATTGCTCACCGTTCTTGAGACCATTCTTGTAAAAAGGGATCTCTCTAGGCTTGAGAGGACTCTCCAAGTTTTTTGTGCACAACTGAATATGATAATGAGAAATGTGACATAATTTGGGATTTATATTCCTAGGGTTAAAATAAAACTATTGCACAAGTTCCCTCATTAGTTATTTAATCCCAGAAAAACCCCACATAAAATAATAATAATAATATTATTATTCCTCAATATTGACTAAACTTGAGAATTATAATTAAATATTATTTAATTAAATAATATTCAATATTATCATTTCTCCCTGGACCATTAAACTCAGTACTCCATTCCTCCACAATTTTATCAGGCCTTGAATAATGTCTATTTATTTATTAAATAAATATCACTACATTATTCTCCAATAAATAAATAAATATTTATATTTGATCAATAATACATGAATAATTATTAATCCATGTACGGAAATAATATTTATTCAACCTATTAATTAAAAAATAATAATATATAATTTAACTGAGCTTCTAGATACACTAAGTGTGTGACCCTCTAGGCCTCTTTCATAGTGGCATTAGGAAAAGAAGCCTAAAGTCCGATGTTAGTGTCTAGAAACATGCCAAGACACCCATAGATAATGAAGTTAATTCCATAATAACATATCACCTCATAAGATAACTTACCATGTAATATAATCCCTTTATCACAATATCTCAAATTGAGAAGGTTGCATGCTGGTGTCATCATCCTATATGCTCGATATCACTTTATTTGACTTTCCATAAATTGAACTTTCTTACAGAACACCATTTCAATGGATTTATTTAGTATATATAATTTCAATTAAATGGAATGAGATATTATCTTTCTTCAATTAATATAAGGGATAAATACTTTCTCGTGATATTCATTAAAGCAATATTACTTGTGACACACCCAACGTATGCTACCTCACTGGGAACATCTATCATCATAGTTTTCATCAATACATCTAATTGTGTGACTCATTATACTAATTAATAATAATCTTAAATTCTAAGTACCAAAATCCATAGATAGGAACATCCAATGACACATATAAATGTGGGTTTCTTATTAGTGGGGTTCGTTCTCATAATATCCTATTGGATATTACCAAGGGCGTAAAGTAGGAGAAGTTGCCTCAAAGTAATATAAGTCTCCACCCCTGATATATTGTATAATTTGTATCTCTAAAATGATATCATTCAGTTATATAACATATATTCAATAAGAGTGTCATAGCACTTTCGAGTTCTCATCATAGCGGGGAACTTCTATGACCTTTTAGTGTGATAACTACTCTTAGGACATTATCACATACTATGTCACATTGAAGAACAATCATGATGTGATAAGTATTTTATCGATATTAAAAAAATGAATACATGTTTATCATAAAGTAAAAATAATTTTTTTTCTAGGGAACCAACTCCAAAAAACTCTCACTTTCACTAGATCCAACTTCTAACAACCTTTTGTCTGCTAACTCTCACATGATATTCATGATTCTAATGAGATATTTCATTAGTCAAGGGGTATGTCACGTTCTCTTTTATGGTTACTCTTCTCAGTATAATATCATTTATCTAATAGAAATACCTCAATAGGTGATACTTCTGGAGTATATTCTTTGTCTGTTGTTGTGATCTTGGCTCCTTTTTAAGATCCATAGTTATAGTATTATCACAATACAATGTGATAGGTTCTTTACTACTAGGTACCACATTAAGATCCTAGAAAATGTTATTAATCCAAACTGTCACACCCAAGTTATTTATTATAGGTACCTATATTTCTTATATTTTTATCCTAATTTTTTCCCTAAGTACCCCTTATGCCTCCATAAATTTACGTGGATTTTGGAGATTTTTTAAGGGGAGAAAGGAGGGCGCATGGTTTAGGTGCACGATTTTCCAAACTATGCACACAAACCCTACACCCATGCTCAGGTCATAAAAAAGTGTTAAATGGCTCCTCTTCCCTCCCAGGAATTATCCAAACCCACCCATTTCTTCCCTCATTCGACCATTTATCCATGGCAGCCTCCCAAGCACTTTAAACCCTCCATAGAACTTCATTTTGAGGGGGGATTTGGTGGAGGAACTTCACATAATCTCAAGTAAGTGTTTCTCCCCCTTAGTTCCTCCCCTTTTTATGAGTTTTCTTCCAATTTCCATGAATTCCCAAATGTCTAGTGGGTAGGGTTTCGAACCTAGGGTTTAACTTTGGGTTTTCTTGGTCTAATCTTCTGATTTTAGGCTCAATCTACATTCCTTGAGGTGCGGTAGTGGTGCGATTGAATTTTTGCACAAAGCATTCAAAGGTTTAACAATTTTGCTAGGTGATTACATTTGTATTAAATCCTTGTGACTTATCTTGCTGTGTTTATTGTATTTTCAAGTTAATATCATTATATTATTGGTAAAAAAATTGTTTTTAGTGGTTTTTGTAAATAAAATAAAGTTTAAGTTTCATTTTTATGTGATATTGGGGGTTTTTTCATAGAAATGTTTTATTAGTTAATTTGGAGATTCCCTGTAACTACTAGGATTATTTTATTGAAATGTATTAGGGCTTCAAATCATGTTTTTATTGTTCATCTCCTTTGGTTATTGCTGTGAAATCTAGTTTTGGTGATGTTTGTTATGTAAATGATTTTTGGGTACCAATTTGGTGTTAAATTTGGTGTTTTACATGGATATTTTATGTTATGAATATTGGGGTTGTTTTATAACTCATGTAATGGGTTTATAGATATTTTTTGGGTGCTAAAAATTATTTATTGGTGAATTTTAGTATGAACATGGTGTTCAATGTGGGGTATTAAAGGTATTTTTGTGTGCAAAACATTATTGGCTTTTGTGAAGATGTTTTTTTTGAAAATCAAGATGTTTTGTTGTGTGTTTTAAGTGGTATAAAGTTTGTATAGCTACTTTATTTCTTGTATGGACTAGTAGTGGTGTTTTTATATGCAAATGGATGTATGTAGAATGCTGAATTTTTTTATCACAAAGGGGGAAGCTCTGTTACCTAGGAGGGCGGATATGTACTAGTACGCTAGTGATCCGGACGGGTTTTGTCCATGTTTCACTTAGAATTTTGGATAACGAAAACTCTATATAAACTATATGGATGATTTTTGGGGACCATTAGGTTATGGTTATGATCCCTACTAGTGTCTAGTGCATGGGAAATGATTGTGACATGGATATTTTTACACTGATGTATGAGGTACGTAGGGCTCAAGACTATCTAGTGCCTAGGGGTGTTCCTAGTTTTGGTGCTCATTCGATTTTTGGTATTTACCCTTTTCATAGGGTGTGTTTGGATGTAATTTAATACATATAACATGTCTTATTTAAATGTGTTAACATTCTGAAAGTTTTATTTTGAAAACTATTTTCAATTGAAAGTTTCACTTCTTGGAATTTATCACCATTTTTCCTCACATATTAAAATTGCATGATTTTCACCTTGTATTTCATACTATTTGGAATATTTGGGTAGTATCCTACTGGTCTTAGTATCACATCATAATTACACCAATTGGGTTTAAGTAGACTTAATTATTTTTTACTTTGTTAAAGGCAAATCTTCGGGTGAAGGCAACTCAGGTTGTTAGTCCCCTCCTATGGTGCGGTGTTGTGGAGACAGCTTAGGGGTGATGACCCCTTGTCATGTGGAGTCTTTGTGGATGTTTTTTTACAGTTTTTTTATGTTTGTACCACTTTTACTTTATTTAAAACCATGTATTCAGATCTGGTTTTTGTTGAGGCTAGTTTGGCATGAAAATTTCATATTCATATTATTGATTGTTTTTAATGTTTAATGCTTTCATACTCAAGTAAATCATTCCCAAACCAATTTAATTGATACCAGGACACTTTTTACATCCCATGGAGATAGGTAATGTCCTTAGGGCCTTTTAATGGGATGTATTTGGTGCTGGTATTAGGGGAGACAAGATTCGGTTTGTGAAAAAATGGTTCAAAGGAGGCCAATGTTTTGGGTTATATTACTATTTTGGGATGATTTGGGATAGACAAGAGCAAGTACTCTTGGATATCAGGGTTTTGTTCATGATTGGATTTTCTGGCCTTCACCTCTTGTGGCAGACCTTGAGTCACCATGGGATGTTGTAATTGTCTAATTGACTTCACTTCCAGGTGAGATGTGTGGCCTGCATACCACACTTGGACATCAGGAGGGGGTGGTTTGGTTGTTTATTTTATTACTATAATGTATTTAGATTATTTATATTTGATTTATTTGATTAAAATTTCTAGAATTGTGGTATTTACTATTGTTTTTGTGACTTTTTAATTTTGTAGCAACATGCCTCCATGAAAAGCTCCCATGTGCCCATGGGAGGAATCCAGAGAGAGTTCTCCCACATCGATTGATCAGAGGCTAGTCAAGGTTGTGGTATGGGTTGTTTGAGCTCTGGTATAGGGACCATATCATGTTCTCATTCCTTTTAGGGAAGAAGAGACATTTCCTAGAAAAGGTAAATCTTTGGAGTTTCTAAAAAACAAACCTCCTACTTTTTTAGGCAGAATAGAACCCCAGGAATCAGAGGAATGGATCGAGAAGATCGAGCACATGTTTGAGTTCTTGCACACACCCGATGAGCTTAGGGTGAAGTTTTCATCCTTTTTTTTGGAGGGTCCCAACTACATGTAGTGGGAATCAGTACTTCAAATTGGGAAGAACGAGCAGATGAGCTGAGGAGATTTCAAGGTCATCTTCAATGAACAGTACTGCCCCGAGGTCTTGGAATATTCCAGGTCATGAGAGTTCATGGATCTTGTTCAGGGGATTCTTTATATCATGGATTATGCCAACTGTTTCACTAAACGGGTCTGGTATGCTCTTGAAATCATCTCTAATGAACAAGGAAAGGCCTAGAGGTTTGATAAAGGCTTGTGACCAGAGATATACTCCCAGGTTTTCTTGTTCAATATGAGGACCTATGTCGAGTTTGTTTACTGGGTGTGTATAGTGTTGATTGACCATAAATTCAAGGCTGGTTTCTCTAGGTCTGTATTAGTATTGGGTAGTGGAATCTCCTCAAAGAATAAAAGGAAGTGGGCGGATCATGTGAATAATGGAGGTGGTAGTTCAGACCACTCTTCGATGAAATTTTCATATGTGCCTTCTGATGAGAGATTGGTCGTATGGAACCAGTGTGGGGGGCCAGAGAACATCTGACTAGAATTACCACTTCCTCCGAATCCCTGTTACCAATGTCAAGTTAGGGGTCATCTGCAGCACTTTTTCAGGGTGGAATGCCCACTTTCGAGTGGGGTAGGGTCAGTGGCTTCAAGAGGAGTGTCAGCATAGTCAGAGTCGTCGATGAAGGGGGATCTCGATTCGGTGGCCATGGCGGTAGAGTTGGGTGATCCTCTATATAGATCCAGTTTAGGGCACAACCACAGAATAGCGTTCATCCTCAAGTAGAGACTGTACATATCTATGTAGTGGATCAGGCACTAACAAGATAAGAAGTGGGACCATCGATAGTTTAAGTTACCATTCTGATAACATCTTCTATAGTTTCTACTCTTTTTGATACTGGTGCCTTTATTTCATTCATTTCTTCCCTTTTTTTGGACACACTAAATTTTCCAACATATTTTTTGCCTTTTGCGATAGATTTGGTGACGCCACTGGGAAAGATGAAGGAGTAGGGTTTCAGGTGCCCGTCATGTGTGATTTCGATGTCAGGGGATGAGATGGGGTGGGACCTCTTAGTATTAGATAGGGAATTGTTTGAAATAATACTTGGCATGGATTTTATGGTACACTTTTAGAAACACATCGATTTCTACATGCGGTGAGTGAGTTTCACAGCACCTGATGGGAGTCAACAGTTTTTTTGTGGAGAATGGGATCCTTAGTTGGGTCACATAGGACCTCCACTCCTAGATTTGGGAAGTATTATCTTCTAGTTATCGTCATTCACGCTAGAGGACGATGGTTTTTATCCTGAAGGTGCACTACCTCGTGTAGTGAATGAGTTTCTGGAGGTATCCCTGAATGATTTTTCAGGTTTTCCCTAGAGTGGGATGTGGATTTCTTGATTGATCTGGCACAAGGAACACAGCCTATATATCTTCCCTCATATCCTATGGCCCCCACTAATCTGAGGTGATTATATATACAATTGTAAGACTTAGAATTCAAAGTATTCATATGCCCGAGCGTCTCTCCTTGGGACGCTCTTGTGTTTTTTGCGAAAAATGATGACGGATCCCTCCGGTTGTGCATTGACTACCAGAAGCTGAATAAGGTAACAATTAAGACCAAATACCCTTTGTCTAGAATATATTATTTGTTTAATCAGTTGAAGGAAAAAAGTGGTTCTCAAAAATTGACTTTCATTCGAGATACCATCAACTTATTGTAAAAGAGGCTAATATCCCGAAGACAACCTTTCGATGTAGGTACGAACACTTTGTGTATTTGGTCATGCCCTTCAGATTGACCAATGATCCAGTAGTATTTATGGTACTCATGAATAGGGTGTTCCACTAGTATCTTGATTCCTTCATTGTGGTGTTTTTGGATGACATTATGGTGTACTATGGCTCTGAAGAGGAACATGAACATCACTTGAGGATCGTTTTGGGCACTTTGCAGGATCACCGCCTCTATGAAAAGTTTTCAAAGTGAACTTTCAGGATCAGGGAGGTGAAATTTATGGCGCATGTGATCTCAGAACATGGGGTTTCAGTGGACCATGAGAAGATCAATGCAGTTAAGTCATGGGAGCAGTTGAAGAACGTGTTCGAGATCAGGAGTTTCCTTGGCCTAGCTGGTTAATACAGGTGATTTGTTCAGGATTTCTCTCATCTTTCTTCACAAATGATTGTGCTCTCCCAGAAAGTGGTGAAGCTTTTATGGGGTCTATAATTTCACGAATCCTTTGAGGAGCTGAAGTGGAGGTTGACTACTGCCCCCTGTGAGGATTTTGTTTGAGGTCAGGAAGGGGTATGTGTTATTTTGCGATTCTTCAACTATGGGTCTTGGTTTCATGTTTATGCAAGATGATCATGTGGGGGAATATGGATCTCTCCAACTCTGACCACATGAAAATAATTACCCGACCCATGACTTGGAGCTGGCAGCGGTGATGCATGCTTTGAAGACCTCATGTCATTAACTCTTTGGGTAGAAATTTTTGGTCTACTATGTTCACAAAAGCTTGTCCTATATCTTCTCACAGAAGGAACTCAATCTAAGGAAATTCCATTGGATAGAGTACTTGTAGAGGTTTGACTTCATCATTATTTATACCCTAGACAAGGGAAATGTAGTGGTGTATGCCTTGAGAGAAAGGTATCAGTGCAAGCCTTGAGGAAGTCTAGTGATGAGTGGACATTGATGGGGCTCTTTGCTCAGATGTGTGTGGAGACCAGGGAGTAAATGGGGCTGCGTTCTTGGATATAATTCAATTGAATCCTTCTCCGTTGGAGTTGATTCAGCGAGAACATCCCAATGATGATATTTTTCAGTATTTGAAGTGGTTTCATCATGGTGGGGATACTTCCTATGATTGGTCTTTGTCTCCCAAAGGCATCTTATGCTTCAAGGGTCGTTCAGTAGTATCATTATCTCTACAAAAGGTGGTGATGGAGGATAGCCACTAGTCTCAGTGGGTTGTCCATCTAGGTACCACTAAGGTGTATTATGATGTCTGTTAGCAGTTCTGGTGGCTTGGTATGAGACGAGACATTGCGGACTTCATGTCGAGAAGCTACACATCCGAGCAGGTGAAAAAAGAGCATCAAAGGCCCTCCGGTTTTCTCTTGACATTTTTGATTCCTACCTAGAAATGGGAAGAGGTTTCCATGGACATCATTGTTTTCCTAACTCATACACATTAGGGTAAGAATTCCATTTGGGTGGTGATTAGTCATCTGACCAAATCACACCACTTAATTATGATCAGAGATACAACTAAAATAGATGAGTTGGGCCGTTTGTATCTTTAGAAGGTGGTAAGGCTCCTTGGGGTGTTGTTAGAATTTATCTTAGATAGAGACCACTATTTCACATCTCGGTTTTGGGAAGCCCTTAAAAAGGCCTTGGGCTCTCAGATTAAGATGAGCACGACATACCATCCTCAAACAGATGGTCAGATAGAACTAGGGAATCAGATTTTGGAGGACATGCTCTATGCATGTGTTTTGGACTTTAGAGGTTCATGGGATAGCCATTTTTGATTGGATGAGTTTTCTTATAATAATAGTTACCAATCCTATATTTTAATGGCTCCTTTTGAGGTGCTCTATGGTCTTCCATGTTGGTCACTGCCCCCCCAATGTTGGGTTGAGGTAGGAGATACTTTATTATTTGGGTCGATCCTTGTGAAGGAGACTTCTAGGAAGGTCAAATTGATCAGGAAACACTTTTTGAAAGCTCAAATTCACCATAAAGATTATACTAACTAGATGTATCGATACCTAGAGTTTTCTTTGGGTGAAAGGGTATTCTTGAAAGTGGTCCCTCATATGGGCCATCTTCGTTTGGGGAAGCAAGGTAAGCTGACTCCACGTTATGTCTTCCCTTTTGAGATCATCAAGCATATTAGAAAGGTGTCTTACAAGTTGGCCTTACCATATCATTTTATATCCATCCATGAATTTTTCCTCATCTCCCAGTAGATGAAATAAAACCTGGATCCATCCCATGTGCTGAGTTGGGAAGAACTAGAGATAGAGCCTGACTTGTCAGTTTTTGAGCGGCCAATGCAAATAGTGGACTCCGAAGATAAGGTGCTTCAAGGGAAGCCTATTCCGCTAGTCCGGGTTCATTATAAACATGGTAGTGATACACATGATACCTACGAATGAAATTCCTGGGTTGATGATGAGTACACATTCTGGTTTTCCAATCAATCCTTTAGTCGACTTTCTAGGACGAGAAGTTTTCATGGTGGGGAGAATTGTCACACCAAAGTTCTTCATTAAAGATACTTATATTTCTTATTTTTTTATCCTAACATTCCCCCTATGAACCCCTTAATCCCCCACAAATTTAGGTGGCTTTTGAAGATGTTTTTAGGGGGAAAAGGAGGGTGCACAGTTTAGGTGCACGGTTTTCCAAACTGTGAACACAAAACATGCACCCATGTCCATATCATAAAATAAAAGTGTTAAATGACTCCTTTTCCCTACTAGGATTTAACTAAACTCGAAAATTTCTTCCCCCATTTGACCATTTCAGCCATCTAAGCCTCCCAAACACTTCAAACCCTCCTTGGAACTTCATTTTGAAGGGGGGTTTGGTGGAGGAACTTCACACAATCTCAAGTAAGTGTTTGTTCCTCTTAGTTCCTCCCCTTTTTATGAGGTTTCTTCCAATTTCCTTGAAGTACCAAATTACCAGGGGTAAGGTTTCGAACCTAGGGATTAACTTTGGGTTTTCTTGGTCCAATATTCTGATTTTAGGCTTGATCTACCATCCTTGAGTTGCGGCAGTGGTGGGATTGAATTTTCGCACAAAGGATTCAAAGGTTTAACAATCTTAGTAGGTGCTTCCATGTGTATGCAATCATTGTGACTTATAATGTTGTTTTTATGACATTTTCATATTTATCTCATTTTATTATTGGTGAAAAATTGGTTTCAGTGGTATTTTTAAAGCAAATGAAGTTTATGTACCATTTTTATGTGAAATTGGGGGTTTTCATATAAATATTTTATTGGCTCATTTGGGACTACCCTATTACTACTTAGTTCATTTTATTTAAATGTATTAGGGCTTCAAATAATGTTTTTAGTGTTCATCTCCTTTGTTTGTTGCTATGAAATCTGGTTTTGGTGACATTTGTTAAGTAAATGATTTTTGGGTACCAATTGGGTGTTAAATTGGGTGTTTTACATGGCTATTTTATGTTAGGCATATTGGGGTTGTATTATAACTCATTTAATGGGATTATATAAATTTTTTTAGTGCTGAAAATTATTATTTGGTGAATTTGAGTATGCACATGGTGTTAAAAATTGGGTTTTAAAGGTATTTTTGTTTGTAAAACATTGTTGTATTTTGTGAAGTTGTTTTATCGAAAATCAAGATGTTTTGTTGTGTGCTTTAAGATGACTAAATTTTATAGCTAATTTATTGTTTGTATGTAACCATTATTGGAATTTTTATATGTAAAAGGATTTATGTAGCATGCTAAAATTGTTTGAGCACAAAGTGGGAAGCCCGGGAACCTAGGAGGGTGGACATCTACTAGTACGCTAGTGATCCGAATGGGTTTTTTCCCTTTTTCACTTATAATTTTGGATAACAACAAGTCTAACTAAAATATATGGAAGATTTTTGGGGACCAAGATGTTATGGTTATGTTACCTACTAGTGTCTCATGCACGGGAAAGGATTGTGACATTGATATGTTTACACTAAGGTACGTAGGGCCCGAGACTATCTAGTGCCTAGGGGTGTTCCCAGTTTTTGTGATCATTGGATTTGTGGTATTTACCCTTGTATTAGGGTGTGTTTGGATATAATTTACCGTAGCTTAAATGTCTTATTTAAATGTGTTAAAGTTTTGAATGTTTTATTTTGAAAACTGTTTACAATTGAAAGTTTCATTTCTTGGAATTTATCACCGTTTTTCCTTACATATTAAAACTACATGCTTTTCACCTTTTATTTCATACTATTTAGGATCTTTGGGTGGTATCCTACTCGGATTAGTATCACACCTTACATACACCCCTAGCGTGTAAGTATAATTTATTATGTTTGACTTAGGTAAAGGAAAAGCCTCGGGTGAAGGCAGTTCGGGTTGTTAGTCCCCTCCTATGGTGTGGTGTTGTGGAGTTGGCTCGGGTGTGATGGCCCCTTGTCGTGTGGAGTCTTTGTGGCTGTTTTGATTCATTTATTTATTTATTATTGGACCTATTGTACTTTATTTAAATAAATTTATTCATATTTGGTTTCTGTTGAGGCTTGTTTGGCATGAAAATTTCATATTCATATTATTGATTGTTTTAATGTTTTATGTTTTCATACTTGGGTAAATCATTCCCAAACCTAATTTATTGATACCCAGACACGTTTTATAGCATGTGGAGATAGGTAACACCCATTAGTTCCTTGTCATGGGCTGGATTTTTGTGCTGGTATTACTAGAAACCAGATTTGTTTAAGGACACAAATAGATTCTTTAGCTACATGAGAAGCTGCTATATACTCAGACTCTGCTGTAGAATAAGCAAAAACAAGATTCTTTGAACTCTTCCAGCCCATAGATACTCTGTTGAGACAGAAAACACTTTTTGATTATGAAGTCATATCATTCTAATTTTTTTGAAAACTATCATCTATATAACCTCTAATGACCAGCTCCTTGTCTCCTCCATATACGAGGAACATATCCATAGTTCTTCTCAGATACTTAAATATATCCTTAATAGAAGTCTAATGAAATTATACTAGATATTATTGATATCTGCCTACCATTATCAGTGCATAGGAAACATCAATTCTAGTACATAATATGGAGTACATGATTGATCCTACTATATAATTGTATGGGATCTTACTCTTTCTCTCTTTCTCATGTTGGTCCAGACGACACATTTTCATAGAAATATGTAAAATGTGTGGCACTGGAACAAATCCTCTCTTAGATTTTTCTATACTAAATCTATTTAGTATCTGGAAAACATATATACTTTGACTTATTCCAAGAATCCTCTTGGATGTATCACGAATGATCTTGATCCCAATAATATAGGCTGCTATAAATAATTCCTTAATAGAGAAGCACTTGTTTAACCATTCCTTAATAGACTGTAAGACAAGTATGTCATTTCCAATAAGTAATATGTCAACAACATAAACTACTAGGATAAAAACCATATTCCCACTAAACTTCTTGTAAACACATGGCTAACATTCATTCTTAATGAAACCAAACTCTTTTAGGGATTCATTGAATAAAATGTTCCATGGCCTAGATGCTTTCTTTAATCCATATATGGATATCTGCAACTTGGAAGTCCTTTTGGAACCACTAATTTCACAAACCCTTCAGGTTGTGTCATATAGGTGTCTTCCTAAAATTTCCCATTAAGGAATGTAGTTTTGACATCCATCTTCCAAATCTCATAGTCGTGGTAATCTTCTATAGTAAGTATGATTCTGATGGATTTAAACATGGAAGCTGGTGAAAAGGTTTCATCGTAGTCAATTACTTGATGTTTTTTAAACCCTTTATCCACTATCCATTATTTATAGTTACTTACTTTACCATTCATGTACAATTTCCTCTTGAATACCCATTTACATCAAACATTATTTACATCAACTAGTGCATCAACCATAACCCAAACATTGTTATGATACATGGAATCCAGCTCAAAATTCATTGGATTCTAGCCATCTTGTAGTTTTTAAGCTCACTACTTCCTCTGGTAGGAGATAGGTTCATCATTGTCAACCAATAATGATTCACCATCCTCAATGACTAAAAAACCATATCTCTTGGGTTCTCTTACCTCTCTTACACTCCAATGTAGTACATGTGTTTCAGGAAATAATTCTTCCATGAGGACTTCTGGAGTCTGTTCCTATACCAACTCTTGTGTATCTTGGTAATCAACTATGTCAAAGTCAATCTTGCTCCCACTATACCTTTTGAGGATGTGATCCCTCTAAAAAAATGGATTGTCTGGTGACAGTCACTTTCTTGTCTGAGGGGTTGTATAGATAGTATACCTTTCTTTCCTTGGGATACCCTTCAAAGATTCACTTCAAGCCCTAGGGTTCTAGTTTATTGCTTGATAAACCTTAACAAATTCCTTGCATCCCCATACATGTGTATGTGATAAAATGGGTTTCTTTCAACTCCATAACTTAAAGGTAATTTCATTTTCCACATTAGTTGGTACTTGTTTTAATTTGTATGCTACATTTTGTAATTCATATCTTAAAACGGATAATGGAAGTTCTTCAGGAATCATTATTGACCTTACCATGTCTAACAAGGTTCAGTTCCTCCTTTCACTAACACCATTACACTATGGTGTGTAAGGTTGACTGTTTTGAGATAAAATCTCAAAAATCCCATATAAAGTAGATGAAATCTTGGTTAATATATTCACCACCATGATATGATCAGACATTATTTATCTTCTTACCAAGTTTATTATCTAATTCATTCTTGAATTCCTTGAATTTCTCAAAGTACATGGATATACACCTCATTAAGTTGACATAAACATATCTACTCAATTCATCAGTAAAAGTTATGAAGAATAATATCAACCTATAGCTTCAACTATAAATGGTCTACACACATTAGTGTGTACCAATCCTAGAAGATTTGTATCCCTTTCATCCTGTCCACCAAATGGTGGTTTGTCCATTTTTCCTTATAAACAAGTATGAAATCTATCAAGTGGTTTTATCTTAGAATTGTCTAAATAACCATCTTGACTAAGCTTTGTAAAATGATTCATGTTTACATGACCAATACGTTGATGCCACAACTGGGTGTTATATGAGTCATGTGAACATGATTTGTTATCAATTTATAACACTTGGTTTTCATAATTGCATATATAAAGATTGTTAATTAAATGCTCCATACCATAACCCATGTTGTCCTTATAAAAGAAACAAATTTTATTTCAAAACATGAAAATAAACCCATCTGTATCTAAACATGACATTGAAATTATGCTTTATGAAACTGTAGGTACATAATAAAAATATTTTAAAACCAAAATCATTCCCATTGGAAATGAACGGTGGTAGTCACTAATGGATAGGGCAGCCATCCTTGCTCCATTGAAAGCTCTCATATCCACCATTCCTCAAGCAGTATTTCTAAATCCACTTAGTTCCTATATTTGGATACAAATGTGAGCACCACAAGATTTATCTAATACCTAATGTGTATAAATTGAAAGATTTCACTTGATAATGAATGCACATTTATCTTATCCTTTCTTTTGGGTGTAGTTCTTCTTCCAGTGGCCTAGCATGCCATATGAAAAACATAATGCCTCCTTTTCCTTTCCCTACCTCTAGATATTTTTTTATTGGTAGGATGGTTCTTGGGAGATTTAGACTATTTAAAAGTATTGGGTCCCTTTTCCTTTTCCTTCTTTTTCTTATTCACCCTCAAGACTACGAGTTTGTTATTACCCAATTCCATATCCACTTCGAAAATTAAAGTAATAAATTACAAAAGTATTTTCTAATTATTTCTCATATTATAATTAACAATAAAACTAGCTAAGGTATTGGGAAATGATGAAATTATGAGATATGTACGCAACTCATCAGAGAATTTAATCCCTAAGATGTCCAGGAATTCAATGTAGCCAATAATCTTGACTACATGAGGCCCTACTGGCATAGACTCTCTAAGAATAGTTGTGAACAATGAATTGGAGATATCATACCTATCTTTTATCACCTTCTATTTATATAGATCCTAAAGGTGAGACATCATTCTATAAGTATCCATATCCTCATGTTTCTTTAAAAGCTCATTGGGCATGGATGATAGCATAAAGCAATGGACATATATAGCATCATTTAGATGTTTCTCATGGAGAGATAGTTCTTTATCACTTGCCTCATTTCTAGGTGCAACTAGTAAAGGTTCTACAACCACATACAATTTCCATTCATGGTAAAGGATAACCCTTAGCCGTGTTTTCCACTCCTAGAAATCAGTTCTAATGAGAAGGTTTTTCTTTATAAAGCACGGATCACAATAAATGTTTGATGTCATTTTATTTATATTTCTACAAAATAAAGAAGCATAATTTTAGTAAATTATCTAATAAAATATAGACAAATAAATATTATATTTTTTAGTCTCCCAATATTTTATTGAAACCTAATAGCCCCCACCATTGGCTTCAGAATATCTTGTTTCTTTTATTTTTTAGTGTTAAGGATCCATATTCCCCTTCTAATTACCCCAAATTTTGTAGTTCGAGATACTCAAATGGTTTTAAATAGGAATTCCAAATTCCAAATGCATTAACTCAAAGTTCCTTGATTTGTTGAGTGGAATCCCCAATCCTGAAATCATTAATTTAGATTTTATCAACATTTTTCTCTTAGTTACACCAAGTCCTGCTTTAGAAGTAAACCCTTGATTTGAACCAAGGTAATTTAACCCAAAAACTCATTTTAGAATTCCAATATAATTAAAAGTACCCCGAATTTTCATGTTCAAGCACTTTGAACTATGGTTTGAATCTAACTGAAGTAATTAAAGTCTATACCGACTTAATATTTTATTGAGAGATTTTATCCTTTTACACGTAAATTTCCAATAATTATCTTTATCAAATTATTATTAATATTAAGTCAGATTATATAAGTGATTAACCCTGAATTAGCTAATATTTATACATAAGATAGTTTATTTTAGTTCCATCTTGCATTCTTTTAAATTAATTGATTACATGATCGTGATAAAACATTCATAATGAAATAACCATGAAATTGGAAAAAAAATAAAATAAAGGTTATGAAAAAGATATTATATTAATGGTTAATTTATCTAGAGGTTGATAAACTAACCATTGACCTAGGGTAGAAACACCTTGAACCAACTGATGGTTTTTTTACATCTTTCCATCTATCCACCTTTGTATCTCCTTGGATTGGTTTCACCTTAGCTCCAAACAGGAACCTCCTCCACTAGCTTGGGAGCTCTATCCTTTACATATGCCTTTTACTCACATGTAGGTGAGGGGAAAAGTGTGTTAAGATAAAAGAAACCATGGGAACTCAGGTCCTATATAATAATGAGGAGAGAAGGAACGTAGGCCAAAAATGTTAATTTGATAATAAATTAAATGAAACCAATCACATACAAAAGGTCTTCTCTAGATCATGATCATCCATATTCATGAAATGAATTTCAAATTTAATAAAACTAACATTCGATTATTTATCATTATTATATCAGATAAATCAAGATCGAATCGATTAATTATTATCTTTAATTAATTAATCATTTTATCTTAATCTTAATATAAATTTCCTTGAGATTCTCATCTATTATAGTTTTAAACAAATTAAAAAATTCATTTAAAATTAACCTTGTACATAAATTTACCTTGGAGGAAACACGGTGAATACCCGCCCAAATATACCTAACATGTATTATTCTCATATACAATTTTACTCTTGTGAAATATGGAATAAGAAACATATCATATACTTTCATGATGTGTAATTCATATAAGATTACACAAATTAGATGATTTTTTTGTCACGTGTTATACTTCAATGCATGTAGAGTAACAACTTGTAATACGAATCATACATGATATGATGATCTGAACATTACGTAGATATTAATTAAACAAATATATATATATATATATATATTAAAACCTATCACATGGTGTGTCCCATCATTACGACCACACGCAGGTACATGTCTCAATGTTTATACTGTATAATAAATAAATTTTAAATCTGTGTAACTGGTAAAAGTAAAGAGTTTGTAGATCCAATATACATGGCATGTAAACCCTTCACTGTCTATCTAAGGTAAATTCCTAGGGGCTTGGCATGCAAAACATACCTTAGGAAATTTGGAGTACACAACATGTCTAATTGGCCACATAGTGGGTTGACTCTGTATTACACAGTAACGAGTCAGGTAGGTCGTTTATTGAATACAAGGCATGTATTTGACTCACAGGGACTACACACCTTGTCTAATGGGCCACATGACATGTAGTTTTACTGAACGTGTTCCTTTTATTTCTGGTCAACACACAGTGTATTAATGGCATAGTTAATGAGGTAATTAACACATAATCTTGAATTGATTTCCGAATAAAACTTGATGGGTTAAATGTGACTACACGTCATGTAAATCTGGTTACATGATGTGTAGTGTGGTTTTGTTAGACCAGAAACCTTGGAACCTCCAAATGAGATCCTAGATTTTAATTAAATCATAAAATTAACCTTTTTCATTAGATATATGAGAAATGATAGATGCAGAAACAAATATTTCAATTCATATTAAAAGAACTATTAAAATTGAATTGTAAAAATAAGTTACAAATTCCTAAATCACCAATGAATTTTATATAATTGTAAACAATTATGTTCCCCCTATGATACATCTTTTGGGTTTTTGGTGCAGCAAAAACATGCGATGGGTGGTTCTAAATATTAACTTTTCTATAATCAATGATCTATCTGAGATCTATACAATGATGAATGTCATGATCCATTGTAACATCCTAGGTAAATAAAGAATATAACCTTTTCATATTTATTAATATTTTTGAATTAAATATTAATTTTATTTTAATGGGGATTCTAAGTTCGATGGCATAACCGATACACAACAATGGGTTTCTTTGAAATCTTACGTTGCACACAACGTTGGGTCATACTAAAAAATAATAATATAATATTATTTTAAATGGTAGTTAACACCTTGTAGTTGTATTGGAGGGAATGTAAATAAACAAATAAAATATAAATATACATGTCTACTAAATGTTTTACATTTATCCAATAAATTTTAGAGGCTTAAAATAAGAAAGAATCTGATTTGAATCATAAACACTCTAATATTCATTAAAAGTACGATTTACTACCTTTTGATGGTGAACCCACTTTAAATCTAGTTTTTTCCACTTTTATATGTTCTATTTCACAAAATAAAATTCTTCTTTAGAATAGGGACATTAAAATTTACTTTGGTTAAATTTTTGTTATTTTTCTGATAAAATTCATTTTTATTGAATAGTTAAAATACTGTATTTTAATTCAAAATTGCCTTTAAATATAATTTATTTATTTGGATACATTATCTTTTTAATTGGTTTTAAAGTTTAATTATATAATTTTTTTAACATTTAATCCATTTTTGGTCATTTTATGTAATTTAAATTATAAATTTGAAATAAATAAATGTCAATCTTTTGATAGTTATTATTTCTTAAAAACACGATTTTTTGTTTTGACAGTAGGAATTAATTTTAAATAATTTCTGCCACTTATGTTTTTTAAATTTCAAAAAATGGAATCCAAATTTGGAATGAAAAGGTCCCAATTGTTTAAATATGTAACTTTTATTTTTAGAGATTATCAATATTTACTTCAGTAAATATTTCATTTACCATGGTTAAAGGGTAAATATGGTAAATAAGGGTAAAATATTATTATAATAATATAAAATTAACCTAACATGTGTCCTAATACTATTTTTTGATACATTTTCTACCCTGGTCATCCTTCGGTCTATTTTGGGACCCCATGGAGCCACTTGGGAGTGATAATGACACTTTATATTAATTAATTTAAAGCAAAGACCAAAATGACTTAAACATATATCTTTTAGTAAATCAATTCTTACATGGGGTTATATAAGTTATATATTCAACTATAAATATTCATCTGAAATATAAGAATATTTCCTACATCATTATATTTTTTTATAACTTTTATACGTCATATAAATAAAATTATTTATAACACAATAATGATGCAGTATTTACCTCATTAATGAATGATTTAAATAAATAAGATTATAATGATTAAAGAAATTTCCAAAACCTCTCCAATTCATATCGGATGATTTTATTTAGAACATTATTCATATTATCTATTAATTTAATGAGTTTTGGTTCTTTATAAACCTAAAATAATTATATAATAAAATAATATTTTTAAACATTCTTAAAGAGCCCCTCCTCCCTCTTATAAAAATTCCTCACTTATAACCCATTACCCAAACTTCTCAAGCCGATTATATCATCCAAAATATATCCAATTAATATCCCTACATCCTTATCCTTCTATTATATGCCTTACCCTAGTCATAAGACAATTCAATTAAAACTTTTGGTTTAAACCAATGAGAGATAACTGATTTAATGGTAACGTCTTCTCTTAAGTACTTTTGTTTTATTTTACTTCTCTAACCCCATAAAATATTTTTATTCCATTATTTTATAAAAAAATTAGTATCCAAGATATACTAGGTTGTTTTATGAGAATTATTCAAACAACACTTACACACACCTCCATCTAATTGGTAAAGAACATATTGTTTCTATGGACAGCAAACTAACGCCTCACGAAACGATGATTGTTCAATATTCTCCTACCACCTCTTACAGTGGCCATTAAGATAGAACTATATTTATATGTGATATCTATTATTTTTATATTGTCTCTATGATTCGGTATTTTTCTTTTATATCATACCTTTATGGTTTCCATTATGGATAAACGCGGTAATTTCATTTGAGGAAGTGCGGACTACCGCCCCCTCAAAGAGATATGACTCGTTCATGCCATACGTGTAAGGTATAAAGGATGAAGTTAATGAAATTATATATGATATTATAATGGAATTATAATATACCTATGTATCATTGCATTTTTATTCCATTAAATATGAAATATAAATGAAAGTAGCATTCATGCGTATGTATGGCTTACCGTCTCCAGGAACGTTGCATTTCATTTATTATCTCTAAATTTTATGTACTATTATAAATACATATATATACTGGATATATATGTTATACATGATATCTAAATCATGAATATAATTCTATAGAGAAAGGAATTTCTACCACATGGACAATTTATAATTATAACAAGTTCATTTTTAACTCAAGTTTCAGACATCGACAAAATGTCTGATATGAACTAAAATAATTAACTAATTGTTATAGAAAGGTAATAATTGATATAAAAGGAATAATAAGCCTGAAAAAATTTCTTAAGCAATTATAAATTAACTTTTGTTTATTTTTCAAGTGATTAAAGAATGATCGAGTCAAGTCAGACCCGAGGTAAGAGACTTCATCTCAATCACCATTCATTGAGGCATATTTTGTTTTATACAAGACTTTCTTTTATACAGTGTATAAAAATATTTGACTTCTCATTTCATTCAGAAGGAATATTTTTCTACAAGGTATTTTACTAAACGATAAAAAGTAATGTTTCTTTTTAACATAAGCTGTGACAATGACTTTTCCACCACCACGAGTATTTTTTGATCTTTGGCTTCCTTAACAAGCCGTAATGTTTTTAAAAGGAAAATAAATACCATATACTCTTTCACGTATTTTGTTATTGAAAATGGTTTTGATAATGGATTTGTTATGTCAATATATTTAAATGAAATATTATGATTTAAATGTGGAAATATTATTTTTCCTTTATGTTTGTTTTATCTGTTATGAATATGTTATGGTTCTTGGGCATTGTTTACGTATACGGGTGGTTCCGTTATAAACCTAGGGCAGGTGAGCCCAAGATATCTCTCCAATGCATTGGGTAACGTGACGGAGGTAAATGTGAATATTTCTCCTAAGATATTTAGGGAATATAATGTGATGGGTATTCCAAATGTAACTCTCTATGTATCTTTGAATGATACAATGTAAGAATGTTATGTATGCCAAAAGTTACCTTTATGATTTATGATTTCTATGTGTTATTCATAAATCTTATGATTTCATGAGGTATGATGAAGAGATTATGTTATGTAGGTATTGATGAACTAATGTTTTCTTTATTTCTTTTATAACCCTTACTAAGATTTTTATGCTCATCACAACATGTGAAATGTTTTTCACAGGACTTAAATATGAATAGGATCATGGATAGGATCAAGGAAAAGTCGTTCTTCTAAAACATGTAACTAGACATGACTCCTTTTTTAAGAGTTTTTATTTTATGAAAAAAATGGAAACTGAATAGAAGTGTCTACTTTGTAATTTTTGAGATGTAATGTAATAGTTATGGCCTAATCTCTAAAAATCTAAACCTAAAAAGATCCTCAATGTGAATTATTAATTTAATTCAAGATTATGTAATGTTTAAAGGATAAGTCCTTATAGTTGGTATCATAGGTCGGTTTAGACAACTTTAGGAGTTAGGTTGTTGTTAAATTAATATCCATAAATTTATTTATGTTAAAATTTAAATGATATAGCATTTACAGATTACCATGTAACATCGCCTAAGATATTTCTTTGTTCAGAATGGTTTTCCACATAGGAAAAAGAGCAGCTATGATGGGATGAAATCAGGAGGAAGACAACCTTCCAAATCAGCAACTTGAGATGGTAGGAATCAGAACTAAATAGTTTTTTACAGTGATAGAATAGTTGAATCAGGCTATAAATGGTGGTTTTGTCCATGCATGAGATCATCCATATCAACCATAGAGGAACATGTCAGTAGTGGAGCATTTCATGAGGCACCATCCCCCATCATTCGGAGGATCATATGACCCTATGCTAACTGAAGGGTGGATTAAAGCACTGGAGAAGATTTTCGATGTCATGGGTTGTTCAGAACATCAAAAGGTTAGTCTCACTGTTTACCGTTTTGAAGGTGAAGTTGATTAGTGGTGGTCAATGGTGAAAAATATCATGGATAGTGAGGAGATTTATGCTCTTGATTGGGATGAATTCAAAGGTATGTTTCTTGTGAAATATTTTCCTAATGTAGTTATTCTTAGGATGGAAAAAGAGTTCCTGTAATTGAGGTAGGAGGATGACTCAGTGGTTACTTACGAAGAAAAATTCACTCAATTGGCAAGGTATACTCCAAATTTCTTATGAGCTCCGATAGTAAAATCAACCGTTTTTACTCTAGATTAAATCCAAAGTATCGAAGGTATTTAGCATCTCATGAGTTCAAAATTTATGAAAAACTTGTTCGATGTGCAGAGAAGGTCAAAATGGAGTTTTCTGATGATCAGGTGTTCTTTGACAAACAACAGAATAAGAGGTCGAGTTGGCAGATGAAAGGGAAGAACTCTTTAAAAAATTCTGATTGTAAGAAACTTAAGTTTATAGTTTGTGAAAATTATGGTAAAAATCATGATGGAGAATGACTTTTGAATTCTGGTAAGTGATACTGATGTGGTAAAATGGGACATAAGGCTCGTAATTTCACTGAAAAGGATTAGGGTAATAGTAAGAAAAAATCTGATTTAGAGTCAATAAAATGTTTTAAGTGAAATAAAATGGGTCATTTTGAAAATGAGTGTCCAATAAAGAACTCAAATAAGGGAAAGCATCTATACTACAAGAATAAAGGGGTGGTGAAATCCTTTTCAAATACTTCAGCAGATGTTGGGCCATCAAATGAGGTTGTATCAGGTACACTGTTTGTTTGTTCATATTATGCCAATGTATTGTTTGATTCAGGGTCTACACACTCTTTCATTTTTGAGAAGTTTTCTAGTAAATTGGGAATTCCATCTCAAGATATGAATCCTGAACTTTTGGTAAAAACAACTAGAAGAAATTTTGAGACAAAAAGAAAAAATAAGAAACTTCATGTCCTTGTGTGTAGAAAGAATCTACCTGAAAACCTTATTGTTTTTCCTCTAGAATAGCTTGATGTTATTTTGGGTATGGATTGGCTTTCCATTTATCATGATACGATTGACTGCAGAGCTAAAGATGTTTCTTTTTAGAATGCTTTTTTAGTTTCTGTACAAGAATGAACCCTTACTTTTGATAACATATCAAGAAGCAGAGAAACTTGTAAAAGATGGAAATGAATGTAACCTTTCATATATTGTTGAAAACAAAGGAACTGTTCAGGTTAAGGATTTTCCAATTGGTAAATGAGTACCTTGATGTTTTTTCTGATGAGTTTCCTGGTATTATACCTGATCAGGAAGTTGAATTTACTATTGACTTAGTTCCTGATGCTAAGCCAATTTCAAAACCCCCTTATCAAATGGCTCAAATTGAACTTTTAGAGTTAAATAATCAATTAAAAGAGTTATTAGATAAAGGTTTCATTCGACCTAGCACATCACCATGGGGTGACCCTATCTTGTTTGTTAAAAAGAATTATGGTTCAAGGAGACTTTGCATTGATTATAGATCATTGAATAACATCACTGTTAAGAACAAGTATCCTTTTCCTCATATCGATGATTTGTTTGATCAGATCCAGGGAGCTCAGTATTTTTGAAAGATTGATTTTAGGTTGGCGTACCATCAGTTGAAAGTAAAGGAAACAAACATTCTTAAGACCACATTTCATAATAGATATGGCCATTATGAATTTGTAGTCATGCCTTTTGGGTTAACCAATGCACCTACTGTATTCAGGGATCTTATGAATATAATTTTCTGTGAGTTTTTGGATTATTTTTTGGTTGTGAGCATTGATGATATTTTAGTTTATTCTAAAAGTAAATAGGATCACAAAAGTCATTTAAGGGTGGTCTAGAAAACATTAAAAAAAGAAAGTGTATGGGAAATTCAGTAAGTGTGAGTTTTGGTTACAACAAATTTCTTTCCTTGGTCACATTGTATAAAAAAATGGCATAACTGTTGATACTACAAAAACAAAAGTTATTGAAGAATGGCTAAGGCCCACAAATATAACCATGATTCTTAGTTTTATTTGTTTGGTAGGTTATTATTGGAGTTTTATTGAAGATTTTTCACGGTTATCTATCCTAATGACTAAGTTAACTCGAAATGGTGTTGAGTTCATTTGGAAAAAAGAATGTGATGATTGTTTTTAGTAATTGAAAATAATATTTGTGAATGCTTCAGTTTTGGCACTACCTTCCATAAATGGTGAGTTTATTATCTACAGTGATTCTTCGTTGAAAGGACTTGGATGTGTCCTTATGAAAAATGATTAGGTAATTTCTTATGATTCACGCTAGTTGAAACCTCATGAGTTAAATTACCCTACACATGATTTGTAATTAGTTGCAGTTTTTTTTTGCTTAAAAAATTTGGAGGCATCATCTATATGGAGTAAAATGTGAAATATATACTGACCCCAAAATTTTAAATTATATATTCACTCATAAATAATTAAACATGAGACAGAGGAGATGGTTGGAATTTATCAAGTATTATGATTGCATGATCCATTACCATCTGGAAAAGCAAATATAGTGGATGATTCTTTTAGTTGAAAAAGTAATGCTTCATTAACCAGGCTACATTTGGAACGAGATCCTTTGGTTTTTGATTTGATGAACTTTAGCATAGAAGTTGTTGGTGTAGGAAATTCCTCTATTTTGTTTCAGTTATTAGTGAAATCATCTCTATCATAAATAATTAAGAATGCATAGAATGAAGATAGTGAGTTGTAGAAAAAAGGAAGAGTTGGTTCAGAAGGGTAAGTTTCCTGATTTTAACATTGATAATAATTGTGTTTTGAGGTTTGGGAAGAGATTATGTGTGTCGTGTGATTCACAGTTGAAGAATGAGTTGTTATGTGAAGCTCACAGTTCTCTATTTTTAGTTCATCCCGGTAGTACTAAGATGTATAGAGATCTTAAAGAGTGTTATTGGTGGGATGGAAGGAAAAGAGAATTTTGTTTATTTTACTTTGAAGTGTTTGACTTTTCAATAAGTTAAAGCAGAGCGGCAGTTACCGAAAGAGATGCTTTAGCCTTTACTGGTTCCAGAGTGGAAGTGGGAAAATATATCCATGGACTTCATTGTAGGATTAACAAAAACATCTCAAGGTAATAATGTAATCTAGGTTATTGTTGATCAATTGACTAAATATGATCATTTCCTTCCTATTCGAGATACTTTTTATCTAGATCAACTTTCTTAGTTGTATGTTAAATAGATAGTCAGGTTTCATGGTGTTCCCCTCTCCATTGTATCTAATAGTGATCCTAGGTTTACTTCTAACTTTTGGAAAGGTCTTCCGAAGTTGTTGGGTACAAAATAAAATTTTAATACATCTTTTTATCCCCTGTTATATGGGCAGTTAGAACAAAGAATTCAGACCTTGGAGGATATGTTACATTCTTGTTTGAGGGATTATTAGGGAAGTTGGGACCAATATCTTTCTTTGGTTGAATTTTCTTATAATAATAGTTTTCATTCCAGTATACAGATGGATCCATTTGAGGCATTATATGGGAAGCGGTGTCGAACTCCAGCTTTTTGGGTTGAAGTAGGTGAAAGGAAACTGATGGGACTAAAATTTGCAGAAGAGATGGCAGAAAAATTTCAATTGATTGAAAATCACATGAGAGAAGCTTAGAGTAGGAAAAAAGGTTAAGTGGATAACAAGAGGAAGGATATTTCTTTTGAGTTTTGTGATCATGACTTTCTCAAAGTTTCTCCATGGAAAAGTGTGATGCATTTTTGTAAGAAGGGAAGGTTGAGTCCGAGGTTCATCGGACCATATGAAATCCTATAGAAAGTTGGATCAGTTGCATACATAGTGGCTTTACCTCCAGGTTTATCCTAGGTACTCAATGTTTTTCATGATTCAATGTTGAGAAATTATATGCCATATCCATCTCATATTTTGAGCCCATAGTTAGTTCAGTTGGAAAAGAATCTCTCTTATGAGAAACAACTAGTCCAGATTCTTGACGAAGAGAGGAAGTGTTGCAGAATAAGGTAATTAATCAGGTAAAGGTTTTTTTGTAAAAAATATACGGTTGAAGAGGAAACTTGTGAATCTAAAAATTCTACGAGGGATAAATACACCCACTTTTTGATAAGTGAATATAATTACGGGGATGTAATTCCCAAAAGGGGGGAAGGATGTAACATCCCAGATAAATAAATAATATAACATTTTTATATTCATTAATATTTGTAAATTAAATATTAATTTTACTGTAAAGGGGGTTCTATGTCCGATGGCGTACCCGATACGCAACAATGGGTTTCTTTGAAATCTTATGTTGCACACAACGTTGGGTCATAATGAAAAATAATAATATAATATTATTTTAAATGGTAGTTAACACCGAGTCATTGTATTGGTGGGAATGGACAGAACTAACTACAATATGAATATACATGTTTGTCAAATGTTTTTACACTTGTTTAATAATTTTTAGAGGCTTAAAATAAGAAAGAATTTGATTTTAAGCATAAATACTATAATATTCATTAAAAGGTCAATTTAACGCCTTTTGGTGGCGAACCCTCTTTAAATCTAGTTTTGTTCACTTTTATATGTTCTATTTGAAAAAAAAATTCTTCTTTAAAATCGGGACATCAAAATTTATTTTGGGTAACTTTTTGGTATTTTTCTGATAAAATTCATTTTTTAATGAATAGTAAAAAAATACTCGATTTTAATTCAAAACTGCCTTTTAATCTAGTTTATTTATATGGTTACATTACATTTTTAATTGTTTTTAAAGTGTAATTTTATTATTTTTTGACCATTTAATACAATTTTGGTCATTGGAAGTAATTTCACTTTGAAATTGGACATAAATAAGTGTTAAACTTTTGATAGTTATTATTTCTAAAAAACACGTTTTTTTATTTTGATAGCGAGAATTAATTTTAAACTAATTTGTACCACTTATGTGTTTTGAATTTGGAAAATTTTATTCCATATTTGGAATCAGTAGGTCCAAATTTTTTAAATAGGTAACTTTTATTTTTAGACATTATGAATATTTATTTCAACAAATATTTTATTTTCCATGGTTAAAGGGTAAATCTAGTAAATAAGGGCACACAAATATTATTATAATAATATCAAATTACCCTAACATGTGTCTTAATCCTATTTTGGGATACATTTCCGACCATGGAAATCCTTTGGTATATTTTAGGACCCCATGGAGCCACTTGGGAGTGATAATGACACTTTATATTAATTAATTTAAAGTAAAGACAAAAATTACTTAAACATATATCTTTTAGTAAATCAATTCTTACATCAGGTTATATATGCTATCTCTTCAAATATAAATATTAATTTGAAACCTAAAACTATTTCCTACATCATGATATTTTTTTATAATTTTTTACATCAAATAAATAAAATTATTTGGGACACAATAATGATGTAGTATTTACCCCACTAATGAATGATTTAAATAAATAATATTATAATGATTAAAAAAATATACAAAACCTATCAAATTCTTATTGTATAATTTTATTTCGAACATTATTCATCTAATATTAAACTTTAATGAGTTTAGGACTATTAGAAACTGAAAATAATTATATAATAAAATAATATTTTTAAACATTCCTAAAGAGCCCCTCCTCCCCCTTTTAAAAAGATCTCACTTCTAACCCATTCCTCAAACTTCTCAATCCCCTTGGATCATCCAAACTCTACACAATTAATCTCCCTACATCCCTATCCTCCTAATATAAGCCTTCCTCTAGGAATAAGGCAATTCAATTAAACTTTTTGGTTCAAACCAAAGGGAGATACCCGATTTAAAAGTAATGTCTTCTCTTAAGTTCTTTTGTTTTATTTTACTTCTCCAACCTCATAAACTCTGTTTATTACTTTATTTTATAACAACACCAGTATCAAAAATATACTAGGTTATTTTTATGAGAATTATTTGAACAAAACTTACACACACCTCCATCTAATGGGTTGAGAACATATTGTTTCTGTGGACGGCAAACTAACATCTCCCAAAACGATGATTATTCAATATTCTCTTACCACCCCTTATGGTGGCCATTAAGATGGAACTGTATTTATATGTGATATAAATTATATTTATATTTTCTCTATTCTTCTTTAGTTTTCATTTAGATCATACCTTTATGGTTTCTATTGTGGGTAAACATGATAATTTCATTTGAGGAAGTGTGGACTACCACCCCCTCAAAGTGATATGACTCATTTATTCCATATGTGGAACGTATAAAAGATGTATTTAATAAAATTATATATGATATTATACTATAATTATAATATACCTATGTATCATTATGTTTTTATTCCATTAAATATTATATATAAATGAAAGTAGCGTTCATGCGTACGTACGACTTACCGTCTCCATGAACGGTGTATTTCATTTCTTATCTCCAAATGTTATGTACTATTATATATACATATATATACTGGATATATATGATATATATGATATCTAAATCTTGAAAATAATTCTGGAGATAATGTAATTTTTATAACATGGAAAATTTATTATTATAACAAGTTCATTTTTAACTCAAGTTCTGAACATCAACAAAATGTGCGATATGAACTCAAATAATTAACTAATTGTTATAGCAAGGTAATAATTGGTATAAAAGGAATAATAAAATTTAAAAAGGTTATTAATCAAGTATAAACCATATTTATTTTATTATTCAGGAGATTAAAGAATGATCGAGTCAATTTGGACATGAGGTAAGAGACTTCATCTCAAACTCCATTCATTGAGGCATATTTTGTTTTATACATGATTTTATTTTATACGGTGTATAAAAACATTTGACTTCTCATTTCATTCAAAAAAAATATTTTTCTATGAGGTGTTTTACTAAATGATAAAAAGTAATGTTTCTTTTTAACATAAGCGGTTACAACTACCTTTCCACCACCGCGAGTATTATTTGATCTTTGGCTTCCTTAACAAGCCATAATATTTTTAAAAGGAAAATAAATACCATATAATATTTTATATATTTTGGTATTGAAAATGGTTTTGACAATGGATTTTTTATGTCAACATATTTAAATGATATATTGTGATTGAAACATGGAAATTTTATCTTTTCTTTGTGTTTGTTTTATGTGTTATGAATATATTATGGTTCTTGGGAATTTTTTAAATATACGGGTGGTTCCATGATAAACCTAAGGCGGGTGAGCCCGAGATATATCTCCAATGCATTGGGTAACATGATAGAGGTAAACGTGAATGTTTCTCCTAAGAGATTTAGGTAATATACTGTGATGGGTATTCCAAATGTAACGGCCTACGTAGCTGCAAACGCGAAAATGTAAGTATGTTATGTATTCCACAAGATACCTTTATGATTTATGATTTCTATGTGTTATTCATAAATCTTATAATTTCAGAGGTATGACAAAGAGCTTATGTTATGTATGTATTGATGAACTAATGTTTTCTTTCTTTATTTTGTAATTATTACTGAGATTTTTATACTCATCCCAAGTTTTGAAATGTTTTTCACATGACTTAAAGATTAATAGGGTCAAGGATGGGATCAAGGAAAAGTCATGCTGTCTAAAACATAAAACAAGACATGTCTCTTTTTTTCAAGTGTTTTTATTATATGAATAAAATGGAAACTTATTATAAGTCTCTAGTGTGTAATTTTTGAGATGTAATGTAATAGTTATGGCCTATTTCTTTAAAAATATAAACCTAAAAAGATCCTCAATGTGAATTATACATTTTTTTCAAGATTATGTAATTTTTTATGGTTGGATCTTTATAGTTGGTATCAGAGGTCGGTTTATCAAACTTTAGGAGTTAGGGTATTGTAAAATTAAATTCCATAAATTGATTTATGTTAAAATTGAAATGATATAGCATTTAAAGATTACCATGTTGCTTTACCTAAGATATTTCTATGTTGAGAATGGTTTTCCGCATAGGAAACAGAGCAGTTATGATGGGACGACATTAGGAGGAAAACAAACATCAAAATAAGCAACCTAAGATAGTCAGAATCGGAACTGAATAGTTTGTTATAGTGATGGAACAATTGAATCAAGCTATAAATAGTGGTGGTATCCATGAATGAGATCATCCAGATCAACCATATAGGAACATGTCAGTAGTGGAGCATTTCATGGGGCAGCGTCCCCCATAATTCAGAGGAGCGCCTAACCCTTTACTAGATGAAGGGTGGATTAAAGCACTAGATAAGATTTTTTATGTCATGGGGTGTTCATAAAATCAAAAGGTTAGTCTCTCTATTTACCGTTTCGAAGGTGAAGTTGATCAGTGGTGGTCGATGGTGAAAAATATTAGGGATTGTGAGGAGATTTATGCTCTTAATTGGGATGAATTCAAAGGTATGTTTCTTGAGAAATATTTTTCCTAAGGTGGTTTATCTTAGGATGGAAAAACAATTCCTGTAATTGAGTTAGGAGGACGAATCAGTGGATACTTATAAAGTAAAATTCACTCGACTAGAAAGGTATGCTCTAAATTTCATTCGAGATCGTGATAGTAAAATCAACCATTTTTTACTCCGGATTATATCCAATTTATCAAATGGATTTAGCTTCTCATGAGATCAAAAGTTATGAGAAACTTGTTTGATGTGTGGAGAAGTTCGAAATGGAGTTTGTCGATGATCAGGTGTTCTTTGAAAAACAACAAAATAAGTGGTCGAGGTAGCAGACGAAAGGGAAGAACTCTTCCAAAAATTCTGATGGCAAGAAACTTAAGTTTATAGTTTGTGAAAATTGTGGTAAAAATCAAGATGGGGAATGTCTTTTGAATTCAGTTAAGTGCTACAGATGAGGTAAAATGGGACATATATCTCGTAATTGCACTGAAAATGATCAAGGTAATTGTAAGACAAAATCCGATTTATAGTCAGTAAAATGATTTAAGTGAAATGAAATGGGTCATTATGCAAATGAGGTTACAACGAAGAACTCAACTGAGGGAAATCAGCTAGAATACAAGCAGAAAGGGGTTGTGAAATCCTTTATAACTACTTCAGCAGATGTTGGGCCATAAAATGAAGTAGAATCAGGTAAACTGTTTGTTTGTTCAGATTATCCAAATGTGTTGTTTGATTCAGGGACTACACACTTTCATTTTTTAGAAGTTTTCTAGTAAATTGGGAATTCCATCTCAAGATATGAATCCTAAATTTATGGTAAAAACACCTAGAGGAAATGTTGAGACAAAAAGAAAACATAAGAACCTTCATTTCCTTGTGTGAGAAAAGAATCAACCTGCAAACCTTATTGTTTTTCCTATAGTAGATTTTGATATTATTTTGGGGTATGGATTGGATTTCTGTTTATCATGCTAATATTGACTGTAGAGCTAAAGAAGTTTCTTTTTAAAAATATTTTCAATTTGTGTATAATAATGAACCCTTACTTTTGATAACATATCAGGAATCAGAGGAACTATTAGAATATGTAAATGAATGTTACCTTGCACATATTTTTGAAAACAAATGAACTATTCAGATTAATGATGTGCCAGTGGTAAATGAGTACCTTGATGTTTTTTCTGATGAGTTTCCTATTATTATACCTAATCATGAAGTTGAATTTATTGTTGACTTAGTTCCTGATGCTAAGATAATTTCTATACCCCCTTATCCAATGGCTCAAACTGAACTGTTAGAATTAAAGAATCAATTACAGGAGTTATTAGATAAATGTTTCATTTGACCTAGCACATCACCATGGGGTGCTCCTCTCTTGTTTCTTTAAATGAAAGATGGTTTAATGAGACTTTGCATTGATTATAGAGCATTGAATAACATCACTATTAAGAACAAGTATCCTTTTCCTCATGTCGATGATTTGTTTGATCAGCTCTAGGGAGCTCAGTATTTTTCAATGATTGATTTGAGGTTGAGGTACCATCAGTTGAAAGTAAAGAAAGTAGTCATTCTGAAGACTGTGTTCCGTACTAGATATGTCCATTCATAATTTGTATTTATTCCTTTTGGGTTAACCAATTCACCTGTAATATTCATGGATCTTATAAATAGAATTTTTAATGAGTTTTTTATACATTTGTGGTTATGTTCATTGATGATATTTTGGTTTATTCAAAAATTAAAGAGGATCATGAAAGTCATTTAAGGTTTGTCTTTCAAACTTTAAAAGAAAAGAAACTGTATGGGAAATTCAGCAAGTGTGAGTTTTGGTTAAAACAAATTTCTTTCCTTGGTCACATTATTTCAAAAAAGGGCATAAATATTGATCATACTAAAACAAAATTTGATGAAGAATGGATAAGACCCACAAATATAACTGATATTCGTAGTTTTCTTGGTTTGGCAGGTAATTATCAGAGGTTTGTTGAAAAGTTTTCACAATTATCTATTCCAATGACCAAGATAACTCGAAAAAGTGTTAAGTTCATTTGGACAAAATAATGTGATGATTGTTTTCAAGAATTGAAAAGAAGATTTGTGAATGCTCTTGTTTTGGAACTTCCTTCCAGAAGTGGTGAGTTTGATATCTACAATGATGCTTCGTTGAAAGGACTTGGATGTTTCCTTATGAAAAATGATTAGGTAATTGCTTATGCTTCACACTAATTGAAACATCATGAGTTAAATTACCCAACACATGATTTTGAATTAGCTGTTGTTGTTTTTGCTTAAAAAATTTAGACGCATCATCTGTATGGAGTAAAATGTCAAATATATACTGACCACAAAAGTTTTAACTATATATTCACTCAGAATGAGTTAAACTTGAGACATAGGAGATAGTTGGAATTAATCAAGGATTATGATTTCACGATCCATTACCATCCGATAAAATAAAATAAAGTGGGCGATGCTTTGAGTCAAAAAAGTAATGCTTGATTAACCATACTATGTTTGGATCGAGATCATTTGTTTTTTGATTTGATGAACTTTGGGACAGAAGTTTCTGGTGCAGGAAATTCCTCTATTTTGTTTGAGGTGTCAGTGAAATCATCTCTACCATAAAGAATTAAGAAAGTGCATAAGGAAGACATTGAGTTGCAGAAAAAGGTAGAGTTGGTTCATAAAGGTAAGTTTCCTGATTTTAACATTGATAATAATTGTGTTTTGGGGTTTGGGAAGAGATTATGTGGGCCTTGTGATTAATTGTTGAATAATGACTTGTTATGTGAAGCTCATAGTTCTCAGTTTTCAGTTCATCCTGGTAGTACTAAGATGTATAGAGATCTTTGGGAGTATTACTGGTGGGATGGAATGAAAAAAGGAAATTTTTGATTTTACTGTGAAGTATTTGACTTGTCAACAGGTTAAAGTAGAGCAGCAGTTACCGAAATTGATACTTTAGTCTTTACCGGTTCTAGAGTGGAAGTGTGAAAATATATCCATAGACTTCATTGTGGGATTACCAAAGTCATCTCGAAGTAATAATACAATCTAGGTTATTGTGGATCAATTGACTAAATCTACTCATTTTCTTCCTATTCGAGATACTTTTTCTCTAGATCAACTTTCTCTGTTGTATGTTAAGGAGATAGTCAGGTTGCATTGTGTTCCCCTCTCCATTATATCTGATTGTGATCCCAAGTTTACTTCTAACTTTTGTAAAGGCCTTCAGAAGTCGTTGGATACTAAATTAAATTTTAGTACAACTTTTCATCCTCAATCAAATGAGCAGTCAGAAAAAACAATTCAGACCTTGGAAGATATGTTATGTGCTTGGTTGATGGATTATTAGGGAAGTTGGGACCAATATATTTCTTTGGATAAATGTTTTTATAATAACATTTTTCATTCTAGTATATTGATTGCTCCATTTGAGGCATTATATGGGAAGCAGTGTCAAACTACATCTTTTTGGGATGAAGTAGGTGAAAGAAAACTGATGGTACCAGAATTTGTAGAAGAGATAGAAGAAAAATTTCAGTTGATTCAGAAGCACATGAGAACAGCTCAGATCAGGAAGAAAGGTTATGCAGATAACTGGAGGAAGGATCTTTCTTTTGTGGTATGTGATAATGTTTTTCTCAAAGTTTCTCCATGGAAAAGTGTGATGTGTTTTCGTAAGAAGGGAAAGTTGAGTCCGAGGTTCATTGGACCTTATGAAATCCGAGATAAAGTTGGATCAGTTGCCTATAGAGTGGCTTTACCTCCAATTTTATCCCAGGTATACAATTTTTTTCAAGTTTCAATGTTGAGAAAGTATATTCCAGATCCATGTCATGTTTTGAACCCAAAGGTAGTTCATTTGGAATAGAATCTCTCTTATGAGGAATAACCAGTCCAGATTTTTGACCGAAGAGAGGAAGTGTTGCGGAATAAGATAATTAATCAGGTAAAGGTTTTGTGGAAAAACCATATGCTTTAAGAGGCAACGTGGGAATCTGAAAATGTTATGAGGGACAAATACCCCCACTTATTTTATAAGTGAATAGAATTGTGGGGATGCAATTTCCAAAATGGAGGAAGGGTGTAACAGCCCAGGTAAATAAAGAATATAACATTTTAATATTTATTAATATTTTTGAAATAAATATTAATTTTACTTTAAAAGGGATTCTGTGTTCTGTGGCATATGAGATACGAAACAACGGGTTTCTTTGAATTCTTATGTTGCACACAACATTGCGTCATACTGAAGAATAATAATATAATATTATTTTAAATGGTAGTTAACACCTAGCTGTTGTATTAACGAGAATGGAAATAACTAACTAAAATATGAATAAACATGCTTGTAAAATGTTTTTACATTTATCCAATAAATTTTAGTGGCTTAAAATAAGAAAGAATCTAATTTTAAGCATAAGTACTATAATATTCATTAAAAGTTTGATTTACCGCCTTTTGATGGCGAACCCTCTTTAAGTCTAGTTTTGGTCACTTTTATATTTTCTATTTGAAAAAATTAAATTCTTCTTTAGAATCGGGGAATCAAAATTTACTTTGGGTAATGTTTTGCTATTTTTCTGATAAAATTCATTTTTTAATGAATAGTGAAAAATAATGTATTTTAATTCAAAACTGTCTTTTAATCTAATTTATTTATATGGTTACATTAACTTTTTAATTAGTTTTAAAGTGTAATTATATTATGATTTTACCATTTAATCCAATTTTTGTCATTGAAGTAATTTCACTTTAAAATTGGACATAAATAAGTGTCAAACTTTTGATAGTTATTATTTCTTAAAAACAAGCTTTTTGTTTTGACAGCGGGAATTAATTTTAAATTAATTCATTCTAATTTTGTGTTTTGAATTTGGAAAAATGGATTCCATATTTGGAATCAGGAGGTCAAAATTGTGTAAATAGTTAACTTTTATTTTTATACATTATGAATATTTACATCAGTAAATATTTTATTTATCATGGTTAAAGGGTAAATATGGTATATAAGGGTAAACAAATATTACTATAATAATATAAAATTACTCTTAGATGTGTCCTAATCCTATTTTTTGATACATTTCCAACCATGGGTATCCTTGGGTCAATTTTGGGACCCCACGGAGCCACTTGGCAGTGATAATTACACTTTGTATTAATTAATTTAAAGTAAAGACAAAAACAACATATACATATATATCTTTTAGTAGATCATTTCTTACATGGGGTTGTATAAGTTATCACTTAGACTATAAATATTTATTTTAAATCTAAATATATTTACTACATCATGATTTTTTTTATAATTTTTAGACATCAAATAAATAAAATTATTTATGACACAATAATGATGCAGTATTTACCTCATTAATGAATTATTTAAATAAATAAGATTATAACGACTAAAAAAATATCCAAAACCTATCCAATTCTTATTGGATTATTTTATTTATAACAATATTAATCTTATATTCTACTTTAATGAGTTTTGGACCTTTAGAAATAGAAAATCATTATATAATAAAATAATATTTTTAAACATTTCTAAAGAGCCCCTCATCCCCCTTATAAAAATCCATCACTTCTATCTCATTCCTCACACTTCTCAAGCCTCTTGAATCATCCAAAATCTGACCAATTAAGATTCATGCATCCCAATCCTCCTCCTAGAAGCCTTCCCCTAGGCATCAGGAAATTCAATTAAACCTTTTGGTTCAAACCAAAGGGAGATTCCTGATTTAAAGGCATTGTCTTCTCTTAAGTTCTTTTGTTTTATTTTACTTCTCCAACCCCATAAACTCTTTTTATTCATTTATTTTATAACAGAACCAATATCCTCAATATAATATATTGTTTTTAATATAATTATTCTAACTACACTTACACACACCTCCATCTAATGGGTAAAGAACATACTATTTCTATGGACGACAAACTAACGCCTCACGAAATGATGATCGTTCAATATTCTCTTACCACCACTTATGGTGACCATTAATATGGAACTGTATTTATATGTGATATATATTATATTTATATAGTCTTTATGCTTCCGTATTTTTCATTTATATCATACCTTTATGATTTCCATTATGGGTAAATGCGATAATTTCATTTGAGGAAGTGCGGACTACCACCCCCTCAAAGTGATATGACTCGTTCATGCCATACGTGGAATATATAAAGGATGGATTTAATGAAATTATATACGATATTATACTGGAATTATAAAAAACCTATGTATAATTTTTTTTATTCCATTAAATATGAAATATAAATTAAAGTAGCGTTCATGCGTACGTACGGCTTACTGTCTCCACGAACGGTGCATTAAATTTCTTATCTCCAAATTTTATGTACAATTATAAATACATATATATATATATACTGAATACATATGATATATATGATATCTAAATCATGAATATAATTTTATAGATAATGTAATTTTGACCACATGGACAATTTATAATTATAGTAAGTTCATTTTTAACTCAAGTTCAGAACATCGACAAAATGTCTGATATGAACTCAAATAATTAACTAATTGTTATATAAAGGTAATAATTGATATAAAAGCAATAATAAACTTGAAAAATGTTCTTAAAAAAATTATAAATTAACGTTGTTTTATTATTCAGGTGATTAAAGAACGGTCAAGTCAAGTCGGACATGAGGTAACGGACTTCGTCTCAATCTCCATTCATTGAGGCAAATTTTGTTTTATACGTTACTTTCTTTTATATAGTGCATAAAAACATTTGACTTATCATTTCATTCAAATGTAATCTTTTTATATGAAGTGTTTTACTAAATGACTAAAAGGAATGTTTCTTTTTAATGTAAGCGGTGACAATGTCCTTTCCACTGCTGTAAGTATTACTTGATATTAGGCTTCCTTAACAAGCCTGTCACGACCCGTCCTCGAGGCCCGTGTCGTGACTACCCCAAGCCCGCCTTCCATAGGCCAGGGGCTGGCGACAAGCACCATGGCGTAAATCCTGATAAACAGGGAAGGCATTTCCTTTGTAAAGTAAACAACCATCACAGAGTAAGCAAACGGAAAGAGTAAACACTAAGTAAAAACTGTAACAAACTGTGTTGAAAGTAAAAGGGGCCGGAAATACAAGCCAAACTGTAAAGTACAAATGAAAGGGGAAAACAGCAACTGAAAAGAAAAGCCACAACGTCGAGCCATCCTCTGGAAGTCCCACCTGAAGGGCGAGCACAGATAGCCTCCATAGCTCCTCGGTCCAGCCGTCTGCTCTGAGTACGTCCCGCCCAGTGGTCCATCTCCAAGTACCGTCCAGCTCCGCAAGCCTCCACCACGATCAGCGTTGTCCGTCGTCTACAACCAACACAATGAAGTGCGGGCATAGCCCGTGCAGGGGTGAGTATAAGCTACTCAGTAGGGACCCCGAGACCCCCGAAGGTCTCCCGAAATCCACAAAGGATAAACCAAAAAGGAAAGATACGATCACGAAGTAACAACCGACACTGCTTAGGTATATTCCCATACATATACCTAAGTCATCAATTCCCGTTCGGCTCCAACATCCAAGCCCAATCACAACCCAGTCCACACAGGAAAGCAAAACGTATACTCACACAGAATAGAACAACACAATCAACGAAGGAGAGCAAAAGTAATCCACAAAGTATAGCTCAACACAATCCACAAAGGAAAGTAAACAGTAAATCCACACAGGATAGTTCAACACAATCCACAAAGGAGAGTAACCAGTAAATCCACATAGGATAGTTCAACACAATCCACAAAGGAGGGTAACACAGGATTCAGCTCACACAGAATAGCACAACATAATCCACGAAGGAGATCAAAAGTAATCCACAAAGGATAGCTCAACACAATCCACAAAGGAAAGTAAACAGTAAATCCACACAGGATAGTTCAACACAATCCACAAAGGAGAGTAACCAGTAAATCCACATAGGATAGTTCAACACAATCCACAAAGGAGAGTAACACAGGATTCAGCTCACACAGAATAGCACAACACAATCCACGAAGGAGAGCAAAAGTAATCCACAAAGGATAGATCAACACAATCCACAAAGGAAAGTAAACAGTAAATCCACACAGGATAGTTCAACCCAATCCACAAAGGAGAGAGTAACCAGTAAATCCACATAGGATAGTTCAACACAATCCACAAAGGAGAGTAACACAGGATTCAGCTCACATAGGTATACTTCTTCGAAAAGGTGAAAGGGATGATCAGATATAGATACTGAATCATCTAAGCTGGGACCCACTGAGGATACAAGACCAGCTGTCTTAATTGATTCATCTATGCTGGGACCCACATAGGATACAAGACCAGCACTGAATCATCTAAGATGGCACCCACATAGGATACAAGACCAGCACAGTTGGGACCCACATAGGATACAAGACCAGCACTCTTCATTGATTCATCTAAGCTGGGACCCACATAGGATACAAGACCAGCACGGCTGAGACCCACATAGGATACAAGACCAGCACTCTTCATTGATTCATCTATGCTGGGACCCACATAGGATACAAGACCAACACTGAATCATCTAAGCTAGGACCCACATAGGATACAAGACCAGCACAGCTGGGACCCACATAGGATACAAGACCAGCCCTCTTCATCGTCGCAGTCCACTGAGGATCTCTACACAGTCGTCGTCGTCGAAGTCGTAGCCAGCACTAGGGTTCCCGCACACAGCAAGCTCGTTCGTGAGGGTCCGCTCCACGAGCCGAGATGCTGATACATTAACTGACACAAAGTCCAGATTTGATGTTTCCAAAAGTTCCGTATCGTCAATAGGAACCCAACGTCACAGAGGGCGCGTCAATCAGACGCCTGGTCTGAGAGTTATTGGCTTTTTCGTCCCAGGGGTCCGGTTGGTTTTTAAGGAAAAACTATCCCGACCGTACTCCACCTGCGTCCAAACCACGGGCGGAGTATGCCAAAAGTTCCGTCTCACATAGAGGAATTCAACGAAGTCAACGGCACGTCGATCGGACGTCCGAAGCTCAAGATATGAGCGTTTCCGCTCCGAGGGCCCGGTTGGTTTTGTGTACGAACCAACCCGGCTGAACTCAAAGTATTCTAAAACCTTGAGTGCGATATACCGAAACGACTGTCTCGTTCCAAGGATCGCTACGCAACTAACTGTGTGTCGATCGGAGGTTCGTAGCCCAAGATATGGGCATTTGACCGAAAGTAGTCCGAAATTAGGGGGTCTGGGCCCGGCCCAGCCCGAACCAGTACCCCCTGGGTCGGCCGAACCGAGTCAACCTGGCCCGGGTGGTGACGCGGACGGCGCAGCGGCACGGCCAGCGTGACGGCACGGCGGCCCGGCCAGCGCGACGGCGCGGCGGCCCGGCCAGCACGGCCAGCGTGCCGCGCGAGCGCGCCCAAGGGAGGGGCTACGCCCCTCCTTTATTTCAAAACGGCGGCCCCCTTTAAGTGGCCGCGCCACATGTGCTACCCGGGGGGTGTAACCCCCCGGCTTTTCCCCTTTAACTGCCGGCCCGCGCAGGGCCGGCCAGTTTCTCACCGCGGGACCCCGTGGTCCCGCACCTTCCGGCGCCAGCGGCCGGAGTTCCAGCCGCCTTCTTTGAATTCTCCGATGGGCGGTTTTTCCGACCGCTACTTCCAGGATGGCTGAAAATTCGTCTGGCGAGGCGTGACGACACCGCGTCCTTCCGCCGTGGCCCGACTCCGGCCGCGGCCTCATTCGTACCCTTGACGCAGCGCGACGGCGTCGCGTTTCTTCGTCGTGGCCCACATCGTTCACGTCTCCTTTCGCTCAAGCGTGGTGCAACGATGCATTACCGTCTTCGCTAATCAAAACGAAGAATAGCAAAAACGGGGGAGGTGAAAGGTTGGGGCTCGTGTGGGCCCCACCCTTTCAATTATCCACGCATGGGAAGTTGGGTGGATGTGGGCCCCACCACCAACTTCCCATGGGAGAAATTAACCACCTTGATATAAAATAAAATTGATCCAACAATTTTATTTACTTCTTAATTAAACCCCATTAATTAACTTCTTCTTCCGCACAAACGCAACTATAGAAAAGGTTCCCTTAAGCGATACCGGCGTTGCGAGTTCATCGATGCCATCAGATTTCAATTCCGAGCACCGGTTCAAAAGATAGGAAAACCCGCTTGTTCGTTCACTGAACGTACCCGAGCCAAACTTTGGAAATTGATTCCGGGCACTCCGGGCCTCGGAATCAAGTGCCGTCAGAAACCGTGTTCTTGTAAATTCCAAAGAAAATTAAGAAAAAATTTCCCTTGAATTTTATGGGTCTTTACATTACTCCCACCTCAGGGATTTACGTCCCCGTAAAGATACATCAAAACTAGGGAAACAAATGAGGGTACTGAGCACGCATCTGAGCCTCCCGCTCCCAAGTACTCTCCTGGAGGTTTCCGTGATGCCATCTGATGCGCACTAGAGGAATCGACCGTCCACGTAGGACCCGCTCCTGTCGATCCTCGATCTCCACTAGGAATTCCACAAAAGTTTCCCCATCATCGACGTCATGCTCCCCATGGTCAAGGATATGCATCGGGTCGTGCACGTATCTCCTCAGCTGAGATACGTGGAAGACGTCGTGCACCCGGTGCAACTGAGGTGGTAGATCCAGACGATAAGCCACCTCGCCAATCCAGCTGAGGACCCAGAAGGGTCCGATGAAGCTTGGAGATAACTTGCCACCTCGGCCAAATCTCCGTAATCCACGTCGAGGTGAGACACGCAAGAAGATGTGGTCGCCATCCTCGTACTCTAGTGTCCTCCGCCTCCTATCAGCGTATGACTTCTGCCGGCTCTGATCTGTCCTCATCCGCTCCTGGATGACCTGGACCTTCTCTGATCCCACAAGAACTGCTAAGATTTCTTCTTTGCCGATAAGAGAAATCTGGTCTCATCCCCTGGATGAACCACTTCCTTTACCTAATACAGTCAATCCCGACATGGATGTTACTAATCCATACCAGTGATGACGTCGTAAGGCCTCGATGCTACTACCAAGATATCCAACCGTTACTCTCGCCACCAAGGGTTGAGTCACACTGTCGACATCAGTGTGTGGTAACTGTGTCTCCTCCAGTAGATGTCTCACAAGTGAGGGTCAATTCAACAGTCTAAACTAGAACCTCTTAGTAACAACACAAAAGAGGACAGGAATGAAAACATCACAAAGGTAAGCGTCTTTAACTATTGCAGCTCATAATACAAAGACACTACACAACAACAACAAGGAACTAGAAGTACAAAAGACGTATCCACTAGTTCCGCTCCTGTCCATCTGCTCCCAGAGCTCCATGATCCAAGGCCTCAGCTGCCTGAAGCTGAGCTCTCGCATGTCCACCAACTCCCTACGGTCGGGGTGGACCTCCTGGTGGTGGTGGTGGCAACACCTCGAAGTGTCGCCCACCATCCGCTACTCGGCCAGCTCCTATGCCTCGTCCGCCTGCATCCTGCGGACCATCATGGCTGAACCTCTGTCTGAGAGGACCCTCTACCACCTGCTGCTCATCTGTAAGACGAGTCGGGCAGTCTCAAGCCATGTGACCTCGCCCGCTGCATGCATAGCAGTGCTGGCCCCTCGTGTAGCTGGCTCTCCTTCGGGTGCCCCGCACAACCGAATCTTCATCCTGAGATTGACCATCTGATGGTCTGGCCCTCTTGGACCTCTGTGTCCCCTGTCTACTGCCAGCTGCAGAAGACCCTGCTACGGGCCGTCCTGCGGAGGGCCCTGTCACTGGAGCCTGCTCGGCGAGAAAACTCTCCACTAGAAGGGCTCTCTCCAACACCTCTGCATGTGTCAGAATGTTGAGGGAGATCATCGAAGCCCTGATCTCATGCCTCAGTCCCTGCTCGAAGGTCCGGGCCCGGAAGAACGGGTCCTATACCATATCTGTGGAGTAGCGCGAGAGATCAGTAAATCTCGCCGAGTACTGGGCCACTGTCATGTTGCCCTGCCGTAGCTGTTACAGCTCTTGGATGCGGACCACACGGAGGGTGGCTGGGACAAACTCTGAGCGGAAGAGGCTCTCAAAGTCTGTCCAGAGTAGAGATGCCTCATCGTGCACATGGAGCATCAAGCTCCACCATCGGCCCGCTGCCGCGTGCAGTAGGCTCGCTGCGAGGATCACCATGAGGTCTATTGGTGTCCTCACTAATCGAAAAACTCTCACTACTGCCTCTAGCTAGTCCTCGGCTACCTGGGGGTCCGTCTCCCCGGGGAACCTGGGCGATCGCTGGCGCTGGAACTCATGCAGTGCACTGAGGCGACGTGCATCGTCATCAGCTAGTGCTGGAAGCATCGGTGGCTCGGCAGGTAGATCTACCGCCGGTGCCACTGCTGACAAAGGGCCCTGCACCGAGGCCTCGTCGCTCGGTGGGCTGTCGTCACGCTCGACTCTCGGAACCCTAGCTGGTTGTCGTTGTAGGGCCGTCCAGAAAAGGAAACAGGTGCGCCACGGTCAGAACAGTATACCTGGTGAGATGACACAAGTAATCACAAAGAAAACTTGAACACACATGCAATCAATGTTTTCGTGCATTAAGTCGGAAATCAGAAGTCAGGGTCTTGGTGTACGGATATGTCGGCCGCCGCACCAACACTGGAATCCCTGGACTGATAACCACACCCAATACGCTGAACACTATTGCTTCACAAAGAAGAAAGATCAGAGTCTGCGGTAGAACCAAACTCCTTTGATACCAATTTGTCACGACCCGTCCTCGGGGCCCGTGTCCTTACTACCCCAAGCCAGCCTTCCATAGGCCAGGGGCTGGCGACTAGCACCAAGGAATAAATCTCGATAAACAGGGAAGGCATTGCCTTTGTAAAGTAAACAACCATCACAAAGTAAGCAAGCAGAAATAGTAAACACTAAGTAAAAACTGTAACAAGCTGTGCTGAAAGTAAAAGGGGCCGGAAATACAAGCCCAACTGTAAAGTACAACTGAAAGGGGAAAACAGCAACTGAAAAGAAAAGCCGCAGCGTCGAGCCATCCTCTGGAAGTCCCACCTAAAGGGCGAGCACAGATAGCCTCCACAGCTCCTTGGTCCAGCCGTCTGCTCCAAGTACATCCCGCCCAGTGGTCCACCTCTAGGTATCATCCTGCTCCGCAAGCCTCCACCACGATCAGCGCTATCCGTCGTCTGCAACCAACACAACGAAGTGCGGGCATAGCCCGTGCAGGGGTGAGTATAAGCTACTCTGTAGGGACCCCGAGACCCCCGAAGGTCTCCCAAAATACAAAAAGGATAAACCAAAAAGGAAAGATACAATCACGAAGTAACATCCGACACTGCTTAGGTATATGCCCGTACATATACCTAAGTCATCAATTCCCGTTCGGCTCCAACATTCGAGCCCAAGCACAACCCAGTCCACACAGGAAAGCAAAGTGTATACTCACACAGAATAGAACAACACAATCCACGAAGGAGAGAAAAAGTAATCCACAAAGGATAGCTCAACACAATCCACAAAGGAAAGTAAATAGTAAATCCACACAGGACAGTTCAACACAATCCACAAAGGAGAGTAACCAGTAAATCCACATAGGATAGTTCAACACAATCCACAAAGGAGAGTAACACAGGATTCAGCTCACACAGAATAGCACAACACAATCCACGAAGGAGAGAAAAAGTAATCCACAAAGGATAGCTCAACACAATCCACAAAGGAAAGTAAACAGTAAATCCACACAGGATAGTTCAACACAATCCACAAAGGAGAGTAACCAGTAAATCCACATAGGATAGTTCAACACAATCCACAAAGGAGAGGAACACAGGATTCAGCTCACACAGAATAGCACAACACAATCCACGAAGGAGAGCAAAAGTAATCCACAAAGGATAGCTCAACACAATCCACAAAGGAAAGTAAACAGTAAATCCACACATGATAGTTCAACACAATCCACAAAGGAGAGTAACCAGTAAATCCATATAGGATAGTTCAACACAATCCACAAAGGAGAGTAACACAGGATTCAGCTCACACAGGTATACTTCGTCGAAAAGGTGAAAGGGATGATCAGATATAGATACTGAATCATCTAAGCTGGGACCCACATAGGATACAAGACCAGCACAGCTGGGACCCACATAGGATACAAGACCAGTGCTCTTCATTGATTCATCTATGCTGGGACCCACATAGGATAAAAGACCAGCACTGAATCATCTAAGCTGGGACCCACATAGGATACAAGACCAGCACGGCTAGGACCCACATAGGATACAAGACCATGACTCTTTATTGATTCATCTATGCTGGGACCCACATCGGATACAAGAACAGCACTGAATCATCTAAGCTGGGACCCATATAGGATACAAGAACAGCACAGGTGGGACCCACATAGGATACAAGACCAGCACTCTTCATCGTCGCAGTCCACTGAGGATCTCTGCACAGTCATCGTCGTCGAAGTCGCAGCCAGCACTAGGGTTCCCGCACACAGCAAGCTCGTTCGGGAGGGTCCGCTCCACGAGCCGAGATTCTGATACATCAACTGACAAAAAGTCCAGGGTTTATGTATCCAAAAGTTCCGTATCGTCAACAGGAACTCAACGTCGCAGACGGCACGTCAATCAGACGCCTGGTCTGAGAGTTATTGGCTTTTTCATCCCAGGGGCCCGGTTGGTTTTTAAGGAAAAACCAACCCGACCATACTCCACCTGCATCCAAAACTCAGGCAGAGTATGCCAAAAGTTCCTTCTCACTTAGAGGAATTCAACGAAGTCAACGGCACGTCGATCGGACGTCCGAAGCTCAAGATATGAGCGTTTCCGCTCCGAGGGCCCGGTTGGTTTTGTGTACCAACCAACCCAGCCGAACTCAAAGTATTCTGAAACCTTGAGTGAGATATACCAAAACGATTTTCTCGTTCCAAGGATCGCTACGCAACTGACGGTGCATCGATCGGAGGTCCGTAGCCCAAGATATTGGCATTTGACCGAAAGTAGTCCGCAATTAGGGGGTCTGGGCCCGTCCCCACCCGACCCAGTACCCCCTGGGTCGGCCAAACCGGGTCATCCCGGACCGGGCGGCGACCAGGCCTGATGACCCAGCCTGGCCCGGAAGCCCGGCCCGGCCATGGGCGCGGCGGCCCGGCCAGCGCGGCCAGCGTGCCGCGCGAGCGCGCCCAAGGGAGGGGCTATGCCCCTCCTTTATTTCAAAATGGCGGCCCCATTTAAGGGGCCGTACCACGTGTGCAACCCTGGGGGTGTAACCCCCAAGATTTTCCCCTGTAACGGCCGGCCAGCACAGGGCCGGCCGGTTTCTCGCCGCGGGACCCCGTGGTCCTGCGCCTTCCGGCGCCGGCGGCCGGAGTTCCGGCCGCCTTCTTCGAATTCTCTGGTTGGTGGTTTTTCCGACGGCTACTTCCAGGATGGCTGCAAATTCGTCCGGCGTGGCGTAACGACGCCGCGTCCTTCCGCCGTGGCCCGACTCCGGCCGCGGCCTCATTCGTACCCTTGACGCAGCGCGACGACGTCGCGTTTCTTCGTCGTGGCCCACATCGTTCACGTCTCCTTTCACTCAAGCGCGGTGCAACGATGTATTACCGTCTTCGCTAATCAATACGAAGAATAGAAACAAGGGGGAGGTGAAAGGTTGGGGCTCGTGTGGGCCCCACCCTTTCAATTATCCACACATGGGAAGTTGGGTGGATGTGGGCCCCACCACCAACTTCCTATGGCATAAATTAACAACCTTGATATAAAATAAAATTGATCCAACAATTTTATTTACTTCTTAATTAAACCCCATTAATTAACTTCTTCTTCCACACAAACGCAACTACGGTAAAGGTTCCCTTAAGCGATTACCGGCGTTTCCAGTTCATCAGTGCCATCAGATTTCAATTCCGAGCACCGATTCAAAAGATAGGAAAACCCGCTCATTCGTTCACTGAACTTACCCGAGCCAAACTTCGGAAATTGATTCCGGGCACTCCGGGTCTCGGAATCAAGTGCCGTCAGAAACCGCGTTCTTGTAAAATTCCAAAGAAAATTAAGAAAAAATTTCCCTTGAATTTTACGGGTCTTTAAAAAGCCGTAATGTTTTTAAAATGAAAATAAATACAATATAATCTTTTACATATTTTGTTATTGAAAATGTTTTTGATAATGGGTTTGTTATGTAAATATATTTAAATGATATATGGTTATTAAAATGTGTAAATTTTATCTTTCCTTTATGTTTTTTTATGTGTTATGAATATATTATGGTTCTTAGGCATTGTTTACGTATAAGGGTTGTTCCATGATAAACCTGGGGGGTGAGTCAGAGATAGCTCTCCAATGCATTGGGTTATGTGATGGAGGTAAACGTGAATGTTTCTCCTAAGATATTTAGGGAATATACTCTTATGGGTATTCAAAATGTAACTCCCTATGTAGCTGTGAAAGCTACAGTGTAAGTATGTAATTTATTCCACAAGTTACCTTTATGATTTATTATTTCTATGTGTTATTCATAAATCTTATGATTTCATGGGGTATGATAAAGATCATATGTTATGTGTGTATTGATGAACTAATGTTTTATTTCATTGTTTTATAACCCTTACTGGGCTTTCTATGCTCATACCACGTTTTGAAATGTTTTTCATAGGACTTAAATATGAATAGGGTCAAGGATGGGATCAAGGAAAATACATGCTGTCAAAAAATGGAACTAGACATGTCTCTTTATTTTCAAGAGTTTTTATTTTTTGAAAAAAATAGAAACTGAGTAGAAGTGTCAAATTTGTAATTTTTGAGATGTAATGTAATAGTTATAGCCTAATTCTCTAAAACTTTAAAATTGAAAAGATCTTTAATTTGAATTATTCATTTAGTTCAATATTATGTAATGTTTTAAGGTCAGGTACTTATATCCATGGAATGGAGTCAAAGAAATAGAAAATAAACAATTGCACTGAAAATGAGAGAGAAAAGATCGACCCATATTTTTTATAATTAATTTAATTGCATAAGGAATTACCTCTAAGGAATTATTTTTTCATTGATGATTCTGGTGACATATCTGCGGTGCGTCATTATTGCATTGTAGAAACTAAGTTTTTATTTCCTCTAGTGGTGATCCACATGTGTTCCAAGAATCTTCAAATTTCATTGAAGTATTCTTCAGGTGATAGCATGGAACATGCTTGTGCTTATGACTTCTTCCTTGATCACCTCGAGAATTGCTTCCAAAGTGTTCTCCTTGATCTGGTGGAGGAGGATTGCTCTCTATTCTTGGGAGCATTCTTAGAGAAAGGGAGCTCTCTAGTCTTGAGAGGAGTCTCTAAGATTGTTGAGCAACAGAATAGGTTAATAAGAAAAATGAAATAACTAGGAATTTATATTTCGAGGGTTAAAATAAAATAATTTCACAAGTGCCTGTATTATTTATTTAATCCTAGAAAAACCCAATTTCAAATAATAAAAGTAATATTATTATTTCTCAACATGATCTAAAATTGCACATTATAATTAAATATTATTTAATTAAATAATTTTCAATATTATCATTTCTCATCGGACCATTAAACTCAGATTTTCATTCCTTTACAATATTTATGGGTCCTTGAATAATGTGTATTTATTTATTAAATAACTATGACAGAATTATTCACCAATAAATAAATAAATTTTATATTTACTAAACAGAAAATAAATATTTATGTTTGATCAGTAATACATGAATAATTATTATACCACAGAAGAGAATAATATTTATTCATCCTCTTAAATAAAAAATAATAATATATTGTTTACTAATATTCTGAATTCACTTAGTGTGTGAACCTCTAGGCCTCTTTCTCAGTGGCATTAGGCAAAGTAGCCTAAAGTCCAAGGTTAACATCTAGAAACACATCAAGACACCCATAGATAAATAAATTAATACTGAAATGACATGTCACCTCAAATGAATGATTACCGAATAATATAATCCCTTTATCACAATTTATCCAATCGATTAGGTTGTATGATAGTTTCATCAACTTAAATGCTTGACATCTCTTTCATTGAATTTCCAGAAATAGAACTTTACAATAGAACTCCATGGCCATGGATTTATTTAGGATATATTGTTTCCATCAAAGGGACTAAGATATTAACTTCCTTCAATGAACAGAAGGGATAAATCCTCTCACATTATTCATTAATGCAATATTACTCGTGACTTACTCAACGTATCCTACCTCACTGCAAACATTCTGTCATCACAGTTTTTGTTAATACATCTAAGTGCATGACTCATAATACTCATTTTTAATAATCTTAATGTCTAAGAACCAATATACATGTCCTTAGATAGGAACATAAAATGACACATATAAATGTGGGTTTCCTAATGGTGGGTCACATTCTCATAATATCCTACAAGATATTACCAAGGGAATACCACATGAGAAGGTTCCTCAAAGTACTATGAATCTCCACCTCTGATAGCCTATATCGAATGTGTCCCTCAAATGATATAATCCGACTATAAAACATATATTCCAGAATAGTTTCATAGCATTTTTAGGTTCTCATTATAATAGGGAACTGATATGACCTTTTAGTGCAACATATACCCTTAGGATATTATCATATTAGTGAAACACCCATTTCATTGACTATTGGATTTATATATGTGTTTTAATATTTATAATCGTGCATCATACTGATTTTTTTAGTTGTTTTTTGTTATGTATGGTATTGTTTACATTAAAAGGGTTATGTAAACCACAATGTTCAACTAATCCCTTAGAATTTATTTTTAGACTTTTCTGTCAAGAGGACGTCACCTAAGGTTAGTGAAACCTCCAACCTACCCTAAGAAAATGTGTTAGGTGAGGATTTTACTAGCCACAATAAGGAAATTACACCCTTTCCCTCTTAAATAGTTCATTTATTTTCTAATTACGCCTAAATTATACCAACTATTTATGTATTTCATTACATCCTTATGATGGTGATTCATCATTTAACATTGATCAATTATGTCTATATTTTTCATTGGATCCTTGTAACATACAATTAGGCCATTCTTTTTTTGTACATTAAGTTCTTAAAAATATTAATATTCTTATTTTCATATTTTCAAAACTCAATAAAACTAAAATTTTTAAATGATGACAAAAGAGAAATATATGTATTTGGAATTATTAATATCAGAAATCAAAATAAGAATTTTAATTTGAATTTGAATCCACTGAATAATGAGTTAAATTTATTATAAAGTGACTACATGTAAAGAAAAAAACTTCTTATATATAAATATTAAATATTAATATATAAATACTTATTACATAAAGTAATGATCAATTCCAAAATCCTTTAGGTCTAGTGACTTTTAAAACTTGTACCCATGAAAAATAGGTACATAAGTGAGCTACAACATCTCCCATTATGATATTCATAACTAGAACCCTTCTTAGAGATATCATTCATAATACCTTTTATCATAACCTAGAGAAAGGAAACATAAGAAAATATGAACTCCAAAGCTGAGTAAGATAAAAAAGGAAGATATCAACATATAATGAGCATTAGGGTATAATAACATGAGAATAACATTTGAAAATAACACCCTACATATCAAGGAACATATAATTGAGTCAGTCCATAAATCAATGATGTTATTAAAATATGAATCAGAATGGAATTAAATAATATGAACCACGAGAAAATAACATTATCATAAGGTACAAATTTATGGAATAAAAAATAGAATAGAAAATATTTTATTTAGAAGTTTAAGGATCATTTACAAGAATATTATAGTGGAATTGGTTTACTCATGAAACTATCACAATAGTCAAGGTTCACTGAAAGGACTATCATTATGGATAGAGTCCCTTACTGAACTAGGTTCACTCTCCGTTCTTGTAATATTTATCTAATATGATACTAATAATTAACTAATGCATTGGAGAGAGATATAGGTCCTACTCATCAAATAATAAAAATCATACATACATGTTCCACAAGAATATAAAATATTCAATATATCAGAACTCATGAAATGAAATGGGTTTCATAAATATTTCATTATATCATAACATGTGGTAGAGAAACTTGTTTGATAATAATTTCATCATTTAATCATAGAATAAACCTTTGAAAAATAAGAGGGTGTCCTAAGATTCAATTATTCATAAACAAAAAATATTCATATAAGAATAAGAATTGTATCCTTGGAAAATATCTCTATTAAAGCATATGTAACATCATAGGATGATTTTGGAAATACTTTTGAAAGATCACATTGAACATTTTTTGAGGAAAATAAAATTTCCATTTTAAAAAATAAAATATAAATCATTTTCAATATCCTTATATTTTAAAATAACTTTAATACATATAAAGTAATCTTAAAAAAATAAGGTTCATGGTGGTGGAAAACCTATTCATTTCATACGTGCTAAAACAAAAAATCCTTTCAAATTTTTGATAAAAGAAACATGAGAATTTTTTCAAAAAAAACAAGAATATTTATTTTAGAACACATTGTAAATGTTCAGGGGTAAAATCCATTTAATGAATCCTTTAAATAAGTTTAAAAACATTATAGCATTTTTATAATACATGGATATATAAGAAAATGGGTTTTAGAAAAAAGAGATAAATAGATAAAACCGTTCATAAAAACATTATTTTGAAGTATTTAATACATAAAGAGTGGATAATGAAAGGGAAATTTTGTTATATATAAATTAAAAAATAAAATAAAAATCCTAATTTCTTGGGACTTATATAATAATATTTCATCATTGGATTCATAATCATGAACAATCCTGATAAACTATGAGTTTGTAGCATAAAACCCCTTACACTTCGGTAACATTGAATTGTAATACCCAGAAAAGAATAAAATTAAATAGAAAATAGAATATCATAATAATAATCAAATTCATGATATTATATTTCAAAAATTATTTAGATACACTACATAAAATAATATAGGTTCACAATATAACTTATGTCTCAAAGAATGCAAATTGAGAAAACAAAATCACTTACCTTAAGTCTTGACTTCCTTAGTACACATTATAAAGTCATATATAATTAATATATTATTATTATAAATCTATTATAGAACCATTATTATATATTTCATACCATATATGATTTAATTATGGCCTTTTATTACCCTTTTACTAACAATTCCTTGTTAAAGTCACGTTTCGGGCAATAATTACATTGTTTTTCATGTCTATTTAGATTTGTTATTTTTTATCATCTTAATTTCATAAAGGTTATATCATCTCCAAAATTTTAACAAAGATATAAATATAATATATATTTATTATTATTTTCTTTATAGTAATCCCTAAAATTTAGTGATATAAATTGAAAAACATTGTTCATGGATACGGTGGGTCGCACATAGGCATGAACGTTGTTTCCATTTTCTTGACGGAATGAAAGAAAAAAAAGATAAATAATATATTTACATTAAATAATAATTTTTGTTTCATATATATCATATATTCTCTTAAACACCATCCTTATTACCTTCTATATATAGCATGAATGAATCGCATCGCTTTATGATGCAGTATTCCACCGTACACATGAGTGACATTATCATAGTCCTACATAATGGAATGTTTGAAGTTATTTGTCATATAATAATTATTGAAGTATAAAAATATCATATATATCTTATATAAAATTTATTATATCATTATATTATATTTAATAGGTTGTGATAGAAAAATAATAACATTAGTTTGTGAGGTTGTAGTCCTCCGTACACCTGAATGATGATTTTGTATCCCATCTGATGGAAGAGGAGATGGATATATGTTATTATCTTAAGATAATAACATATGAGTATATGGTATATACTATTTCTATTATATCATTATAATATAATATTAATTTAAGGATATGGAGTAATATGTAAAACAAAAACGTATAGTTAAAAACATTACCTCTTCTTCAGATAATCTCTTAAGGTTTAACCCAAACCCTTCACAGATTGGTTTTCTGAACTCACCAAGGAATCAAGGATTTGGGGATATATTTAAGGAATATATTTGGTAATTTCTTGGAGTAAACATAGGGATTTTAAAATTTTAATATGAGAGAAGAGTGTGTGGTGTTTTATAAGTGAAATGAGTGGCACACTTGTAATTTTCATAAAGAAAACGGCATGCCCATATTTTACACAAGTCACAAGGCTCCAAAATGGATCATTCTAAAAAATTAGAGTTTATAATTTCATAATATTTAGAGAAAATGGTATTTTAACATGTTTATAGTTGATTTTAATCCTTATCATTTCTACTTTAACCCCCGATAAACCTGTTTTAACCTTATCCACAATAATTATTTTTTACTTTTTTAACTATTCCTTATGATAAAAAATTAAGTTTAACATTAATATAAATTATAATTATTCCAAATATGGAATCTATTTTCAAAAATTACATTCATATAAGTGGAAATTTTAAATATAAAATTAAACCTACATATGTTAAGAGAAATTGGTTTTCCAAAGAGTAAATATTCAAAACATAATAATGTTTTTATATAAAAGTTGAATTAGAAAATGATTAAAATTACATATATTAGATTAATATATATATAATTTATATAATGTTACATTTAAACTCAATTAAAAAAATAACCCCATAAATTCTTTAAATGAAAAGGAAATTTTCAATTAAAACTATAATATTTACTATTCATCATAAAATTAATCCTTCCAGACAAATTCCAAAAATATACCATAAGGTGATTTTAACATGTTAATTTGATAAATTAAGTTCATTTTATCAAATTATTTTTCCAAAATTTCTATAAAATAATTATATTATTATTCACAAAAATATACAATGAAACAGTTTTTGAGAAAATTGTGTTTTTGAAACATATAAAGACTTTATTGTATATTAAGTGCTTTAATATAAATATTATTTATTTATATAAAACCATTATAATTAATATTTAAAATTTACTTATTCCTATTCATGCCACCAAGTTTTATGGTCAGGTAATAACTATCATTTTTAAATAATTATATTAATAGTATGTAGTGGTTCATTAAAAATCAACATTGCATGTAACACAAGATATTGATGAAATTTAATTTATTCAAAAAATATATTTCATAAAATCTTGTGTTTTTAAACTAAATGATGATATATATTTCAGTTATATAATATAAGTTTACCAAAAAAGTAGTGTTAATATTGGAAATAAATGACTTTCAAGCATATGTTATGTTATTTGGATGATGTGAACATGGTCTAAAACACTATCTGTACTTCAATGGTGGTAATGAAGTTTTTAATACTTTCAATGGATGAAATAAATTTTTACAATATTTTTAATTTCATTCGGTATTACAATACTTTTAAAGATATTGAAATAATTTTATGAAATATATAATCGAATGAGATGGTCCTCCAAAAATTCTCTCACATATTCAAGTAAAATATATAACCTCGTCATTACAACCTATTAAATTTAGACCAATTATTCTCTAATAAAGAAACATTTTTTTATAGAGATCATATTTGGATAAAATAATTTTTTTAGGACTTTCCATGTTGGTAGGATTTATTTTCCTATCTCATGTTGAATGTAATGCATATTGAAAATAACTATTTTGAAAACATATTATATACTTTTTAAAACAAACCTATCAAGACTAAATATATTGTATATGTGTGTTAATATAATTCCCAATTTCAATGTCATTCTATTGTTGAGTTATTTGAAAATGATATATCATAAAATTTAATAATTCTATAATCATCAAGTATACTTTCTAAAGAATGTTATTTATTATTTTGTTAATGGATTATATATTTAAAATAACCTATTATTATGCTCATAATTTGCCTCATTGTGTTAGATATATCAATTTTATCAGGCTAAATATTCTTGATTTCCATGTCATGATGGAATTATTACTTAATATTGGTCTACAATATATTTATAATTCATCTATATTGTATGTAATGAAGAAATTTTATATTTTTTATAAGACATTTTTAGGGAAACTATATATTATGATACACTGGATATGCTAAACAAATATATTTTAATAATTTGATTCTAATAGTAAAAAAAATTTCCATAACAATCCTTTGAATTAATATAGAATTTAATATTATATTTATCACATGAATCAAAATGTAGAGGGAAAGTACAGTTCTGATTTGTGTACCAATATTAACGGTGTATATGAATATTGATGAAGATAGTATGTAATAATAAATCAATTTAATGGCCAATTCCCAAAGAAAATTTTCTGGAGGACATTTCAATTTTTTTCAATTATTATTTTCAATATGAATATCCTTCAAAATATAATGGAATGAATCTCAATGAGGGGGATTTTTATGATTTCATGGATAACCAATTATCAATATTTTATCATGTAAAGCTTTATTTTATTACTGATCATGAATAGAGGATTATGGATGGGGAAAAACATAGAGTTCATAAATATGTTCCTCATATTTACTAATAAATTTCATGATTAATTATTTAATTGCTTATTTTTTATATTGATTTTAAAGGATTATAAAATGAAAATTTATATAAAACATTTTGAGGATTATATAGTGCTAAAATTAAAAAATTAAAAAAAATTACCCCATATGCACATGAAGAATAATGTTATGATAAATTTTCTTAATAGTTTCAAAGAAATGTTACATAAATTTTTTGATGATGACATATTAAATAGATTTTTTATTTTATCCATTAATAATTATTTTTTTATTTTTTTATGTATCGTGTGTTGTAAATATTTTTATACTATATTTTGTGCAGTAGGAATCCTACCATCCAAATTGCTAAAATTTTATAATTTAAATATCGTTAATTGATTTAGATATCATACGTAAGGAATTGATTAATCAAAAAAATAAATATATAGTTTTTTTATTTAATTAGGACCCATAAAAAATAATGTGAAGTTTACTTTCAGGGAATTCATGATGAAATATTTGAGTTTGATAATCTGAGAAATAATTACATAGCAATGTTTTAATGTTATTAGTTTAATATTGGTTGATGGTAGAACATTAATCAATGATTTGGATCCCTCTTATATATATATATATATAGTATTGTTATTTAAAATTAACAATTTATACTAGCACATCAATCACATCACATGCATTATGAAAAATTATCTGATGATTTAAATGATTTAAAAAACCACTAAAGTGTAATTAAAATGATGAATTATGAGAATCAGTTTATAAAAATTGAATGTGGTTATTTAGAAGTGAAAAAATTAAATATTTTAAGAAAATTCACCAAATACATTTCATAAAAAAGGATATATTGATATTAATGATTAACCCCTGATGTTATGGTCCAATGATGTTGACATTATATATGTTGGGTACTTGGGGTTATAATTACATCAAACACACACACACAAATCACACATGCCTCACACACAAGAAGAAAAGGTAGACGATATCCCCACAAGGGGATAACCCACCCATCAAGTGGTATTTATTTTATATAGATGATCCTTAGGATCTATCATCTAACCCATACGATATAGCTTATACACCATTGACTAGGATGGGTTTTGGTCAATCTATATTAATGATTCTATACACTATTCATTAGTGGTTTCTATATATTGATTTCAAAAAAAAATTTGAGGATGTATCTTAATATACATATTTTATTGTATTTTTGATAAAATATATATATATATATATATAAATTTTTAATTGAATAATCTATTCTTATTTTTATAGTTTTTCAGATATAGTTAGTGGGAAGGAAGGGTTAATTTTTCATATTTGTTTTTCAAGGCCATCTATGGAATGATATCAAGTTCACACTAATGTTATGAATAAAATTATTTAACACTAGATTTTATTTAAAAAAATATTATATTTTAAAATAATCATACAATTAATAGAATTCTGTTATTATTTATTTTGATGGTTTATGGCCTCCAATCATGGATAGCTATAGGGAGAGTTTCTAAAATTGTTTTTTATGAGTCTTATATTCTCATAAACCTAAATAAAACCCAACACACCCTTGGGATGGAATTTCCTCTTACTAGATAAGAGAGGGTTTCTAGTGGAGTTATCCATCTGGTCAAATCAATCAGCAGAGGTAAGAGGGTACACATAGATCTTTGAGTTTTATGTTTATAATGCATCAATGACAAGTGGTATGAAATATTAATTATTAATTTATATATCCTTTTAATATAACATTATTTTCTTATATTGATTTATTATGTTTTTATTGAATTCTTATAGAATTTTATTTCTATAAAATGATATACACTTATCATAATACATGAAATATTTTTAGTTTCTAGTAGTGTTGGATTGTTTTTTTAATTAATTTTTAGTTTTATATATTTATTTAAGATGTTTATTTTCAATTTTACAATTCTAATTACCATTGATAGAGTTGTATGGAATCATGAATTATCACATGTGGGAGAGTAAGGCCAATATTAAGTGTCTTGGATAATGTAAGTAAGGTTCTGATGAGAATTATTGGATATGGGTGACCATGTAGGATATAGATAATGTTGGGTTGATTAACATTGGTTCAAAGTGGATTCCATCCAGATATTATTTTATTGTAGGTATTTCATTAGTTACCTAGAAGGGAGATCTTTTAAATTATTCATCTATTACAGAGTGTAATAAAACATTTCAAGATCAAGATGAATCTATATAGATATTTAATAGATAAAATAAAGAGTAGTTTCAAAGGTAGGATACATAATATAATTAATAAGAGTAATTGCATGAGTATAGTATGGAGTATATGTGATGACCTAAACATAGTTCCTAGATAGAGTTTCTTCCATTGGACCTTACAATTTACCCCCACATCCTTATCAACTTTATAATGTTTTTTAATAATCATATAATATGTTAATGGTTTATTTATTTTAATGGTTTTTTTATAGATTATAATTTTTAATTTTTTTAATTTTTCTTTTAACTTATTATCATAGTAATTTTAATCAAATTAAATTTATTTGCAGACATTGATCGTTATTTCCATCGTAAATTGTTTTTCCAATAGGATATAAATTTTGTCACAAGTACCATTTTCAAAAGATCATTATTTCCATACCAAATTCATTCTTATTTGTTTTTTTTACCGATTAAAATCATAAACCCAATATTATGTGTGATGGATCCTTGTTTTTATGAAAGGAATATTAAATATCTGAATTTTAGCGATAGTTAGTCATAAATACTACACATATTTTACATGAATTTCTACAAAAAGTAACTTATGATATAATCACATTGAAATAGGTTTTTTATAGGATTTCACCACAAATTAACTATTTTAAATGATATATTATTTTGTCATGGAAATAAATCAAGGATCAACTACAACACACACTAGAAAAAATATACCTATTATAAAAAACTTATCAATTTGGATCTATATTTCTATAAGCATGGTAGGGTCAATTTGAGATGTATCCATCAATATCGATCACCACAATTTATTTATTATGGTATATACACATAAACCTATTCTGATAAATAACATTATAAGATGAAACTAAACATAACCAGTCTAGGGAAAATATCATAGTATCTGGTCACATGAGTAACATGAGATGTCTGATGTCATATTATTTCCTTTTATCACAAAACTCAAAGTAACAGATCACCTGAACAAACTTTTTCCAGTCCCACATAGGAGTAGAAAATTGGAATGGTGGATAAATCCTCACACTAAATAGCCTTATTAAATTCATGAATCAATTCATAAAAATTGAATGTGAAACATCATTATCAAATACAATAAATGAAAATGATAATAATAAATGTATCATAGCTATCACCATATCAATCCCATCTAGTTTTTCTACTACTATTATATAAAGTTAAACTAACATACTCGTATACCTTACTAACATTTCTATATACCTTCCCATTGACTATAATCATTTCCACATCTTGGAAGAAAAATAATATTCCTTGGTCAACCTATAACAAAACTTTCCCCCAATAAGGGTCCATAATGGCAATAATGATGCCATTTGTTAAATATCCAAGGTGGATTTTATAGTTTAGAGAACAACATATACACTTCCACACTATGTTTTACTTCATTTTATCCTCTATCAAAGGAAAAAAACACATAAACCAATAATGTAATTTTTTTACAAAAAAATATTTTATCACATCACTACCCAAACCCATAGAACATGAACTACTAGAACTAGGGAATCATGAATACAGGGTTCTATGGAATTTACTCAATATACCTATGTTTGATGAAATATCTTGTTGATGAATATGCACAATAATATATTTTCATGCTCCCATGAACCATGAATAAGGAATCCATTACCAATTACATTAGTATATTCCATAAATATAGGTCTATTTAAATGCTATTGAATTTTAGTTTTTAGTCTAATTATGAAGAAGTGATATCTAATTCTTAATTTTTCATACTATTTATTGGGTATAAATATAAGATCATGAATATCACACTATACTATTTAACAATATAGATACCAAACTAAAAAGATAACAAATATTTAAATTATTTCCACCTCACCATAGTTATGTCATAATATTGAATGGTCCGGTTTACCACTATCAAATTACACTACGAAATAATCATACTATCCATAACAATATAATCTTTTTAAACCACTTGAATATGTCAAAATTATATCTCCACATCCTCTACCCACTGTTCTATTTCTTTATAAGTATTATATTATTTATATTTCCATATTCTCTCCTATTAAAACAAGTTTAAGGAATTTATTTATGCCTCTACTACTATCAGTACTATAATTTTTGGATCAATAATTTCTTTGTCCTGTACTTTATCTCCCTAAACTTCTTGATTGTGATGCTCATGTGGTATAACAATAAGTAGAATACCCTCTCTAACCAAGAATAATATAAATTTTCCAACATAGGCTTATTCAAGAACAATAAAAAACAATAATCATCTATATAATACATGTAATTATTGTTATCTAATTCTATATTATTTAAGAAACCATACTTGTATACTACTCCATTAACAATAAAATATTCCTCTAGTAACTATTCATTTTCCATCAGATCTTGTACATGGATTTAAAGTGGAATTTTGTGTCCAAATCTAGTTTCCTAGGTCTATTCCACACACTATGTTTAGGTAATATTATATCCTTACCAACCCATTATATCATCACTAGTTTCTATTTATAATAAAATTCATATATTACACACCATGATACCATTCTATCTTAAGGAAACACTAACCAGACTCCACCTAATACAAAAATGTGCTCAAGAATGTCCATAAATCCCAGCTCTAATAGGATATGTGACCTCAACAAATACCATCGGTATAAATCTTCAATTATGGGAGGATTTAACCTATTAATTTTCAAGGTCAATGTGTAATCTGACCATAATCATTAATAAGTATTTCAATTAAAATAAAAATATCACCAAATTCACTCTTAGTTTATCTAATTAAATATCCCCCCTCATAAGTTATTTGAATATTTAAGCAATTAGATGTTCAAAATAACTATCATCACTCATATATTGATAATTTTTTGAGGTTTTTTAAGATCCCATATTTTTATAGGTACATCACACTTATATTTTTCGGTTGACCCTCTTTTGATTCAGTTTTTCTTCTTTTAAACCATGTTGGTTGAGTTTCTTTTAGGTATGGAGAGTCTTATTTGAGAAATGACCTAATGTTCATGGATGTATGTTTTCTTTTGAAATAATGGAGTCTGGATATAAATGTGCCCAAGGCTTATGAGGGTTCACTATGGGTTTAGAAATCTTCATAGGTGTTTCAGATTTTGCTATAGAATCCAGGTTGTGATATGTCGATTGGAGACTTTCACGTCATGAATGGGTTACACTATGTGATCCCATTATCAAGAGGTTGTCGTGAACTGGTTTATAGAATGAAATATTTACATGATGTAACACTATTTCACAGTGTAAAAAATCTCAATTGGGGTTATTTTAACCTGAGGCGATGCCTTTTTTGTCGTATACATCATGTAGGACATTCATGTCATGGAGGGAGGATTCACTTCATGAATTCCTCAAGTGCCATAGGTTTTTTTATATGGTGATTCCTAAAAAAATATTCATTATCCATGTACCCTATTATCTTAAAACATAGGGAGAATCCATGATATTGTTTGGTGATTCCTTCCCTTAGGATGTCTCAGTCTAACTTCTGATTATGGTGAGTTCTTTCACTATGGTTTTATGCTTCCTTCTGTTATCCTCTGTTATTATGGTGTGATCTCCTTTTAGGTTGAATCGGGATTTTAATCTTGATTATTTTGTTATACATGTTTTCATTATTGATCTCCTTATCCCTTACTTCACTTTGGGTGTTCCCTATCCTGAATGTGTATTGGATCACTGGATTAAAGTGGATAGTCTAAAACATCTCTCTATAGTCTGTTTCCAATTATCTAGGTATGTGAAATAATTCTGATAGCATCATCATGGAGTGTATGTGACACAAATAATGTATTTAATATATTTTTTATAATAAGATATGTGATTTGACCTCCCATTGGACCCCACTGGGTCCATTCATGTTGAGACTGGGCATGTGGCTACCCATGCAGTTATCCTTCCCTTGAAGTTACAATGAATCATTAATTAGAAAAATTTGGTTTTAAATTAACTATGTGAATTAAGAATTCAGCATGTTGTGGATTTAAAAATGAATTGAGATAAAAGGAAACATGTGATGGTTTAATTGTGTTGATTCATCTAATCACATGAGAATCTACAAATTTAGAATTTATACTTGGTTAATAGAATGAGTTAAATTAACCAAATAGTCATGTGATATGAATGGACATGGATGATATACATGGATTTTTTGTATATATGTTTGATGATATGACTCCTGAGGTCTTTTACCACCACTACCTTGGGAGACATGGCACCATATTTTCCTACTCGAATTCATGAACCCACAAATTGAGATGAGATTCACACCTTCTAACATGCACATGGGAAGATATAAGTGAATACATCATAGTAATTCCTATAGAGTCTAGTATGAGATGGTTACTTTCCCCATAGAATGGTATTTCACCCTAGGAATACATAAGTGACTCAATCATGGGAATTTTCAAAGAGACCAATTATGATTCTTAAGACACGGTACATGTGATTTATCTTAATGTAGGAGTATCTATTGTGTGACAGTGATATTCAACATGGAGTTAAAGCATGTATGGATGTCCCTATGTGTCAACCTATAACTCAATGGTTGGAAGGATTATTTTATGTGTTGTATTAATTGATTAAATAACATTGTGTTATCAATTTATTTAATTGACTTTCAATCTAAATAGATTTGTTTCGATATGGTGGTGTTTAACTATTGATTTTTACTGAAAACCTATTAAGAATGTTGTTGGGTACCTGAGTAGATTTCAAGGATGTAGGTTTTGATAAGGGAAGAGGGCCTTGTAAATGATTTTTTTTCTGGCTAGGTTGGAGCTTAGAAATGGGTCCAATATGGGATTCAAGACCTGGGTATTTTAATATTATTTTTTCAGCATGGTCTTTTATTTGTATGACTTCCAACATGTTATTAAATTAAATTTCAGCACGACATTAAATTTTTCATTATTATTTTTTTGGTTTGGTTCATCCTTTATATCCTTTTGTATATTTAATTATTTATTCTATTTAAATTAATCTATTAAATCATTATTTATACTGTATTGAAACTCAGTTCTAGGGGGTATTGTCTCCCCGCAATGTTCTCTACACCCATGTTGATTGTTAGTAGCCTCTGGCATATGGGGAGGTGTTCTTGATGTATAATAACCAATATAATTTAGTCATGGGATATTTTTCCATGATGGGGAATGTTACAAAGTGGTATTATATCATTCACATTTTTATTTTCTATTGTTTTACTATTTTAGAAAGGTATAAAGGATATTAAGAACATGTTGGGACCCATTAATGGTCTTATTCATGTGAGTAGATAACCCATGTATGGTCGAAAATCCAAGTACCTAGGGATTGGATTGTTTTTTATGTTTTTCACATGTTATGATTGATATTGTTTTACATTGGGTGATTCACATATTGTCTGATGTTATTTTTTCTTGATATTTATACTCATGGCCTAGTATGGAATGAGATGAGTATGCATGCATCATGATTGGCATGTAGATATAAGTATTGACATGAATTTTGTATGATAGGGACATATTTATATTATGTGATATATTTTCCCATATGAATAATGAAATGAGATTCAGGTTATATATGATCAATAAAATGAATGAACTTATGTTTCATTCCAATTAACTTGTTATTCCAAGTATAAGGGAACCTTATTTCATTGGTTCCCTATTCTTTTCACTTTTTGAGGGTGACCATAATGTTTATCCAGCATTCTAAGGAGTGTGTTTATCTTATAGTGAAAATAAAACCTCATTTTCTTCAAGTTGAGCATTAGGAGAGAAAAAATGAGAATGCTCCTAAAATAGCTAAACCGGAGTTTCCCATAGCTCCTAAGTATTTTATGGATTTTTATCTTCATGAAATCATCTTGAGGTTCATGTGATCCATGTAAAAGGGATATTTTAACACAATACCTTCGATTTAAGTGTTTACAAGAGAGTTTCAACTGCCACATATCCCTACATTCACTGGGGTTGGAGGCCCATGGACAACCGAGTTCTAGAACTTGATGGTCCATATGACCTTTAAGAACCTTGATACACCAAGATATAGGAGGGTTAAACTCTCTATACACAATCTATATAGACCATCCAAGAATTTGTGGGGCATTTTAGAGAAAGTTAGGAATTATAAATGGTTATCCTATGAGGACTTCAAGTTGAAGTTTCTAAGACACTATTGTCCTAAGACATTGAGGGATGAGAAGGATCACAAGTTCATTTGCCTATAATAGGAGATATTTTTAGTGATGGACTATGATGGAAATTTAAGAAACCATCAATATTTTGAACCATCCTTAGTATTTGATGATATAGTCATGGAATGGAAATTTTAGGATGGTATTTTCTATGAGATATGATTGTAGGTGAATGTATTTCACTTAATTAATATTATGTATGTGATGAATAGGGCTCTTATTATGGAGGGAAATAAAAAATAGGAATAGATAAATGACCTATTAGATTCATTAGGGTGATCTATGATCTCTTATTCTAGCACTAAGAACCACTGTTATGACATTCGCCGCTAGGTTAGTAGTGGTAAAAGTAGTCAAGGATGTGGAAACATACCTCATATTTATGGTCCATTGAAGTTATTTTAGTTTTGAGGGAGTGGAAACATGATGCATCGGTTTCCTTACCCTGATGTGGAGTTACATTCTTATTGTAGGTTGGGATATCTTCAGAGGTTATGTAGGACATCACAACGGTAGAGCAGTGGTAGGGGATCAGGATAGGCACCAGAGTCTAGGAAGGACTCAACAACACCTATTTATACTGTTATCTAGATCTCCACATGATTTCTAGGATGAGGCAAGGAATTTGGTACTTTTTTGAAAGAGCAGTAGTACCACTCAAAGTGATTAGAATAGGGGATTCATACTGGAGACTAGGGTAGAGGGGAATGTTTGATACATGCTATGCAGAATACTTTATCTAGTTTGGAATCATAACCTTCTATAGTAATAGGTATGATTATTGTATCTTCTACCCCTATTTATGTTTTGTTTGATACAATAGAATAATATTACTTTATATATTCTATTTATGAAAATGTGTTGTTCTTGGTTTTGGAAATATGGGATGGTGTATTTTGCATCGATACACCATTGGGAGTGCAGTAAGAGAATATTAAACATGTCAAGGGTTGTTCTCTTAATATTGGTGGTTACAATTTCTTTTGGGAACTTTTAGTGCTAGAAATAATAGGTTTCAATATTACTCTGAGTATAGATTGGTTATTTTTGTACCAATCTCACATAAAATATTACCATTGGAGAGTTACCTTTCTATCTCAAGAAGGAGGTAGTTATTTTCACTAGGGTGAGTGGGATCTTCAGGCTAGTCATGTAGATAAAATTCAGTCTGGATTGAATTATATCATGACATATATAGAAATACTTTCTCTAGATAACTGTGGAATGTAGTAGGATAAATTTTCTCTAGTGGTAGACCATTTTTAGGATGTTTTTATTAATGACTTATACAGAATACCACAAAACTAGAAGATCAATATCACAATCAAGTTGGTGTTGGGAGGAGATCCGGTTTCAATCCCATAATATAGGATAGAACCAGTAGAACAACCAGTAGATATTTAGGTATTTAAAGTTCAGTTAGATGATCAGGAAGCTAAAGGTTTCATATTACCTAGTACATCACCTTGGGGTTCTATCATGATTTTCTCTAAGAAAGATAATGATACTTTATTCTTGGGTGTGGACTACCAAATATTGAACCAAATTATGATCAATAAATAGTATCCCCTTCTGCACATTGATATTTTCGTTGATCAGCTAAGAGGTGGCAAGATTTTTGCTAATATTTTTTTTGAGATCAAGATATAATCAGTTGATTGTGAGACCATCAGACATACTTAAAAACTTCCTTTCTGAGAATTATGGATTATATGAGTTCATGGTTTTTTCATTTGGTCTAAAAAACACACTGTAAGTATTTATGGCCTTTATTAATCTGATATTTCATCCTTTTCTTGATTAGCTTAAGGTGGTTTCATTCAAAGACATTTTACTGTACTCCCATTCATCATAAATTCATTCCCAAAATATTTACATCATCTTGAGTAAATTGAGATATCATTGGATTTATAAAAAACTATCTAAATGTTGTTTCTGGATTGATAATTTGCACTTCTAAGTTCATGTCATCTCAGTGGTTGGAGTGTCAGTATACCTAGTGAAGGTTGTAGTTGAAGTATCTGAAGATCGACCCAATAATGTATTCATCTTTAAAAAATTTCTAGGTATAATAGGGAATTATCAATGCTTCATCTAGGACTTCTCTTGACTGGAAGCATTGATATCTAAAAATACCAATAAAGGGGTGATGTTTGTTTGGTTATAATCATGTGAGACAGTTTTTTAGGAGCCAAAGAGTAGGTTGACCTCAGCACTGATTCTTACATTTCCAATTAAGTGTAAGGATTTTACCATGTACTATGACATATACAGAGTGGTATTAGTAGAAGTTCTGGTGTGAGTGCATTGAGTGGTCTCTTATGGATCCATAAAGCTAAGACCACGTGAGAGGAATTACCCTACTCATGATATAAAGTTATTTGTAGTGATTTATGATCTGATATGCTGAAGACGCTATCTTTTGGAGAAGAGTATTGTGGTTTACACGAACCAAAATAGCCTCATGTATATATTTTCCTAATGATAATTTATCCTTTTGAAGAGGATTTGGGTCAAGTATCTAAAGCCTTTCAACTTTGATATGGATTATACACCATGCATGGGATACATCGTTACCGGTTCCTTGATCTGGATGACATAGATAGAGGCGACGTGGGAGTGTTAAGACGATTAGCAGATGATTGTACACTTGAATGATATACATCTAAATGTTTAGTAGTTTCAGGGTTGATTATATTCGACCTAAATATTTTTGTTACCTATATTCTTGCAATGGATCTAGGAAGATAAGATATCTAATCCAGAGGTCTTAGCTCTAAGGGATGGCTTATAAGGTGAGGAGTCACCATTAGGATGGTATCTTAGTAGCTACAATTCTCTTCTTTTATATAGATGATTATGGGATCCTACAGGCTCTTGTGAGGAGTTGATAAATGAGATTCATCCTTCTAGATGGTCAGTACAACCTGGTCTAACAAAGATGTATAGTGATCTCCATAGATAATATTTTTGGTCGAGAATGATAGGTAGTAGTGATATTTGTAGAGAGATATTTCACTTGTCAGTAGGTGAAAGATGAGAACTAGAGGCCAAACAGGTTGTTACATCCTATGACCATTTCATAATGGAAGTGAGATGATGTCACTGTGGACTTTTTAATGGGATTACCCAAGACACCATGTAATAATGATTCATTATGTGTGATTGCAGACTGAATGATAAAGATAGACCACTTAATTCCCATTCGGGTGTCCTTCAATGCTAATGATCTGGGTAGTATCTATATGAGGGATATTGCTTGACTATATAGTGTTCCAAGTAATATATTTTCTAATACAGACCCACAATTCATGTCTTGGTTTTATAAGGGTCATCAGAAGGCTCTAGGATTTCAATTTCTTCTGACTAAATCCTATCATCCTCAGACATAAGGATAGTCTAAATGTATGATTATTATATTAAAGGATATTTTTTGGGACATTGTATAGTATTTTGATAGATTTTGAGAGAAATATTTTGTACGCATGGAGTTCACCTATAATAATATCTTTCAAACATTGATCTTGAAGTCACATTTCTAGGATTTTTATGGAATTCTTTGCCATTTGACTATTTTTTGTTAGAAACAAGTGAATTAGCACTTTTTTGGACCCAGTCTCATATAGGAGACATCTACGTAGGTTCAGTAGATCAGTATGAAATTAGTGGCCATATAGTGAAGGAAGAAATATTAGGATAACCATTTAAGTGGGACTATAGAGATTGAGGATGATCATAAATTTTACCTTTGGGTTTCACCAAGGCTGGGGAAATGTTGTATCCGGAAAAAGGGAATGTTAGAACCCATTATTTTTTATCCATTTGAGATAGTGGAAAGGTATGGTCTAGTGGAATATCTATTGGCCCTTCCACATTGAAACAATTCCATTCATGATGTTTTTCCTATATCATATATTTAGAGATATTATCCTGAACCATCTCACATAATGGAAGTTGATGGCATTGATCTTGTTTTAGATTCTTTCATTGAGTAGGATCTGATAAAAATTATAGACCGTAGTGAGAATTATCTCCCGTAATAGACTATACATCTAGTTCGAGTGTAGTGGTATCATCTGAATGTTCAAGGGGATTCCTGGGAGAGGGAATCTGATATGTGATCACATTGGACAGACTTGTTTATCAAGATCACACAGTGATGCTTGAAGTGGCTCAAAGTCAGGTTGATATATGGTAGGGAAGTTGTATAATCCCATATTTTTTCAACTACACCCCTCTTTGAGTTTTTGGTTAATCATATTTTAGTTGGGGTTTTCTTATTTTAAACCTTTGTGATTGATTTTCTTTTCGAGCTAGAGATCCTTTTTTGGGAAGTGACCAAAATTTTTGGGATGTATGTTTGTTTGAGTTAATGGACTATGGGAATCAATGTGTTAAATGATTATAAGGTTTATTCATGGGTTTGGAAATATTTCAAGGTGGTCTCGGATTTTCTATAGAATTAGGGATATGATATACCTGATGGACACTTTCATGTTGTGAACATGTTACATGATGTACACCTTTTCCCATGATGTTTTCGAGAATAGGTTCAGGGCATAAAAATTTTACATGCCGTGAAACTAGTTCACATCATGGAAAGGTTTATCGATGTTATTTTAACCCAAGGCGACATATGTTTCAATATATATTCCACATGGGACATTCATTTCATGAATCTTGTATTCAAATTATGAATTCCTCAGGTGAAATGGGTTTTTTCCATGGTGACACATAAACAATATTTCACTTTATATACATCCTCTTCTCAAAAACCATACAGAGACTCTAGATTATTTTTGGGTGATTCATTCCCTTTATGATGTCTCAATCTTTCTTTTTTACCTTTGATGAGTTCATTTTCCTTTCTTTTCTTCTTCCTTATACTATTCTCCATTATAGATATGTGATATCCTTTTAGGTTGAATCCGGATTTTGATCTCAATATTTGTGTGATCTAGGTTTTCATTTTTTATCTCCTCCACCCGCTTTCTCCATAAATGTTCCCCATTATGGGTGTTACTTTTATCACTATGTTAATTTGGGTGGTCTAGAACTTTACCCTAATGTTTTTTCAATTGCCTAGTATGTAAAATAATTGTGATCGCACTGGAACTCCATGTTTAAAAAACAGATAATTGATTAATTCTATGTTTGATAAAAATTAATTACTTAGACATTCCATTGAACCATGTTTGTTCCATTAGAATTAAGACTAGGCTTATGTCCACCAGAACAATGAGTCATCCTTGAAGTTACAATGAATCAGCAATTAAAAAAATATTTTTTTCTTAACAATGTGAATTGAGAATTCGTAAAATTGTGAATTGGAAAATTAATTGACATAAAGGGAAAATTAGCATGGTTTTATTAAGGTGATTTGACCTATTATAATAGAATATACCAATTGATAATATATTATGGGATAATCGGATGAGATAAATTAACTAACTAGGTATTTGATATGAATAGTGATGAACAATATACATGGCTTTCTTGTATATATGATTTCTGACAAGAATTTTGAGGGCTTAGACCATTGTCTCGTGATATGTGTCCTTGGTGGTTTGTCCCAGAATAGGACAAACCCCCACTTGATATGTGATTCAATCCTTGTGATGTGCATGTGGGAAGACTTAAGTGACGCCATCATGGTAAATCACATGGAGTATCTTATAATATGGTTACTTACCCCTTGAAATGGTATTGATCCATGTGAAGAAGTAAGACACTCTAGCATTGGAATTCCTGTGGAGTATAATTATTCTTTTTTATACATGGAAGAGGAAATCTATTTAAATATTGGAGGATCAAAAATTTGATAGAGATATCCAGTGTGGAGCTAAATCTGTTTTATTGGCCCTGAGTGTCAACCTGTAACTCAAGGGTTGTAAGGTTTATTTTATGTATTGCATTAATTTATTAAATAACACCATCTATCATCTTATTTCATTCAAATTATATTATATTGGTTTTTAGACACAGTGGTTTCTACCAAGTATGTTTTACTCACACCCTATACAGGTCATTATAGGGTTCCCAAGGAGATTTCATGGAAGGGAAAATCGCCATGTTGTTAATTTTTTTTGTTGGATGGGGAAGATCATGGAGAGGGGATCAACATGGTATTTAAGACTAGGGATTTTTGAGTTTATTTATGTCATATTATTCTTTTATCTATATGGAATCCAACATGAAATTCATTTATATTTCATCTTGAAATTACATGGGTCATTAATATTTTTTTGGTTTGTTTCATCCTTTATCCTTTTGTTGTATGTTGTATTGTTTCCTATGTTTTTGTTACTCTAATAATTTTTTATTTCTGATGTATTAAAACATTGTGATAGGGGTATAGCCTCCCCACTATGTTCCCTATATGCTTGTTTCTAGTTGAAAACTTCAAGAGTATGGGGACATGAAAATGTGGTCTAGTAACTAACATGGTTTGGACTGGTGATAGGGTGTTAGGACGGGGGATGTTATAGGGGAAATCATGTTGATAGTTAGATAAAATATTTTCTCTCATGGGATAAAATTTTGGTGTCCATAAATGTGTGAGGTTTGGGATTTATACATATGGGACAAAATTAGTTTTCTTTCTACAAGTCATATTTGTGCACTTATGTTGAATGAGTACTCTCTATATATTCTCATCCTTAAAGATAAATATTTCACCATTTTAAGTGTTTTATATGCACAATTAAACCATAGAATGTGATATATTTAGATAATTATTTAGAGTTAAAAATCTATTAGGAATGTGGGGTTCGTATAGTGTGTTCTTAATGGTGTTTCTACCTCTTTGAGGCATGATATATGGCTCGTGTATGGGCATGTGAAATTCACAACATCATCTCTTATTAATTATTTAGAGGAATATGGGATTGATGTTTAATTAATAATGATTCAATAATATATAATATATAAAACACTACCTACTTTTTTATAAATGATTTAAGGGGATAATCATTTTACTTCTATTAGTATGGTTTCATCATAACACCATTTAACTCATATACATTTAATTAAGGAAATTCCCTTTTTATAATTGGATAACCTCTCCATGTGGATGAAATTACTATTACTAAAAAACCATTTTGAATATATTTATAGAATACTAATTGTACCCATTATATTAAATAAATTATGGCATTTGTGTCATGGGATCTTAAATTCTAAATACGTTCTCCAAATTAAATATATTTCTCAGACATCATTTTTTTCTTTTTCTATGTGGGTGGTAAGTAGAATCAATATTCAATCCTCGTACATGACTAGATATATTAGAAATTGAAATTTTTATCTCATTATTTATCTAATATCATGATGTTGGTTAACTATCTTGACGATATTTTCCTTAGGATAAAAAACTTCCATTTTCCATAGGCATTTTATTCTATTTAGATTATTTAATTAGACCAATGGAACAAGTGAAATGATTTAAATTCTAATTAGAAGTAAATTTAAAATTTCTATGTGTTTGAAGAACATAATTACATCATAAGAAATTGAATTATAAAAAAAACTCATCTCTCATGAAAAAGGATAACCTCAATTGACTAAATCTACTGATAGCCTCCTCATGTAGGGACCATAATATCAATTTTTAGGCCTATGTAGTTACTTACTATACAATTGGATAGTGATTTGTTTAATACTTTATGGATAATATTTTTTGTAAAATATAAGATAAGTGTTTATGAATGTTTATGAACTATGATCATAAAAGTTGTGGCTATTCATTTTTCACTACAAATTTCATGGTGTATTATATAGAGAAATATTAATCATGAAATAGTTTTTTAAGTTGTTTTTCATTAATCCATCATAATTTCAGGATCAATAATTAGTTTCTACACTTATTGAATGATATTTTATTCTTATTATGTCGTTTTTTAGGTTCTATTTATGTATATGGATGGAAAATATTTATTTAACAATCTTTCTAGATTTAGTTTTTTTGGAATCATTAACATTACCCTTTTTTACCATACCCCAGTGTAATCCATAGTAATTTACAAATTATCCATATATATTCTCGTTTCTATAAAAAAGATAATTTTTTAGAATAAAATTATACATTGACATATTTCTCCACCAACTCTTAGCTAGATCCGCCTATGGTGAAACTAACATCATCTAAAACCCCAATCAAAATGATATTTTATATATTTAATAATTAATAAATAATAATAGGATGATTATAAAAGTATACCCAATAGTTTACCCATATAACATTAGTTGTGTTAGGTAAAAATGAAATGTTATTCCACTTGAATGACATGTACGTTGTAACGACCCAAAGTTTTTAAATGAAAATTCACTTCTTAAAATTATGTCATGAAAGCACAACATAATGAACTAATAAGTTCTAAGTGACCTTTAACCATAGTTTTGTCACTTATGTATTGAGAATTTTGAATATCTGACATACACGGTTATGTTCAAGATGATTTTTGGAGTCTAATGAAACAAAAATATTTTTTAGTGAATAGTAACGTACCCTTGTGAATAGTAACCTCCCTTATGAATAGTAATATGACCCTTATGAATAGTAAATCGTCCAACATAAGAGTAACCTTACCTATGAATAATTAAATAAAATTTATACATCTTAGAAAGTGACAATTTGACCTTAGTAACGTTTTGGTATTTTGTAAGTCATAAATAATTAATTATAATTAATTAATTAATTTAAAAGAAAATTAATTTTCTTAAAATGTATTCATTAATTATCAAATCAATGTCCTATAGTTTTTAGATAATTTTATAAGACCCTACGTAATTTTTGAAAGCACTATAAAATCAGTTTTAATCTTAAAAAATATTTTTTATGTAAATTATGATTTTAATTAAATATTAAATTAATAATATCTAGAAAATTATTTTTGAAAATGGACTTCATTTTTTGGATTCTAAATGTCAAAAAATTGTTCGGGTAAATTTTTGGTATTTTTCTAAAATACTTGAATTTTTTATGAATAGTGAAATACCGTAATTTACAAAAATAAGAAAAATAAGCTAATTATAGAGTCATGTGTGATATTCTACTGATGTAATCCCACTTGTTTCGGGATCACATGATAAAATTACTATTCTTGGTCATTCAAGACTCACTATTCATTCTCTTAGGAGAAATTAATAAACTAATGAATTTTATATTAAGGAAACCCCTCTCCCCTCCACTATAAAAACCACCCTTCACACCCTCATTCCCTCACACCTCTCCAGTTCCAAGCCCTCTATAAAATCTGCCCAAACATCCTCCCTATCCCCTCTCCCACGTACAAGAGTTTATGGTCTCATCAAAAGACCAATCCTAGCTTCATTAAGGAGAATCTCAAGAGGAGGATTTAAGAGGTAATTTCTCTCCCTCTTCTCCTTTAATTTCTTTTCAAGTTCAAGTTCATTTCTTGATATTTGCCCACCTATCTTCATCCAAATGGTATTGTAACTCCATTATTATACATGTAATGTAATTTTATTATGCTAATGGGATATTATATCATCCAACCCCCTTTCCCTATTCCTTTTATTTTATTAAAGGGAACGTTGTTCGTGAGGTGTTAATTTATCACCTTCAAAAACGAAATGTTTTCTTGTTCCATTTCTACCTTCAGATCTAGTCATGAAACCATTTTTATGGTTGAACCAGAATATTTTATATTTATTATCTCCTATTTCAAGTTCTAGAACTAACTTATGACCATATTTCTAGTGATAAAATAAAACAAGTTCATTATGATCGAAAAATCACTCAAATTAACCCAAACAGTCATCATTTAATTATAATCTAATGATTCATACACATGGATCTAATATAATTAATTATAAGATCATTCAATCTCTAGTGATATCATTAATAGCATGTAATATCAGTTCTGTATTTCTACCCATGTTCTACCAAAACATCAATTTAAGAATACAAGTGAACCACTCAAGAAAACCATAAAAACAAACATTCCTGAATAATGTTTTTAAACTCTATAACTCATCCAAGGGCACATAAAATCTCTTAATGAAACCATAATGAACCATATTAATGTACACAAGGTTATGTATTTTTAATTAATTAATATAATCTCATTATATAGGACATTAAAGAGAAGGAAACATTCAGATACAAGGTAAGGGGAAATCTCGAACCCAATTTTATTTCTTCAAGTTCTCCCACTTTCACTCCATTTTTGATATGTTTACTCCAAAAAAATCATTATTTCATCATTTTATTTCCTTGTATATGATATAAATATTTATCACTAGTTTTTATGTCAAACAAATTTTTTTCCAAAAGAATTCTTCTTTTAAGAACACACATTTTACTTCTCAATCAAAGTGGACGGTTCTTGTAACATGTATGTTATTCCCTCTTTCTTTTGGGAACCCAATTATTATTAATATGTTATTATGAGATGAAACCCATTCCTTTACATGGGTTAGTTATTTAAATATTTTTTATATGTGTTCTATGTGGCATGCATGATAATGATAATGTTATGATGTGACGGGTGCGCCTGGAATTATATAGTGCAATATGAATGTTTCAATGAGACAGGTGTGCCCAGAATTATACAGTGCTCCAATGCATTGAGTAAAGTTATGAATCTCATGAGTAAATGTGAAATGATGTGTTAACAATATACTATCTTGGTTCACAAGTATGTGTGGTAGTTAACCACAAAGACATGATGTTTCATTTTTATGAATTGCCACATTTCAAGTCTTTTATTTATGCTCCTCTCATATTCATGATCTATTGGCTATGTCATGATTATGCTCACCCCATGATATATTATTCTTATCTATCATCTTACTGGGTTTCTAGCTCACCCCTTTTGGTGTATATCCTCAGGTGGCTACATGTACTAAGGAGATTACATGTTCCAATAAGAATCTAGATAAGAAAAATTAAATAATTGTTTATGCTTGATGTTGTAATAGTTATGTATGGTCCTATTTTTCCCAAGACACTAAACCTTTAGATCCTCTATGTGTAATACTCTTATGTTTTTTATATTTAAAATGATGTAATAGTAATGTAAGAAAAGTTTGGCTAGCTATAGTTAGTATCAGAGGGAGGTTTAGTTAATTTGGGAATTAGGATTAGTGAACCCTAGAGAAAACTTTTACCATGAGACTAAGTACATGTAGGAACAAAAGAATATTTACATAGGGATCCCATATGTTATTCTTTAAGTATAAATTGTGAAAATAAATAAGTTATTTATTCAGGAATTGTTGACTTATGTTTTGTTCTAACCTTTTCTATTTTAGAAAATTGTGGGAACCAGGAGAAACCAGGCCAACAACTCGTGCGAGGGACAATGCAATGATTTCCTGAATGACATCCCCAATGATTTGGGAGGTGGAGTTCAGAACAACATGGCGATGCTTACGCAATTATCCTAGGTTCTGAACAATAACCATAATAATGGGGAACTTTCTCCTTTACCAAAGAGGGAGAAACTGGCTATAGAATGTTTTATGAGGCAACTACCACCGACGTTTAATGGATCTTCTGATCCACTAGTTGTGGAACAGTGGGTCAACTCCATGGAGAAGATATTTTCTATTCTTCATTGTTCTGAGATGGAGAAGGTGACCCTAGCCATTTATCGTCTAGATAGAGAAGTCGATCAATGGTGGTCTTTGATTAAGAAAACCAAGCCATGGGAGGAAATTGAAGAGATAGAATGGGAAGATTTTAAGATAATGTTTCTTAACAAGTATTTCCCAATAACTCTTCACACAAAGATGGAGAGAGAATTCATAGAGCTCAAGAAAAAAGAAAGAGAATATGTCACAACCTATGAAGCGAATTTCATAAGGCTTGAAAGGTACGCTTCGGGTTTTGTTATCAATAATGACAGCAAAATTGATAGATTCTTTAGTGTACTAAAACCACACCTTCTAAAGGCTCTTGCAATTTTATACTTTGGGAGTTATGAAGAAGTTGTTCGATGTGCTCTCAAAGTGCAGATGGAGTTTGGAGAATGGTCCCATGGTTATGGTGATAAGAAACTAAAGATGGAGTTTCAAGATGGAGGATCTAATGGTAAAGGTGGGAAGAAAACTCAACGACCCACATGACAAAAATGTGGAATGTTACACCATGGGAACTGCCTCAATGGGATGAGGAAATGCTTCAAGTGTGGGAAAGAAGGACACCATTCTCAAGAGTGTCGAAAATACACGAAAAGAAAGAAGATTGTAGCTGATGAAAGGAGAGAACCACTCATTGTTCAATTCTACAATAGTAGGGAGCTAGGGAACTATGAAAACCAGTGCACTAAACCTTGAGTTCTTGAGGGTAATCAGCATCAGCAGCAACCAAAGCCAAAGTAACATGGGAAGGCTTATGCCATCACTACTGCGGAGGTGGATCATGATAATGAAGTCATACAAGGTACACTTCCTATTCACTCAATAATGGAAAAAGTCTTATTTGATTCTGGTTCTATGCATTCCTTTATATCTTGCAAGTTTTCTAGAACTATAGAATCGAAGCCCCAAAACCTTGCAGTAGAGATATTTGTAAAAACACCAAGTGGTGCAATCATTGAAACCCAAGTGTTCGACTCCTCTCCTATTGGAGTTTGTGGGATGATTCTTCCAGCGAATCTTGTAATACTTCCTTTGGTGGAATTCGACACAATAATGGGAATGGATTGGCTCTCGTTATATAGAACACATATCAACTATTAGGAAAAGGAAATATCTTTTCATATTTTGAACCATCCCATGCTCCTCTACAAGTGAAAGGAATATCATTAATCTCCTTCGAAAAATCCTTCAATGGTGTGGGTGTTGATTCCCTATGAATAAGCATACCTCGCCCAAATGGTTGAGTCGAAGGAAAGTTACAACCATGAGGAAATGCCCATCATGAGAGAATACGACAATGTATTTTCTGAAGAGTTACCCGAAATTCCCCCAGATCATGAGGTAGAGTTCTCAATTGAACTCATACCTGGAGGTACTCCTATATCAAAGTGTCCCTATAGGATGGCTCCTATCGAACTGGAGGAGTTAAATAAGCAGCTGTAAGAGAATCTGGACAAAGGGTTCATACGCCCTAGTACATCACCTTGGGGTGTGCCAGTTCTCTTTGTGAAGAAAAAGGATGGAACAATGCAACTGTGTATCAATTATTGGGAACTGAACAAGATCACCATAAAGAACAAGTATCCTCTCCCAAGGATTGATGACTTGTTCGACCAATTAAGAGGATCTCAATACTTCTCAAAGGTGGATCTTCGTTCCGGATATCATCAGGTAAAGGTGAAGAAGGAAGATATTCCGAAGAATTCCTTCCGAACAAGGTATGGGCACTATGAGTTTTTGGTGATACCCTTTAGACTTAATAATGCCCCTACAATCTTCATGGATTTTATGAATAGAGTCTTTAGACATTACCTCGACAAATCTGTGGTAGTGTTTATCGATGATATTATTATCTACTCCAAGAGCAAGGAGGAACATGAAGAACATATAAGACTTGTGTTGGAGACATTAAGATTGGAGAAGTTGTATGCCAAATTCAGAAAGTGTGACGTTTGGATGAATTAAGTCACATTCTTGGGACATGTGATCACATGTGAGGGAATTTATGTGGATCCTTCAAAAACAAAGGCGATTGAGGAATGGACCAGGCCCTCTAGTGTCACAAAAATCCGTAGTTTTCTTGGATTAGCTGGGTACTACCGACGTTTTGTGAGAAACTTCTCACGATTGTCAAGCCCAGTAACTAAGTTAACAAGGAATGGGGTAAAGTATGTCTGGACAGAAGAATGTGATGGAAGCTTCATGGAGCTAAAGAGAAGGTTGATCACTGCACCTGTACTCACACTATCAAAAATTGGAGAAAGTTTTGTGATATACAGTTATGATTCAAAGAAAGGCTTGGGTTGCATAATCATGAAAAATGATATTGTGATAGCATACGCCTCACGACAGTTGAAGATCCATGAGAAGAACTACATGACACATGATCTAGAGCTGAAAGACATGATTTTTCCTTGAAAATCTGGCAGCACTACCTTTATGGCGAGAAGTGTGACATATACACCAACCACAAGAGCCTAAAGTATATATTCGCACAAAAGGAGATCAACATGTGTCAAAGGAGATGGTTAGAGACAATCAAGGATTATGATTTCTCTATTCACTATCATCCTGGAAAGGAGAACAAGGTAGCTAATGCCCTAAGTAGAAAATAACATGCTACTCTATCCATGCTGCGGATTGAGAAAGACTCTATCTTCTTGGATATGAAAATAATGGATTTGGAAATAATAAGGGTCGGGGATACATCCTACCTTTCCAAAATGATTGTCCAACCATCCATCCAGGAGAAGATTAAGGAATCACAAATGGATTATGTGGAGATACAAAAGAGGGTGAATGCAGTAAAGGAAGGGAAGATGCAGGAGTTTCATACCGATGATGAAGGTGTGATTCATTTGGAACGCGACATTGTGTGCCTTCATCACCTGGGATAAACAAGGAGTTATTGGATAATGCACATAGATCAATATTCTCTATCCATCCTGGGAGTACCAAAATGTACTTTGATCTCTGAGAACACTTTTAGTGGGATAACATGAAGAAGGAGATTATAGAATATATATCAAGGTGCTTGGTATGTCAGAAAGTTAAAGTTGAGCGAAAAAAAGTCCAAAGGTATGATGCAGTCATTGCCTATACCCATGTGGAAATGGGAAAATGTTACTATAGACTTTTTCACGGGTCTCCTGAAGACATCGAAGGGAAATAATTCGATATGGGTTGTGGTTGATCGACTCACCAAGACTGTCCATTTTATCACTATTCGGGAAGATCTCTCAATTGAACAACTTGAAAAGATATATGTGAAGGAAGTGGTGAGACTGCACGGTGTTCCACTCTCAATTGTATCTGACCATGATCCAAGGATCACATCTAAATTCTGGAGGAGCCTTCAACATGCTTTGAGTACTGAATTAAATTTCAGCACGGCCTATCACTCCCAAACTGATGGCCAGTCTGAAAGAACTATTCAGACGCTTGAAGATATTCTAAGAGACTACTCTCTAGAATTCAAAGGTGGATGGGATTAGAATCTCCCATTGGTTGATTTCTCATACAACAATAGCTTCCACTCGAGTATTCAGATGGCTCCATATGAAGCTCTGTATGGAAAGTGATGTAGAACTCCAACCTGTTGGGATGAACTTGGAAAAAGAAAGCTACTTGGACCCGATCTTGTTCAAGAGATGACAGAAAAGGTCCAAGTCATCCAGAAACACATCAAAGCTTCTCAAAGTCGGAAAAAGAGCTATGCTGACAACCATCAAAGGGACATGGAGTTCGATGTTGGAGATAAATTCTTCCTTTGAATATCTCCATGGAAGAGAGTCATGCGATTTGGGAAGAAAGGGAAGTTAAGACCAAGGTACATTGGCCCCTTTGAGATCCTTGACTGCATAGGAGCTGTGGCCTATTGTCTTACACTTCTACCAAATATGGATCAAGTTCAGGATGTGTTTCATGTATCACTATTGAGGAAATACATACCAGACCACTCACATGTACTAAACTCAGAGGTGGTGCAGCTGGAAGATGATATCTCCTATAAGGAGCAGCCAGTAAAGATTCTGGATCAGAGAGATAAGGTTCTATGCAACAAGACAACCCATCTTGTCAAAGTGTTGTGGAGGAACCATAATTTTGAGGAAGAAACTTGTGAACCAGAAGAGGCAATGAAGGAGAAGTACCTTCACCTATTTGTGTAAATTGAAATTTCGAGGGCAAAATTTCATAAGGGGGGAAGAATGTAACGACCCAAAGTTTTTAAATAAAAATTCTCTTCTTAAAATTATGTCATGAAAGCACAACATAATGAACTACTAAGTGCTAAGTGACCTTTAACCATAATTTTTTCACTTCTGTATTGAGAATTTTGAAAATCCGACATACACGGTTGTGTTCAATATGATTTTTGGAGTCTAATGAAACAAAATTAATTTTGGTGAATAGTAACGTACCATTGTGAATAGTAACCTACCCTTATGAATAGTAATATGACCCTTATGAATAGTAAATCATCTAATATAATATTAACCTTACCCATGAATAATTAAATAAAATTTATACATCTTATAAAGTGACAATTTGACCTTAGTATATGTTTTGGTATTTGTAAGTCATAAAAAATAATTATAATTAATTAATTTAAAAGAAAATGTATTTTCATAAAATGTATTCATTAATTATTAAATCAATTTCTTATACTTTTTAGATAATTTTTTAAGACCCTATGTAATTTTTGAAATCACTATAAAATTAGTTTTAATCTTAAAAACTGTTTTTTAATGTAAATTATGGTTTTAATTAAATATTCAATTAATAATATTTAGAAAATTATTTTGGAAAAATAAACTTCATCTTTGGATTCTACACATTAAAAAATGGTTGGGGTAAATTTTTGGGATTTTTCTAAAATACTTGAATTTTTATGAAGAGTGAAATACTGTAATTTACAAAAATAAGCTAAATAAGCTAATTATAGAGTCATGTGCGACGTTATACTGATGTAAGCCCACTTGGTTCGGGATAACATGATAAAATTACTATTATTGTTCATTCAAGACTCTATATTCCTTGTCTTAGGGGAAATTAATAAAGTAATTAATTTTATATTAAGGAAACCCCTCTCCCCTCCACTATAAAAACCACACTTCACACCCTCATTCCCTCACACCTCTCAAGCTCCAAGCCTTCTCTAAACTCTGACCAAACATCCTCTATATCCCCTATCCCACTTCCAAGAGCTTCTAGTCTCATCAAAAGACAAATCCCAGCTTCCTTAAGGAGAATCTCAAGAGGAGGATTTAAGAGGTAATTTCTCTCCGTCTTATCATTTAATTTCATTTCAAGTTCAAGTTCATTTTTTGATCTCTCCCCACCTATCTTCGTCCAAATGGTATTGTAACTCCATTATTATACATGTAACTGAATTTTATTATGATAATGTGATATTATATAATCCAACCCCCTTTCCCTCTTCCTTTTATTTTATTAATGGGAACGTTGTTCATTAGGTGTTAATTTATCACCTTCAAAAACGACATGTTTTCTTCTTCCATTTCTACCTTCAGATCTGGTCATGAAAACATTTTTATGGTTGAACTAGAATATTTTATATTTATTATCTCCTATTTCATGTTCTGTAACTAACTTATGACTATATTTCCAGTGATAAAATAAAACAAGCTCATTATGATCGAAAAATCACTCAAATTAACCCAAACAATCATCATTTAATTCTTATCAAATGATTCATCCACATGGATCTAATATAATTAATTATAATATCATTAAAACTCATGTAATATCATTAATAACATGTAATATCAGTTCTTTATGTCTACCCATGTTCTACCAAAACTTCAATTTAAGAACACAAGTGAACCACTCAAGAAAACCATAAAAACAAACATTCCCTGATAATTTTTTTAAACTCTATAACTCATCCAAGGGCAGATAAAATATCTTAATGAAACCATAATGAACCATATTATTATAAACAAGGTTTTTTATTTATAATTAATGAATATAATTTCATTATACATGTCATTAAAGAGAATAAATCATTCAGATACAAGGGAAGGGGAAATCTCGAACCCAATTTTCTTTCTTCGGGTTCTCCCACTTTCACTCCATTTTTGATATGGTTACTCCAAAAAAATTATTTGTTCATAATTGTCTTTTTTTCTAGGATATACATGTTTGTCACCGGTTTTTATGTCAAACAAAATTTTTTCCAAAAGAACTCTTATTTTAAGAACACACCTTTTACTTCTCACTAAAAGTGGACGGTTCTTGTAACAGGTATGTTATTCCCTATTTATTTTGGGAACCCAAAGTTTATGAATGTGTTATTATGATATGAAACCCACTACTTTCCATGGATTAGTTATGTAAATTTTTTTATATGTGTTATATGTGGCAATCATGATAATGATAATTTTATAATGTGACGGGTGCGCCCAGAATTATATAGCGCAATATGAATGTTTCAATGAGACGGGTGCGCCCGAAATTATACAGTGCACCAATGAATTGGGTAAAGTGATGAATCTAATGTGTAAATGTGAAATTATGTGTGAAAAACAATCTATCTTGGTTCACAAGTATGTGTGGTTGTTAACGACTAAGACATGATGTTTCATTTTTATTCATTGCCACATTTCAAGTCTTTTATTTATACTCCTCTCATGTTCATGATCTATTTCCTATGTCATGATTATGCTCACCCCATGCTATATTATTCATATCTATCCTCTTACTGGGATTCTAGATCACCCCGTTTGGTGTATATCCTCATGTGGCTACATGTACTAAGGAGAGGACAAGTTCCAATAAGAATCTAGATAAGAATAAATTAAATAAAAGTATATGCTGGATGTTGTAATTGTTATGTGTGCTCCAAGTTTTCCCAAGACACTAAACCTTTGGATCCCCTATGTGTAATACTCTTATATTGTTTATCATTAAAATGATGTAATAATAATGTAATAAAAGTTCGGGTCGCTATGTACATATTTTAATCATTTATTCACATATTAATAAAGAATCAAAATAATTTTTTATCATATAACACATGTCATCCACAACCACACCATAACTATAAGAAATAAAAAACACACTATATCACATTATCCACACCTATAAAAATAATATATACAACCCCAAAATCTATTTATTTCAATAATTATGACAATAAATTTAAATCAACAAAAAATATATGACAATGCATTTACAATAAATGCACTATCTGTAGTGGTAACTCTATATTTGACACACCACATTGACATCATTGAATAAAAAATTCATCAAATAATAAAATCATAAATATATAAAACTTCGTTGGAATGATTAAAAATTATAAAATAAATATCTATGATAACATATAAGGAAAAATTAATAAAAAATAGTCAAATCAAACATAATAGAAAAAAAATATTTTAAAACATATTAACAATGACAATATAGAAGTTATGAAGACTTCTGAAATATGAATTTTTTATTTTCCATCCTCTATTTTAGCATCCACATAACCTTGATCCATTTACCTAGACTAGACACAATCAAACCACAAATTGTAACATTCATATAAATACATTATAACCACTTAAATCATATCACACCATCAAATCACACATATAAATAAAACATTTCCCATTAGGGTAAAAAAAATCATCATTTAGAATCCTTTTTCATATAACTTCATTCAAGGGAATTATAAAAAGTAATCATTTTCAATTATTTTAAAATATTATCATCACCATTCCTCCTACACATGAACATTATTAATCAATGATAATATCCCCCACTCAATTTGAAATGTAACTTTCTAGATTAGTGGACATAACTTAGAGGGGAGGAGTGAATCATTGGTTTTACATATTGTTAAGAGTGCTTCATGAAACAACCCTTCTCACCCATTACACTGAATATTTTTCACTACTACATAGTCACAAATAAAGGGAATGATTGATTTACATGACTCAATATTCAAAATGAGAAATGTAATCTTTATTATGTACCAAATTTTAAAATGAATATAAGAAACACTAGTACCAACATATATGTAGAAAGAGTAGAGAATATCCTTATAATACGGTCAAAACATGTATTAAAACTATAATATTTCTTCCCACAATATTAAAATGATATAAAATATTTATCAATAACTAGAAATTTGTCGACAAACTAGTCTTCAATAATGTTTTATAAATTTTGGATTCTATTAATCTTCTTCAATATGTATTATAAATTGTTCAATATTACCATTTTGAAAATTACACAACATATCCTCTTCTCCCTCCTTAATAATATTATTGATAATATTTATATAGATACTTATATTTAGCCACTATATGTCTTATCTAAATATCACAATGTCATAAAATGTGCATGCATGATTCTATTTCTTGCGTGGAAGTAGTGGCAACACATCAAAATTTTAAATTCAAATTCAAATAAATAATAGATATAAACTAATCCTCCAACTTAACTTCTTCTATATATTCTATTTTTCTTCTTTTTTTGTAGTTTATAGATCTATCTAGTATGAAAATATGACAAAACAATATATATCACAGCATATAGGAATTTTTATTTTCAACTAAAACATAAAACAACACCATCGGTATGGAATAAGAACTTATCATTGCTTGAATCTTATTCATCTTTGTTTTCCTCAATCAAAAATTTTATTTGTGATATTTTAAACCATGAAAATTTGTTTTATAATGGTCTTAACAAATATTTCATCAAAATATAAATATTTTGAATATTATCATATTAATAGTTTTGATAAGTGTCAAAAAAATAAGGACCCATATAAATAACCTTACAAGGTTTTCTATAAGATTATGGTGTAAGTGTCTTAATAATATGATGTGTTTTGAAAAAACATAATATTAGATGTTCCAACCTAATATTATATTTTACCATCTGTACTATAGACTTTCATAATCATAAAAAGGATTGTGTCAACCATATAGTGTAAATTTATCCGCATTATAGTGGACATATCACAACCATACTATGAAATTTTCACAACCTTATGGTTGAAGTTTCTCAACCATGTGTAAATGACATGACACGGCCATTTTAAATTTAAAATCCATAAAATCATATTAATATAAATAAATTCAAAAAAATCTTACTTTTTTATCATATTCTAATAATCATTTCTAAACACTTATTCGGATTCACAAATCCTTCACCACAAAATTCATATATAAATTAATCTGATTTGATATATGATTTATTTATGGAAACAAATCTATCAAAAAATAATATCCAACTAAATAATTTCCAAATAAACTTATAAATATTTAATCTATATCATCTTTAACATGAGTCGCAATAATCATTTTGAAGATTTAATCACATAATAAATTCATTATATTCTTTAATAGGGCCATTAATATTCCGAAAATATATATGGGGATAGTAATCACACACATTGTATTTATTTGGAAACCAATTAACATAAATCACTATTAAACTGAAATATCAGAGCTATAAATCAATACCTAAAATTTCTAATCCCATGTAAGTGAAATCAATATTGTAAAAAGAACATTGAATAAAAAAATCATGATGTATATAAAAATGATTCGCATTAAATACATCAAAACTCTTGGTCCACCTGAAATATAAATGATAAATTATTATTATATCTTAATCTCAATTATTACTTGCCTTGTAATACCACTTGATATCAATCTGAGCATCATGATTTAGTTTCTGAAAAAATAATCCATTAAATTTTTGAAATTACACATTCTTACACACATACACATGAAAACTATAAGAATAGTTCATGAACTCAAAAACCCACATGATTTCCCTCACAAAATTCTACTTTTAACGATACACTCTTTAAAAATTTTCTCCACCTAAATTTGACCTCTCCTAAAATAGGTAAATCATATATCATACACACATAATTTCCCTTATCTCTTTTCCCATTTATAAAATTTATTTAAATATATTCCCCACATAAATGAGATCTCTTCTAATATATGTAAAAAATATATTAATGGATTTATCAACTAGTATATTTTCTCCCCATTTATCCTACCATATTAATATAATAAGAGATGATAAGAAACATTAATGATTAATGATTTCATTTTTCTCCCCCATTGAAAATAATATTCCAATAATTGAGATAATAGAGTGTATTGAGTCAAAAAATCTTAGTCATTGATATAATGAGGTTAAACTCCCATAAATAACCTCAATCTATGAAAATATTTCTTCAATAATGGGTTAGTGAAAATATTATACACCTTATACATTATAGAAATAAATTTTAGTTTCAACTAATTTTATTATGAAAGCTCATTAATGAAGTGGTATTATATATCAATATTCATAAATCTATAATATATAACTGGTAATCATGAATGATTTTAGCACATAAATTATCCCAACCAACAAGAGGTTGTAACTTCATCATTATCTTGAGATATTCCAATAGTTTCTTTATACATATCAATTTAGTTGTGGATTTAGTAGTATCCAAATACTCTACATTATTAGTGATCAAGGTCATCAAATTTTTTTTCTACTATTATAATATACACACTTATCTATTGGTAAAAAAACTCTAAAAATATTTCCATTATATCATTTACACTTCTTGAATAATCTACTCTTCTATAACCAAATTTATCATGCTCTCCATTGGGTCTATATTTTTATCCAAAATATGATGTGTCGTTAATGTATATGATAATTCTCTTTATATCCATAAAATCTAACACTTCTAACCCTAATCGCCTAGTTCTAATGGGTTATTTATTTCATGGAAATTAAAATAGACGATATTACTTTCATAAGAGTTAAGGTTCGGTAGTCCTTAAGAGACTAGATAAAAAACATAACATTCCAATATTATTTAATCAATTATTTCAGTACAAATATTTATTCCATGAGGCTATCCATAGATAATATTATACATTTTATTCCAGTATACTTTCTTGGGAAATAGGAAACAATTTTTAAGGGTGGCTTAAATTGCTTATTAAGAGATACTGTATAGTGGAAGAAAACATTGAATAATAAATATTGATGTAGTAAATAAAAAAAATAATTCCATATCAATGAATAAAAAATAATAACATAATCTATAGTTGGAAATAAAGATAAAAAATCACAAGGATAAACATAAATGATCAAAAATATAGAAGCTGGGGGATGACATAATGGAATACATCGTAAACATATATTCATGAACTTATTCCATTATATCAAATATTAAGGGTAAGGATGATCTAACTACCCTATAATAGTTGTCTCATGATACCTACTAGTTCTCTAAGGGGAAACATAATTTTAGGCCTAACCCATCATAAAACAAGTCAAACTCATTCCATCATACACTAAAAGTGATTTAGTAATAAAAGGAATAATCATCAAGAATTAAAAACTTATAAACTCTTAGAATAATTAGACAATGATACCTAACTTATGTGATTTTCCCATACAGAATAATTGATTATGTGGACATACCAATATATTTACCAATTAAATTAATTAAGGATATCTATGTGAATTGCAATGAAATTATTAAGGATGTTTAAGGATTCATAATTTTTATATAAGCACCCTTATTGTGTGAAAAGTATGGAATCATGGTTATTGAATACTCTGAAATACAGTGATGATAAAGTTGTTTACGATATTAGATAAATGTATTTTCAATGGTATGAGGCTAATTAAATAATAGAAAAATCACCTCCATACCCTTACTTATATATCCGGTCCAACGCTTACATACTTTAGATACATAAATTGAAAAAAAAAATTAAACACTATGATAGTATATTCAAATTCTGCATTTAGATTATGTGAATAATCCAAATAATATCCCTCAGGAGTGTCAAACTAGGTATGTAGTTAGGATCATTTTTTGGGTACTAAAGAAAGATTGAGTTAATACCCAACCTATTTTCTTCAAGGTTATTACCCCATGGTGCACCAATGCTAGATTTTGCATCCACTTTTATAATATATACACGGGTTTCATTATTATGAAACAATAGGCTCTATATTGCATCAAAATATTAGGTTATTTTCTTGTATTTATATTTATCATGTCATTACTATAAATATTTGAGCATTATAACAACTTATAATGGTAGTATAATTTGAGGGATTAATGATCTAGAACTAATAATATGATAATAAATATTTAAAAATGAGGTATATTAACATATCACATTAAAATGAAAATAAACCAGAATTTATTAAAAAAATGATTAGAAGGGATTATGAACCCTTACATTAGCATACAAATGACTTATATACAGGGCATAATGTGCTTGAAATGTTCACTCAAAAGGTAAGAATATCTTAAGTATTATACTTACAATGATATAAATAATATATTGGGGTAATAACTTGGAAATTGAAAATTATTCAACAATGGAATAAAAAACATGAACTGAAAAGATATATCAAGAGTTCAATTACATCCCTATGGTACCAACATAGTAAAGTGTAACATGGGTTGGATTTGGGTACTCTCACTTTGATAATAGATCAATTTAGTTATAGGTATATATATATATATATATATTAATAATGTAAGTATAATTAGTTAGAGTTTACATGAGATTCAATAAAATAAATTCAAATAAGAAATTATGGTGGTGAAAAAGGAACCCTTATGTTGACATCATAATTTCTTCTTAAAAGGGATATATGAGAGGGATCAAATAATATCTCATGGAATAAATATTAATTGATTGAGAATATACTATATGTATATATATATAATGAACAAAAATTTTATAAGAATGTATTAAAAAATGCTTGTGATAGGAAAATCAAATGAGAGGAATAAATACCCTTACCTTAAATAAGCTTGTTGTCTTATAGTCGGACGGACTAACAACCTAAACTCATCAAAATTTAAAAAAATTGGTGATACTCTTTTAGATGAATATAAGGAAATAATTTTGAACATGGTGTGTGAGAAATATAAAGATGAGTAGTGGATATTTATAGGTGTGGCGAGTGGAATTACCAAGAATAAATTATTAATTATCATATTTCTCCACTATATTTTGTAATCAACTACCCCCATTATAACACCACCAGTTTTTAAACGGCTAAACTATGTTCAGTACCATATGCAACATACAACACCAATCCCAAACGAACCACGATTATTTAAGTATGATCGTTATAAATAGCGATTTAATTAGTGGGTATGAATAGGATTAAATTCTCCATGAAATAGATATAAATTTTCTACTAAAATTTTAAATTGTCGAGAAATAAGTAATTAATTTTTTATAAAGACATTTATTCTTCAAAAAATCAATTTTCTTCAAAAAAAAATTATTTTTTTTGGTAAGAAAATGTTATATATTTTTTTTTATTTGAAATTTTATAATTTCCAGAATTTTTTTATAAAATGAAAATAATTATTTAAAACAAAATATTTTTATTATATTTGGGTTAATTTTTCGGATTTTTCATAAAATATTGATTTTACATTGAATGGTGAAAATAACAATTTTTGGTAAAATAGTCTTTCGTGATTAATAAATTAAGTAATTAAAAGTATAATTATTATTTTAATTATATTTATACAAAACATAAATATTTTTTAGTTATATTTAATAAAATATATTACTTTTAAATCATCTTTACACTGGATTTTAATATACATTTATTTTTAGGTTTAAAAACATATTTTTATGAAAACTGTTTTAAAGTGAATAATGTTTCTCAATATTAACTAAATAAAATAACCCCTAATTATGTTTTATTTAATATAATTTTATTGATTATAAATATTTAAAAATTAGTTGAAATTTATTTAATCATTATTACTTGTCATATATTTATTATAAGATCATCTTATTCTTAAAAAATGCATTTATTGAAAACATATTTTTTTGACATGTTTGCGGGTTTAATTTTAAATTTAATTATACCACTTATTTGAATTTGATTTTATAAAATGGATATAGATAAGGAATCAAAATTATTAATATTATATAATAACTTCAATTTATCTTATATTCATAATTAATTATAAAAATTGTATAATTCATTTTCTTGGGTTAATATTCTAACTACTTTAATGGTGGTAAACTAATGATGTTAATTGAAAAAAAACATTAAAACATGATTGTTTTGAGTGGTATAGGTTTGAATAATCGTTATATCTACTCTAATACTTTATTTTACAATTTTTTAGGCACTTTTATTTAGAGTGACTTCGCATTATAAAATAGTTTTGAGTATTTACAAGAATGACACTCCTCCTCAATGGTGAAAGGGAACCATATCTCATCTCCTTTCCACCATTCCATTTTTTTAGAAAATAAGTACCAAAATAATTTACTTAATTACCTTCCCACATCCTATAATATTTGGTTTGATCATAAATAAAATCTATAAATGATTTCGGTATAATCCTAAAGAGGTTATCTGAAGAAGAGGTATCATTTTTAACCAAGAATATTTTTTTAATATTACTCCTCCTTAAAATAATAATTAAAAATGATGATAAAATAAAAATAGTATATAAAATATACTATTATGTTATTATGTTAATTTAATACCCTAAATATATATCCACTTCCATCAAATTTGAAATGAAACCATCGATCTTGTATACTGAAGACTGCCACCTCATGAACCGTTGTAATTCATTTTCCATAATAGCCTCTCATGACTATTAATACCGATGGAATGAATTTTAAATATGATATTAATAAAATATTAAACATCAATACTGTAAATTTAACCTATTCCAATGGTTTTAAACTATTTTAATAGCCTCTCAAACTGTTGGGATAGGATATCCCAAGGGTTTCACGAACCGTTGGAGTGCGGGTCATTTAAATAGCCCTATACCAACGGTTTCTAGAGAACTGTTGGTATATGTGGTCTGAAATTAATCTTCCCCAATAGTTTAAGTTAAACTGTTGGTATATATGGGTAACAAAGGTTCAAAAACCATTGGTATACATACCATCCAACATACATACCAACTGTTCAAAAACTGTTGGTATATATTCTATCCCAATGGTTTCATTGAAACTGTTGGGATATATGTTGTCCTGTATTTGAATACCAACGTTTCTGTGAACTGTTGGCATATGTTTCCCAGGATATTAAATACCAATGGTTCTGTGAACTATTGGTATATCTGATACTCCCCAACACACATCAAAGCAGCACACATCAAAGTTGGGAAGACCTATAACTCTACTCCCCAGCAAACATCAAAGTTGGGAAGACCTGTAAACCCACTTCGAGCAATAAACCTGCACCTCTAAACCGGTAAAACCTAATCTGGGTAGACCTGTAAACCCACTTCGAGCAATAAACCTGCACCTCTAAACCTATAAAACCTATACATGTAAACATGCACCTCTAACAGACTTCCAAAGCACACTTTAGACCTATAAACTTGCACCTCTAACATTCTTCCAAAGCACCTGTAAACCCGCACCATCATGCACATCATATGGAAGTATCTTCACATGATGAGTGGGAAAAGTCACTAGGTTTTTTCCATCTTGGTTTAGACTATTCATAGTCTAAAAATGTTAAAGAAGATGTTGGAGAGCATAGAGATGCTCATGGTGGTTTTGCCTTGGTAGAGGATGAGGTGTCATGTAAGGGGGATCCCTCATCTGGTTCCAAATTGCCTGGAATCATATCCAGACTCATATGAAGATAATGATGGTGATGATAAGAGTATTCCACCAGAGCATGGTCGACCTACTGTCTCATTTAGAGTTGGTACATATCCTAAGGGATCCTTAGTTAAGAAGATTGACCAAACAGGTGAGCTTCAGGCTTTTCCCTTAGATGTACCTACCAAATCATAACCTATAGAGGTTTCTTTACCTAGTGTTGATAGAGTTGTTTCCCCATTCCCTTCATATTTTGTATCCATAATATATTTATAATATTTTATAGAAATACTTCTTTTAGATTTTAGTGGAATTTTGAGTTATAAAGAACCTCATGTCACTCAGCTTAGTGAAGCTGATGCTAGACACCTTTTTGAGATGGTTTTATGTCATATTCGTCCCAAGATGATTTTTCATATTCAGGAAGTTATGATTTAAATTGATGGTTGTGTAGTGAGATAGAAACCATTTGATCTGTTATGGAGGAAAAGAGGACCTCCTTTGTTTCTAGTCAGGATTCCTTATAGAAGAGATTGGAGAATGTTCCTATTGTTGCATCTACATCTAGTGCTCCACCTCCATCAGCTTTAGTTTATGTTGATTAGATCTATTCTATAGTCAAAGAGTATATCCTTATTGTTATAGGTGATATACATTCATCTCATCAGGATTAATTGAGGCAGATTCTGTAGAATGGGTTATCAGGGAATAGGTTGACCAGTTGAAAGTGATGACAACTCTACTCAAGCTATTCATGGAGGAGAAGAAAGGTTTCTTTAGTAGTATGAAAATATGAGGAAACAATATTAAAGAATTTTTTAATCTTATGAAGCCTTTCCTATATGTATTCAATAATCTAGTGGCTTCTCCAGAGGTGATTCCCATGACATCCTTCACCTCTGATTTTTCTTCTGATCCTCTACCTTTTTAATTCTATCCTTTTGGTATGTCTTCGGTTGAAGTTGTCTAGAATGTCCAACCTATTGTGATCCGAAAACTTCCTACCTCTACATCTATACCTTCAGCCTCTACCTTAGTGCCTCCTGCTTCTGGAAAGGGAAATCACCCTACTAATCACCCCACATGCACTCTGCCCTGCATACCCCCCCCCCCTTCAGATAGCCCTTGGACACCCCCCCCTGGACAAGCCCTCCTAGAAACACCACCTGCACTATCCCCCTACCCTTCAGACCCCACTCACACCCCCCCCCCCACCGGATAGCCCATGAACACCCCACCTGGGAAGCCCCTCCTAGACACCCCACCCACACCCTACCCTGCAGACCCCCCCCCCCCCCCCCCCCCCGGACAGCCCTTGGACACCCTCTGAACAGCCCCTCCTAAGAATCTTGTTACCCAGGAATTATTGTGGGGCTTCCATCTTGATTCTGGGGTTCCTAGGTGTGCCTTAAAGATCTATTTATTCAAGACTTTTGATTCGGTCAGGTGGGACTTCTTATGGGATGCTTTCGATTTACTCGGCTTTCCAGTCAGGTTCTCTTCATGGGTTAAAAGATGTGTCTCTACCCCAATGTTCTCAGTGAGCATTAATGGCATTTTACATGGCTAATTTTTGGGGAAAATAGGGCTCAGGAAAGGTTATTCGCTTTCACCTTTCCTTTTTGTGATTTTCATGGTTTTTTTCTCGTGCATCCTAAACTCCCTTATTTCATATTTAGATGCTTACAAGTTTCATTGGCGATTTGAGGGTTGAAATTTAGGTGGAAGGGGGCTGGAAGGGGACTAGTGTGAGTTGAAATAGGTGGTATGGGGTTGTTTTGTAGGTGGAAGGGTGTTGGTGGGTGCTGGAATGCAAGAGGTTGGGGGATGGTGTGGTGGATGGTGCGGGCTAGAGTGGCATGTGCGGGCAGGAAGGCAGGCGGTAGGGGGATCGTACGGGCTGGAATTGGTGACAGGGGGCTACTGTGGGTCGGATTGCAAGTGGTTGGGGGCTGTTAGGAATGTGTAAGGGGCTGGTGTGGGATGGTATATAGGAGGTCGGGGGCTGGTGAGGGATGGAACTGGTGGCTGGGGATGTTTTTCATGTGGTAGAGGGATGGCATGAGTGTTTTACAGGAGGGTGGGGGTTGGGGCTGGTGTGGTGGCTAGTGCGGGATGGATTTCAGGTGTCCGGGGGATGGTATAGGCTCAAATGCAGGTGGAAGGGGGATGGAATGCTAGTGGAAGGGGGCTGGTTGCAGGTCTTGGGGGGGTGGTGCGGGCTGATTCGAAGGTGGCAGGGGGTGGCTACTGCGGGCTGGAATGATGGTGGCAATAGGCTGAAATGAAGGTGGAAGGGGGATGATGTGGGCTGGATGTGGCTGGTGAAGGCTGGATTATGGTGGTTGTAGTGGCTGATGGTTTGTAGGTGGACTGTGGTGGCCTACTTGTGTTGGTGGTTGGGAGCGTGTGTTCATGAAGTTGGGTGCGTGAGTGTGTTTTCGAGTGTGGGAGTGTGTGTTCTCCGTGGGGTGGGTGTGTGGGTTTGTGTGGGTGGGTGGGTGTTTTTTCCTCTTGTTTGTCGCTTGCGTCGAGTGCACCTTGGTGCTTTCATGATAGTGGGGCGGTTTCATGTGATTCTTGGGTCTCCGGTTGGATGTTCGTTTGATGTTCATGTGTTTCTTCTACGTCTCTTCATGTGGAGGCTGCTTATTTGCTGCTGGTGGCAGGTTGATGGTGGTTGTTGCGGTCTCATCCTAGAGCAGGGCCAAATCACGACATTACCATAGGGTGACCGCGGCGTAACTGCGGCTTGACCGCGGTGTGACCGCGGGGTGTTGGCCCGGTCCAGCGACATCCGCGGGGAAGCATCTTCCAGTCAAGAGCGAAGGGAGCGGGAGGAGGCGGGGCAACATTACGACCATCGCCTCCATCCCCATTAACTATGGGTGGGTAATGTATCTAAAACTCTATCTAGGTATCATACATCGAATTATGACAGGACTATGAACCATCGCGGGGTGTCGTCCTGGATCAGGGCCAAATCACAGCATTACCGCGGCATGACTGCGGCGTGACCACGGTGTGACCGTGGCGTGACCGCGGCGTGACCACGGAGTGACCGCGGCGTGACCTTGGCGTGACCGCAGTGTGACCGCGGCATGACCGTAGCGTGACTGTGGCATGTTGGCCCGGTCCAGCAACATCTGTGGGGCAACATCTTCCGGCCAGGAGTGAAGGGAGCATGAGGAGGCGGGGCAACATTCTGGTCGTCGCCTCCCTCCCCATTAACTATGGGTGGGTAATGTATCTAAAACTCTATCTAGGTATAATACATTGAATTTCGACTGGATTGCGAACCTCCACGGGGTGTCATCCTAGAGGAGGGAAAAATCACAGCATTACCGCAGCATGACCACGGTGTAGTCGCGGTGTGACCGCGGTGTGCCCGCGGCGTGAATGCGGCGTGACCGCGGAAAGCTCGCGGCAGGACCGCGGCGTGACTGCGGCGGCAGGGTCGCGAGGTGGTCACGGTGTGGCTGCGGCGTAACCGCGGCGTGACCACGGCCTGCCCGCAGCGTGACCGTAGCATGACCGTGGCGTGACTGCAGCGTGTTGGCCCAGTCCAGCGACATCTGTGGGGTAGCATCTTCCTGCAAGGAGCGAAGCGAGCGGGAGAAGGCAGGGTAACATTCCAGTCATCACCTACCTCCCCATTAACTATGGGTGGGTAATGTATCTAAAACTTTATCTAGGTTTTATACATTGAATTCCGACAGGACTGTGAACCGCCACAGGGTGTCATCCTAGAGTAGGGCCAAATCACAGCATTACCGTGGCGTGACTGCGGCGTGACCGCAGCATGACCGCGGCGTGTTGGCATGGTCCAGCGATATCCATGGGGCAACATCTTCCATCCATAATTGAATGACTAGTGATCATGTTATATAATTTCCTATGCAATTAATGAATCCCTAGAATGTAAAATCAGTATAGGACTCCACTCTTATGGAACATGGAACCAAGTGGTCATGCCATGAAGTGGGGAGAACAAGTGATCATATAGAGTTTTTAAGTATTATTCAAATTTTATTCTACTTAACAATGTCTATACTAGATATCAAAATTTTTATTACTCATTATATAAGATTCCAAATAAATCCTATGTAGTTTCCCTTCACATTATAGAAACCGATCTTATGTTATAAAAAACTGACTCTTGATTCGGGATTGTGGTATGATAAAGATATATATTTTATATTAGTTGTTTTTAAAAGTGGTACTAGGTAGTTGAAACTACTGATTGAGAGTCAAATTATGCAAGTGTGTTACTTATCAATTGTATATGTATCTCTTGGAACTCTAATAATAAAATTTCAGTCACTTTGAGAACAATAGAATTTGAGTATGTTTTAACATCTCAGGATGCAACACAAATCTTATGGGAGAATTAATATATATATAAAATTAGATGTGCATTGAGGCCAGGAAAACGCCCCAAATGGTGTTAAGATGATGCTTATGGTGGGGAGAACCATAAGCCTGACAAGTATTAAATAGTGACACCATCAGTGTTTTTAGATATATAGGCTCGGTTAAACACCCAAAGGGGTTTCCAACAGGCCAGGAAAACACCCGAAATAGGTTTTTCCACAAGATAAGGTCACAACGAACATGATAGAACAAATCAATTATTTAATATGTTATAAAAAGGGATATTCGGAAGGTTGTAGTGAGCGCCACAATGATGAAATGTCTAAAGGGAAACAAAACGACGGAAAAGAATCATACACCCTAAAATATCACTGTGAGTTTTCGCTGACACTGCACCTCCATTGGAGGGGTTTTATTATAAAAACATGACTTTATTTATCAAATGAAACAATTATACTAAAGAACACTTATTCAAGATATTAAATTGAATATAATTAATCATAATTAAGAAAGAAGCTAAATTCAATTTAAATCATTCTTAAATTAAAGAGGCTACAAGAGGGACTCTACCTCAAGGTGGAACCAAGCCATCCACTTCAGCTCTTGGAGATTTCTAACTAAAAGTTTCTGCTCCTCCACTGGTTATACGCACCTTCACACACATGAAAGGACTCCTAGCCCCAGTGAGCACACCTGCATGGCCATGAGCATGTGCAAGGGGATCCTTGCATATATGTATATATGCATATACCAGTCTCCACTCACCTGGGTATGAATTTATATATATATATATATACATGGGAACACCTAGCCACATACGTGCATAATCACTACCATGCGTGACTATACACATAACGGGGGAACCCACATACATATAATTACTTACCTATGCACGCGCAGGCGAGTTTCCCTTGACTTGGCGACTGGAAACCAGTGAGAAGGGATCAAAGCACTACACAATGGATATCAAGATCCTTAAAACACATGAAGGATACTACATAACCAGTGAGAAACCAACCAATAGCATTAAATCCTTACCTAGATTGACAACGGAGAACCAAATCCACCATAACAAATACGAAACGATCCAACGCCCTACCGAAAAAATAATATAGAGTCAAAAACACTAAATCCCTAAATACATGTGGTGCGAGACAAGTAGTAACCATAGAATCTTACCTCGGATCAAATCCGGTGGACTGAATCAATCTGAACTCCTTCTAGTCCCCTTCGTAGAATATAACTACCATATGTCCGTAGATAGCAGTCAAATATCTAAGTGACCAATGCGATAAAGAAAATAAAATAAAAACTGAACTAAAACATTCTTGTCTTCTGTGACTATACATGTCACCACCCAACATATAAGAACCACAGTGCCCCATGGATCAAATCATGTTCCTGCAAGAAAATGGGAAACAGATCAATGTTTCAAAATGATACTATCAAATCGTACATTCCTATTAATTAACGATTACTCTTCCTATTAGTGGTATATAATCAATTTGGACTGAGTTTCAACTTCGTTTTGTTTTGTTTGATACAAGGGATGGGGTCTTATTATTATTATTATTTATGTTTACACTTGAGATATTTATTTAAAAATGATGCATGTATTTGGCTTTATTATTTATGGTTTTATTTCTTAGCTTGTTCGCATGGGGCCTATGCACATGAATAATTCTTGGAATGTTGGGTTCAGTTGACATTTATGTTCTTTAATGTGACTGATGTCACTAATTATGATGACTCAACTGTTTAAATTAAAAAAACCCTATATGGTGTTTTCCTATATAACTTGTTAGAAGTATTCTACACAGTTGAACCACAATATTAATTCTAATTAATGGTATTACGGATCATATTGTGAGATTTTCCTTGATGATGACTACATAGTCTCTCCATGCAAGGGATGTATATTGACCCTTGGTGAATACTGGGCATTGGTGTTTGTAGTTACAGAGCCAAAAATCATTTGATATTACAAGATAAGATTCAATGAGTTATCTATAAATTAATGATCTATGTAGTTCATGATTTATGGCTAGCTTATCACTATATAATATAGTAAATCCTTGAACATCTCTCTATGGTTTATGCATGTTGTTCATATGAATTTGATATGTGGTCTCACCATGCAAGGGATGTATACCTTCGTTTGTGCAACCTCCAACTCATCAAATGCCATCCCCTTCCGAAAGAATTCCCTCAAAGAATTCATACAAGAGGAGATGTGTGAGGTAGTTAGCTACGAAACCTCACCCAAAGTCATCAAGTAAGTAGTGTGTTTTCTGACTTCAATCATCAAATTTCTTAAGTATCTTTTCCTGTATAAAAAAATATTAAGAGCCTCTACAAACTCTTAAACACTAACTAGATTATTTGGTCATTGATTTCCAAGGAATTGATTATAACTATGTTCCATTGGATTCATGGACTCCAACGATGGTAATGGAATGGAAATAGATTAACATAGTAGACCTATAGATATGGTGTTCACAAGCCACCTAGGTTTAGAGAAGGTTCTTTAGTGATTTTATGGAAATGAAATCACCTTGTCACTAGGTCTCCAATTGGATATGATATCGATTGGGATATGAGTGGTCTAACATATGTCTTAAAATTGGGATGATATATGTATGGACTAGATGAGGATTTAGATCAAGTAAAATATTCTGAAGAGGATTGGGCCTTATAGTGATATGTGTGGCAATTGTACAACTAGCATTTCATGAGGAAATACTTATGAGGATGGATTGGAATCTTGGTAGGTTCTTAGAGTGGGATGGTCCCTCTGAGTATATAAAATGTATTATGAAAGGTTTTAATCTATTTAATGATTCAAGAGTTCAACTAAAGAGATGAAGGATGAGATGCTAGTGTGGGTATTGGGTACTGTCGGACAGATTGGCATTATAATTCTAAGAGGCTTGGTGTGATTTAGCTTAGGATGGAACCTGGTTAGTGGGGCTGGGTTATAATACATGATTTTGATGAGGTTCTTGACCATATTATTGAGAATATAATGTAGATGGGTTTGAGATGGTGTGCTTTTGTGACTAGGACAGTCATAAGGTGAATAATCCTCTTTGTCTAGTAGGATGATGAAATGTGCATCAAGGAATGGGATAATCCTCAAGAGATGAGTCTAGAATATGTGACTGAGAGGATATACTTGGATAGGAATGATAGTATTGGGTGAGTGGACAACCCATGCGAGGATGATACGATGTATGAAGACACTTGGAGACACTTGGGGTTATTTATGCTATCTCATGGATACACTTGGGGTTATTTCATGACTCCAACATACTCTAGAAATGTTCCCACACAATGTTTTAGAAAAATAATTCCATCTCATGGAAGACCCCAAGGCTCCTCTAGCTTCCAATGTTTCCTCACACTCACACCTCGTGGTATTACAGTATACAAGTGATCTACGTGAACTAGTCGGGATAGCATCACTACCCTCCATCCGTAGAAAGAAGTAAAATACCTAAGTGAACAATGAAATAAAGAAAATTAAATAAAAACTAAAAAAACATACCTGAATCTTGTGACTATACATGTCATTGCCCAATATATAAGAACCAAAACGCCCTATGGGTCAAATCATGTTCCTGGAAGCGAGGGGGAAATAGTTCCATTTAATAATCTCTTCATTTTTCATTATGTTATTTATATAGCACATTGTTGGAAACACCATACTAGTACACTTAGCCATTCAATATGCACCTATGCTACATTAGTTAAGTTGAAGATTGTGCACATAACCCTCTTCACTATGGAAACAACCTCATAGGGACCAAAATCAATGTTTAGTAGTTGATCCAACTCTTAAACCTGGTTGGGCACCATTCCATGAACCATATGGTCTACTTGGTCATGAGGGTGTAAACCATTTCATTATACTATACTAAGAATAAAATTGTTGGTATCTTTTCTACCATCAATGGGAATTTCTCAAGGCTTGAGTGCCAATGGACTTCAGTTCCTAAGTTAATGGCCCCTTAACTATCCGTAGATGTCAAGGGGTGTCTCCCATGGGCGTCTTATGGTGTATAGTGTCTATCTATGATTTATGTGGTGCTTCCATATTGTGGGAAATGTGTATTGCATGGTCAGATTAATAAATACATTGGTCAATTGGAAAATACACCCATAGTCAATAGAGATATACCCACTTTTGATAGAGAATACCATCCAAATAACCAACTCGGAAATCCGAGACCAACATTTTAATTTACCAATTCCAATTACATAATATATGCATCACCAACTTATGTTTTATGAACTAATCAATTAAAGGGAAATAAACTCCTCACAATAACCCATAAAATCTCATATAGCATCACTCACCTCAAATTAACCCACATCATTTCACATCTTAATGATGATACAACCTCATCACATATATATCATAATAAACAAAAAAATACAACACAATATAAGGTCTAATAACAGTCTATAGAGAAAAATATGAGGTTTTTAAAAAATCATGATCTTTTTATTGAATACACTGTTCAAATAAATGGAATACAACCTATGAATCTAACCCTACATTTCTGGAAGACATTTTTTAAAAATTCACAACTTACCCAATAATTCACCACACCTTGAGTTGGTTACTACCCAAAACTCTAGAAAATGCACGATTAATATGAATGGTTGTCCTAACTATGAACCTAGCAATTCATTCATTTTTGCCTCATTTTTTTAAAAAGAAGTCTAATTATTACCTAGAAGTACCTATCAAGAACCCTGGCGAGAGGAGAGGGAGCCTAGAGGGGGGACGTCCTGTGGGGTGTCCGGCCATGGGGGGTCTCACGCGCGACAGGAGATGGGGACAGGGGACATTGGAGAAGGAGATTGAGCCAAGAGGTGAGGGGGATATCGCCAGGAGAGGGAGACGAGAGGGGAGGGTAGAACGTCGCCAGAATCTGATAGGGAAGGGGACGTCATCGTCAGAGATGGAGCTGAGAGGGGAAGGGGAACATCGTCGGAGGAGAGGGAGGGGGGGCAAGAGGCAAAGGAGGAGGTCGGGAGGAGATTGAGATCAGGGAGTGGGGGAGGGGGAGGGGGAGGGAGGTGGAGTTCGGGGACGGTTCACACTGAGGGAGCCCTAAATTGGGTGTATCATTTCTCTACGGTTAATAAAAACCATGAGTAAAATTTTTCTTTCACAACGGCTTTGTTAAACCATTGGGAAAACCCATCATATAATACCCTATACCAATGGTTTATTAGAACTGTTGGTATAGGTTCTTTATCCCAACGGTTTTTTCAAACCGTTGGGAAATAAGTGTTGGTATAGGCCCAAATTCCACTAATTCATTCTTATAAACTTAAATGTTATATTATTTCTTGACATACAATCTATTGGTAAATGATAACATCCTTTGTGTGTACAGAGGACTACCACTTCACGAAATAATGTGATTAATTTTTCATTACCTCATCACTTGGATGGTAAATTTAACTATATTGAAGAAAATAATATTATATTTATGATATAATTATAATTATGGAATTATAAAAAAACAATAACTTTCTTTATATCATGATTATTGAAAAATGGAAATGTTTTCCATGCGTACGTACAACCTACCATCTCTATAATTGTAACATAGTTTATCTTTAATAACTATCTGTCATGATGGGATTAAGAATTTTAATCCATGTATAAAAATTATAATTATTTCATTATTATTATTCTCTAGTGATGAAAAAATTATAGCCTTTTTCTTAGTAACCTTACCAAAGTAATTTCGTACATATGAACCAAATTTCATCAAAACGTCCAACATGAGCCTAAATGATTAAGTAAATTGAATATAACATGATAATAAATAAAAAAGTAATATTAATATTAAAAAAATTGTTATGTTATTAAATAATAATATAAATTTAGTATTCAGTAATATAAAAAACACACATGATGAATCAGGCTAGATGTAAGGTATTTCTCTAAACCACACTTTGTTTTGGGTTAAGACCACTCTCTCTAACAAACTCACAATATATTTATCTTTAATGTTATGGAATAATTCAAAATTATATATATATTACTCTTATAAATATATATATATATAACTAGACCTTTCTTCCTTCCTTTAATAGGGTAATGCATGCCTTATGTTCATTTCTGAAATTCCTTCTTTAAGAATCCTCTCTTGATTATGATATGAGGCAAGATTATGGAATCCATTTTCATTCGATGGTTAATTATTATGTTTATGATTGATTTACTTGTTTGGAATACAAATTCATGTACATGAAATTAATGTGATGGGTGAGCCCTAAATTATATATCCCTCTAACGCATTGGGTAATGTTATAGTCTCATGATACATCATGTATGTGATTAGGGAGTAAACCTAATCTATAATGGGAATTTTCCACCATGTGAGGATATCTCAATGGTTATCCTTGAATTATGATTATGTATTATCTTATATTTATTACAAATTTACTATGATTCTATAATATTCTGATATAATGTCATTTATATTATGATTTAATTTGTTTACTAATGTCACGACCCGTCCCCCGGGGCCCATGTCGTGACTAACCCAAGCCCGCCTTCCATATTCTAGGGGTTGGCGACTAGCACCAGAAAAAAAATTCCCTGAAAATGGGAAGGCATTTCCTCAAAACCTATACACACACAAGCAGGGTACACTACGCAAAAGTAAAACACAATGGAATAGTAAGGTGCAACCACAACTAGTAACCACAACTAATTGTAGTAGTAAGTACTAAAAGTAAAGGGGCCAGAATACAAGCCCAATTGAAAAGATACTACTACAATAGAAAATAGAAAACAGCTCTCAAGATTTTCTGCCAAGGATCCTATCTGAAGGGTAGGTACATATCGTCTCCACAACTCTCAACTTCAATTGTCACCTCTCTGTACCACCTGGTTCTATCTCCTATAGTCTCAACTGAGCTGATCAATGTCTGCACAAGACACAACAAGGTGCGGGCGAAGCCCGTGCAGGGGTGAGTATAACAATACTCATTAGGGACCCTGAGACCCCTAAAGGTCTCTCAGAATTCAAAAAAGGAAAACCCACAAAGCATGATCTCAATCACAAAGAGAAAAGAGAAATACTCAGCTCAAACTAAGTATACAACTCAGAGAAACAAGAAATACGATGAAGATCCACAAAGGGTCTCTATGTCACTGATCCAAGATGAGCTTCTCTAAGGCTGGTTCTTGTCGGGTCGCTATGATGCTAATCTACATAGGGTTGCTATGATGTTGATCCACATAGGGTCTCTATGAATGTTGATCCACACAGAGTTTCTATGAATGTAGATCCACATAGGGTCTCTATGATGCTGATCCATATAGGCTCGCTATGAATTTTGATCCACAGAGGGTCGCTATGAATGTTGATCCACACAGGGTCGCTATGAATGTTGATCCACACAGGGTTTCTATGATGCTAATCTATACAGGGTCTCTATGAATTCTGAAATCCAACCACAGGATTCCACAAAGGAGTAACCCAAATGTCCACCATGCCGTAAGGGTTCCAACGCATCAGACAGCGCGTCAATCGGATGTCTGGTCTGAGAGTTATAAACATTTTAGTGTCGAGGGCCCGGTTGGATTTGGGTATAATCCAACCCATCCATACTCCAATTTTATCCAAAACTGAGGTGGAGTATCTCAAAAGTAATATCTCACTCCAAGGATCCTAGTACTGCAAATAGTTCGTTGAACAGACGTTTGGTTCATAATATGCGGCTTTTTAAGCGTATTTGTACCTGAAAGGGTCCGCGTCGGGTCCGACCCAGCCGGACCCGGCCTGGGCCTACCCGACCCGACCCAATTCGGGTCAACCCAACCATACCATCTCGGTCAGGCTAGGCCATGACAGCTCGGCCGGACCTGGCTAGGTTGGGCCGCAGTGGCTCTGCCCGCTGGCTGGCGAGACCCGCGTGAGGGTCGCGCGGTCTGCCTCCCGAATGGATCAAGAGCCATTGGGCTCATAATTGGTGTCTCCAGGTGGCGCCTCTTGGTTTTCTATGGGACCCATAGAGAGATGATCCCCTCCTTCCACTATGGCTTCGAAGCCTCGGCCTGCCTCACCACGGCACATGACGACGTGCAGCCTCTGCCTCTACGGCTGGCTGAGAGTCGGTTGCCTGTCCGTATGCCACGACACCGAGTGGCACAGCCTCCTTCTGTGGTCAGCGAGCACTAGCTTCCGCCTTTTCTGCCAGCTCCGATGGCCGGTGTCATGCCGGTGGATCTTCTGTAGGTCCCCAGGTGAGCTCTAATGGTCTGTTTTCTCTTCCGCCCGTGCCTATGGGCCTCCCAAGATGCCGCCATCATTGCGCGTCTCTTGGTCTCACCTTGCCACTGTATTTCTCAGTCTCCCACAAAGAATGCATCAAACTGTGATCAGTGGAGGGTCTAGGCCTTGTTTGGTTTGGGCCATGACCTCCGCATTAGCGTTATAACATGGGAAGGAATCAAATAATCATTAAAACCCCATAATGAAACCCCGCATCAACCTACCACAATAAAGAACTAAACACAGATGAACTCGTTGGTCAGTTGGTTCGCATTCCTCATATTATTTAAGAATGGGGAAAGAGAGGTGTTAAACACCTAAATCACATAAACCACCAACCTTGGATTCATAGGAGATGCTACAGAGGAGGAGAGAGTGCACACGTCTGAAGGTGTTCGTCGACGCTTGACGCCGTTCATCAATTCCCCCACCTTCTGTTGCTCGATCAAATTCTTTGTTGGAGTGGAAATTCTTCAGTGCTTCTCCAGAGCTTCCGCTCATAGCTCTCCCAAATCCCAAGCCTGAGATCAGATTTAATAGAGTGGAGAAGAGGATCAATGCACCACAAAATTAATGAGGTTCATTAATGAGTTTAATTAATGAACCTATTAATTTTTCCCACCAGTTTGGTTACACAACCTAATAAAAACTCCCAACTATGTGGTTACAGAACTTAAGGGTCAATCCATTAATGGTATAAAATTTCACTACGGTCCCACCAAATTTTTTCCAATGGTTTCAAAATGAAAAATAAAATAACCTTTAGTTATTTATTATTTTCTTTTGTAAAGTCCAAAAAATTAACTTTTTTTCAAACCATTGCTAGTCGAAGTTAAGCTTACCGTAATTGAATCCCAATGCTACGAATTCATTGGCACTCTCATATTTTTAATCCGAGCACCAGTTCAAAAGATAGAAATTGCCGCCTGTAAATTTACTGAACTTACCTTAAAAAAAGTTAAAAAATTTATTAACCATCACCCTCGACCCATTTTGGTCAAGTTTAGGCTCTGCTTAAGGGAAACATTCCCTTACGAGGTCGACGTTACTTTCGTATTTCCAATCTGAGTTAATGTTTAATATTTATATAATTTAACAATAAAATAGTTTTTAATTAATTATTTTATTTGCGGCCAAAAACTAACTTCCACGATGGGCACGCGTTGACCAAGGGAATGTCTGGAACTCCCTCAACACATCCTATCGAAGCGCCACTGGTACCACAGTGTGCCCTTTAAAGATGATGGTGTGCTCCCCACCTTTAGAAAATCCATCAAGATCCCGTCCTGAGGATATATGAGGATGTGAGGACTCACAGTCAACACCGACAAGTTGTGCCTCCCTGACTCGCTGAAGGAGTGGGGGAGTAACTATCATAGACTGGAGGTAAGTTGCTCCATCACTATCCACAAAGGATAACTACAACATGGATAGCTACTTTGTCACCTCACTCAGCAACTGTAGACCATCCCTCCTATTGAGTGAATCTTCCACCACGTTCCCCTTCCCCTGAGTATAGACTATATCAAAGTCATAGTCCTGGAGGAACTCTATCCATCGCCACTGGGTCAGGTTTAGGTCCTTTTGTGGGAAGATATACATGATACTCTTGTGATCTTAGTAAACAATAAACCATTCTACCAACTATAACCTCAACTCTGAGAGCTCTATGGAAGCCATCTGATTTGTAGTGGTAGATATTGGTGCTATCCCTGGGTACAATCCAATGTAGTTGTCCCTCTCCCTCTAGGGAGGTAATCCTGGAAACATATTTTGAAAGGATGTTCCCTCACTCTGCCACTACTGTTGGGAACTGGAAACTCAAAACACCTACTGCCATGAGGGTAAGGTTGGCCGACTCAAGAGTGATCGGCTGCACCCTCCTATGTATGTTTTTAACCCCTGCTACCTGGGTTTCCTTTTTTCGCCAACCAAGGAAAACCCTATTCCAACGCTATAAATATACCACAACCTTTTTTCCTAAAACAACCAATCTGATCATGAACTGTGGATGATCAGTCCATACCCAAACTAACATCATAAGCCCTCAACGCTACAACCAAGAGGTTCCAATCGAAACTATCACCTCAATGGTTAGATCACACCGTCGGCATAAGTGTGATTATCGATTCTCCTTTCTTAGGTATCTCTAGACATAAGGGTCATGTCAAAGGTTTAACCGGAAACTCTAGGTCTTGAACAAGATTTGTGACATGAAGGAATGATTAGTACCTATGTCTATTAATTATAGTAGCTATTAGTAGACACAGATCGTACCTCGAATCATTCATCGAGCCCTTGGGTCACACTCCTTGACAACATGCAACTACTCCCTTCCCCTATCCTTCAAATCCCTGAGCCTAGTGGGGACCACATTGGGGTGGTGGTTGTAACATGTCGATTGTATACCACCTCATGCTGCTCTCCTAGCTCTACTTCTATGCATGTTGCCCTGTAGATTCATATGTCCCTATCACTTCCTCCTCCTGAATCATTTTACACCCCCAAGTCTTTGAGACTGGAGTCAGTTTCTTGTTTTCCCACTACTAACATTCACTAGCTGTTTCTGCTTAGAAAAGGAACATTCAACCAAAAAGGTTCTCTCTAGAACCCTAACATAATTAAGACTGCATAGAGGAATAGTTTTTGCTCGGATGTCCCTAAACACATCTCGCTCGGAGGTCCAAGCCTTGAATCACTATTTTTATCGTATTAATCGAGTACCTGGAATGGTAAGTACGCCTTGACGAATACTTAGCTACTGACATTTCATCCTTCTGAAGCTGTAGAAGGTCTTTGGAACACAAACCACTTAGATTTTTATGGTAAGATACCCCTTCACTTAGGAAGTTTCTCAAGTTCTATCCACAAAAAAGTCACCTCATAGTAAGTTAGGGGTAACCTAAACCCTACCATCGCCCTAATGAACCATGTAGAATGCTCACTGCTAGGACCACCACCTGATCTAATGGTGCCTTGGCTAGATGTAAACTCAGTAACCACCTCAGGCCAGTCCTTATCCACCTGTGAGTTGGAATCACCTCATAACCTGAGAGGTATTTTTCACTGAAACTCATGTAAGGCACTGATCCTATATGTGTTCTCTACCAGTATCACCAGTAGTAACTGCTGACCCACTGGCAGTGGTATCGTTGGTACACTGCCTGAAGGTACCATCTCAGGCAACAGTCCTTGTACTAAATCCTCATCACACTGTGGACCTTCTTCATGATCACATATTGGAATAATGGTTGGCTATCTACGTGGAGGCATCTTGAAAGATAATCAAGATGAACCACTATCAATAAGTTATACCTGGTGAGCTGACTCAAATAGATAAAAAAAGAAAACATCCTTTTTGAAACACATGCAACTAGGGTTTTCATGTACCGAGTACAAAATCAGATTTTAGGGTCTTAGTGTATGGATATATCGGTCGTCAAATCAAAAATGGACTCCCCAAACTGAAACCTGAACTCATGACACTTAACCCTATTTCTCCATTGAAAACATAGACTCTTAGTTCTTCTGGTAGAACCAACCGCCTTTGATACCACTTTTTCAAGACCCCATCCCTGGGGCTAGTGTCCTGATTACCCCAAGCCTACCTTCCATAGGCCAGGGGTTCACGACTATCACCAAAAAAGCATTTTATGAAAATGGGAAGGTGTTTCCTCAAAACCTGTACACACACAAGTAGGGTACACTATGTAAATGTAAGACACAATGGAAGATTAAGGTGCATCCAAAACTAGAAACCATAACTAAGTGTAATAGTATGTAATGAAAGTAAAGGATATGGAATACAAGCCCAACTAAAAAGATAAAACTAAAATAGAAAATAGAAAACAGCTCTCGAGATCATGCACCAAGGATCCTATCTGAAGGGTAGGTATAGATCGTCTCCACAGCTCTCCAAGTCAACCTTCACCTCCTTGTACCACCTAGTTCTGGCTTCTATAGTCTCAGTCGAGCTGATTGATGTATGCACAAGACACAACAAGGTGCAGGCGAAACCCGTGAAGGGGTGAATATAAAAATACCCAGTAGAGACCCGGACACCCATGAAGGTCTTTCAGAATTCCACAAAGGAAAAACCACAAAGCCTGATCTCAATCACAACGAAAAAAGAAAAAGACTCAGCTCAAACAAGGTATACAACTCATAGAAACAGAAAATAATATGATGATCCACAAAGGGTCGATATGTCGTTGATCCACGATGGGCCGATCTAAGGCTAGTCCTTGTCGGGTCACTATGATGATGATCTACATAGGGTCTCTAGGATTCTAATCCACACAGGGTCTCTATGAATGCATATTCACACAGGGTATCTATGAATTTTTATCCACACAGGTTCGCTATGATGATGATCCACAAAGGGTCGCTATAAATGTTGATCCACACAGGGTCGCTATGAATGCCGATCTACATAGGATTGTTATGATGTTGATCTACATAGGGTTGTTTTGAATGTTGACAGCCATCCATAGGATTCCAAAAAGGAGTAACCCAAAGGTCTGCCATTCCATAAGGGTTCCAACGCAACAGACGGCGCGTCAATCGGACACCCGATCTAAAGTTATTGGCATTTTAGTGCCGAGGTCGGGTTGGATTCATGAACAATCTAACCCAGCCATACTCCAACTTTCTCCAAAACTTAGTTGGAGTATCTCAAAAGGACCATCTCACTCCAAGGATCCCAGTGACATACACGGTTCATCAAACTAACGCCTGGTTCGCAAGATTCAGCCTTTTAAGCGTATTTGTTCCCGAAAGGGTCCAGGTCGGGTCCAACCCGACCTGACCCAGTCCGAGGCGAGCTCGGCCAGCTAGGCCATAGACCGGCCCAACCCACCCTAGCTAGGATAGGTTGCGACGGCTCAGCCAGCTGGCTAGCGCAACCTACGTGAGAGTCACATGGTCTGCCTCCCGAATGGATCAAGAGTCATTTGGCTCATAATTGGCAGCACCAGGTGGTGCCTCCTAGTTGTTCGTGGGACCCACATGGAGCAATTACCCTCCCTTCGTCATGGTTTTGAAGACATGGCCTACCTCACTGTGTCACACGATGGCGTGCTGCCTCTGCCTCTGTGGCCGGTCGAGAGTCGGTTGCCTGTCCGTTCGTCATGGCACCGAGCGGCGCCGCCTCCTTCCGTGGTCAGTGAAATCCGGCCACTGCTTTCACCACCGCTGCTGGTCACTAGTGCTGCCACGCTAGTTCCACACCGGTGACACGCCATTGGATCTTCCGCGGGGTACCAGTTGAGCTCTGGTGGTCCTTTTTCCCTATCGCTCACGCCAACAGGCCTCCCGGGATGTCGTCATCGTTGTGCGGATCTTGGTTTCACCATACCGCTGTATTTATTGGTCACCCATGAAGAACGCATCAAACCAAGATCAGAGGAGGGTCTAGACCTTATTTGGTTCAGCCCGTTCCCTCAGAGTTAGAGTTATAACATGGGAAGGAATTAAATAATCATTAAAACCCCATAATGAAACACTCCATGAACCTCACACAATATAGAATGAAACGTGGATCAACCTGATGGTCATTTAGTCTGGATTCCTCATATTATTTAGAAATGGGTAAAGAGGGGTATTAAACATGTAAATCGCACAAACCCCCTACCTCGGATTCGCAGGATATGTTGTAGAGGAGGAGAGAGTGCACACGTCTAAAGGAGTTTTTCGGTGCTTTTCATCACTCTTTGATTCCCCCAACATTTATCTCTCGATCATGTTCTTCATCAGAGTGGAAAGTCATCGGCACTTCACCAGAGCTTCATCTCATAGCTCTCCCAAAACCCAAGCCTGAGCACAGATTAAATAGATGGGATGAGAGAATCAATGCACCACAAAATTAATGAGGTTTATTTATGAGTTTAATTAATGAACCTATTAATTTTTTTCAACAGTGTGGTTACACAACCTAATAAAAAAATCCCAAATATCTGGTTACAGAACTTAAGGTTCAAGCCATCAATGGTATGACATTTCAATACAGTCCCATCGCTATTTTTCCAATGGTTTCAAAATAAAAATAAAATAAAATTTAGTTATTTTATTATTTTATTTTGTAATGTCCAAAATTTAACTTTTTCGTCCGACCCTTTCCGGTCAAAGTTAAGCTTATTTTAAGCGAATTCTGGCACTTCAAATTCAACGGTTCCCTTAGATTTTAAATCTGTGCATCGGGTCAAAAGATACAAATCATCACCCATAGGTTTACTAAACTTACCTTAAAAAATCAAAAATTATTAACAGTCACCCTCGACCCATGCCGATCGTGGTTAGGCTCTGCCTAAGGGAACACGCCCTCAAAAGCTCAACAGTACTCTCAGATTTCCAATCTGAGTTACCATTTACGAGTTATATAATTTAATAATAAAATAATTGTTACTTAATTATTTTATTTGTGGCCAAAAACTAACTTCCACTGCTAGCTCGCGCCGGCCAATGTTAGGATCCACCTAAGGAAGGCTTACCCTCATGAGTTCATTAGTGGTATTAGATTTTTAATTCAAGTCACCATTTGTGAGTTATAAGCACTTGAAAAATAAAATAATTTTATTTACGGTTATTCCATATCCGGGTTTTCTTACTGGAGGCCTACGCCGACTAAACCTAAGTCGTGCTTAGGGTAAACCCACCATCCTGAACTCAACAGTGCCCTTGGATTTCTGATCCAGGCACCCGTTTAATATTTATTTCACATTTTCAGGAAAACTACTCATGCGTGCTATTTTAAGCTTAACACAATTTCTACGGATCATCCTGGTCACTCTGGTCCTCATAATAACGTTCTGTCAGATTTCATGATCTTGTAAAAATTCCATATAATTAAAAAAAATATACGGAATTTTTGGGTCTTTATAACTAATGTACCTTCTATTTTATGATATCATTTTATACCTTTGACCCTCATGTTATGATTCCTTATTATATTTATTCACTTACTATGAATTTTAGCTCACACCTATCTTTCATGTATTTCATAGGTTATCCCATGTTTTTTTATATGCTCAAATAGATTTTAGGAACTTATTATGGAGAATAAAATAAGGATGTCATCTTTTATGTTACTTTTGATGTATTATGAACCTAGTCTTACAAAGATACTAGTACTTTTATATCCTTGATTTTTATTAATGGATATTTATGTTAAGAATAATGTAATAATATGTGTAAAATGGATTGGGTATCTGTAGTTGGTTTCAAAGAAAAATTTTAGTTGTCATTTGGAAGCTAGGTTGATAAAATTTCAATAAGATAACAAGGTATAATTTATGGATTAGAATAAATATAAGATAATATACGAGTATTTTGATGCAGTGTGGTGTGTGTGGTTTCCAAGTGAATATATACATGTATGCATACTAAAAGTGGAATTGTCTCTAGAATAGATTTAACTTGGGGAAACAACTCCAAAAAGGGGGCATTATATTGGACTTTATCATAACCTTGTACATTATAATGGGTCTTGGTTAACACTTGGTTTGATAATCCAATGAGATAAGCTTTAGTAAATTTAAAATATCTTTATGAACCATTATAAAGGGAAAAAATGACTATAAGATTTTATATTAGGAAATATATCATGGATAACATAGATTGATACCTAGAAATACATATGTTTTGGAACATATACCATATTTTAGTTATCCCTTTAATATTAATTAGTTCTCATGAAAGTGTTTGAAAATTTATAGATACTCATCCATAATTATCCCCTTTTTTAAACTATGGTTGTAAATAAGAGAAATAAATTCAACAACCAAATTTAAGGGAAACTTGATGATAAGAAAAATGAGATTCCCAACCCAATAGAAGCTGGATTTGGTATATTATTAACAATAATTTAATTTATAACTAATGTTTTAAACTAAAAATTGAATTATGAGGAACACCCGAATCCCCCCAAGAAATATTAGCTTGAAATTGAAACCATTATGTGACCAATGGATCAAATATTCATTGGATCTTTTGATCCTTTGATCTTGGATCAATTGATCAAATCCATTAAAATATCTTATCCATACATAAATTCTATATGTAAGAGAAGGTTGTTTTGGATATTTCTTGGATGGAGAGTGAATTTTATCAATGGTTGATGTTGATAAAAAATAAAAATCCTAAGGAAGAGATGAAAAAGTTGGAGTGGAATTAATTCCAAAAAATGTTTTTGAAAATTATTTTCCTCACACCATATGACATAAAATGAAGAGGTATTTTCTTATCCTTAATAAAAAGGACTAAACTTGTATTGGATCATTTAAAAAAATCCTCAAAAGAATTTCACGATATGACTCTGATTTGTTCATATCCCATTAAATTAATGTTGGCCACTTGTTTTCTGGGATAAATCTATGTATATATAAATATTTTGAAATTCAATACATTAAAAGTAATGAGTAAATTGATCGATGTTCCAAAAAGAATATGAAATATAGATCAGTTCATATCAAGGTTCTTAGGGGGATAAGAAGCTGAAAATGATGTTCAATTCTAGAAATATGATAGAGAAAAATAATAGTGGAAAGAAATTGCAACATCCCACTTGTAAAAGGTATAAGAAGAAGAATCATAGAAATTTACTAAAGTGGAACATGAATTGATTTAGGTGCGATAAAGGAACCTAGCTAATAATTTTCAATTTGAGAAACCCCAAAATGCGATGGAATAAATGAATTATATATCCAAACTGCACCATTTTTTCCAATGTTTCAACTATAATGAAAAAGGCCACTGTGTGAACTGATGAACTAATCGAAGGGTTTGTAGTAGCACCCAGGGTTTGAGGAATTCCATCATTTTAGGGTTTTTTACTTGTCTTTAGAGTCTTTAGGAAATATTTAGGAAGTATTTGGAGTTTGTAAGAGAATAATAACCAGAGTCTGGATATTAGAAAAAAATATAGGAGAAATTTATGTTGTAAACTATGTATTTACATCATAAATTGTTTTAACTAGTTTCTATATATATCATTTAAGTCATAAAACTATTTACACTGAAATGTAGACACTTATTTAATATGATGAGATTTCCTAAAAAAATAAGCAAGGGGAAGTGTAACACCCCAACCCCAGTTACCTAGAGTCACTTCATTATTTTATTACGTTGTAGACATCATAAGAAATCACCAATCAGTTTAGTAACCTTAGAAAAAATAGATACAAAATAAGTTTTACATTAAATTAAGAAATGAAAAACAACAAATTTTATCATTTGAAAAAACTAATATCCCTTATATTATCCCTACAGGTCCGTCATAATATACTTCTTGAAATCTTGTGAAAAAATGAAACATATTAAAAGGGTGATCTTAGATGCTTAGTAAAGGTAAACAATATGGCAGAAGCTATCATAAATAAGAATAAACTTTTTAGGCAAGATATAAAACTGAAACACAAGACTTTGAAACATAATCTTCAGCATGATATGGAAAGAATAAATCAAATAATTACATTTAAAAATTCTCATGGATATTCTACTAGTCAAATAATCATAAGCAATATCAATAACTAAACTCATAATGAGTGAATGCATAATTTCGGACATCATAACTATATATTCAAGGCCTCTTGGAAAGACTATAAATAATCATACCATCAAGGCCTCATTCCAAGACACTAGATTTTCTCATGAGACATACTGATGCATTGAGGGGATATAGTGGGCCCCACCCGTCACTTACTAAATCCAATGCATTTCTCTTATGAAAGGGGAAAAACATAACATAAACATTCATATTAAAACTAACATATAAAATGTTAATAATTTAACCATAAACCATGAATGGTATCAAAATAGCACATCCATAGTCAAATATATGATAAACCCTTCAATATAATATGTAAAATTGTATCATAATAAATCGGCCATAATTAAAACATAAAATCAAACAAAGGATTTTGACATAGATGAAAATAATCTAATAAATATTTCAAAACTCTCAGATAGAAATATCCCTTTTTACTTTGAAAACATTTAAAATTCATGCAATTATAGAAGAAAGAATTTATTTTGAAAATAATCTCTTAAGATTATAAGTAAATCTTCAGAATGATAAGGTGTTATAACGGAAGGAAATAGCTTCTTTCACCGTATAAGTTAAAAAACATTCTTTCCTTAATTTGTCAAAAAGGCCATAAAGTACCTCGTTGGGAAAACGATGGTAAGATTATTTTAAAAATGTTTTATAAAAATTCAAACATGGTTAAAATGAATTTAAACAATTGTTGATAATATTTTAAAATGCATCTTAAGAAACATGGGAATGGATGATAAAGATTTCCCAGTAGATACTTACATATAATCAATCTCAGATAATAAAGAGATTGTGAAATTAACCCTCACCTTGTACATTCCTTTAGTTGAGGGTGTGTTAGCCTCATATATAATGGTTGAATATTGTTATTAAATTATAAAAAAACTATATCCATATTTATAATATCATATGTGACCCTCTTATATCCTTTTGGTAATAATATTTTAGTATTAGTGTTGTTTCATGTGGTAACTACTTTATTTTCCCATTCCTATTTTGTCATGTAATCCATGTTTTTTTAGGAATATTATTTATTTTATTCATATCCATAATGACATAAATTTCATAATTATTATTTTTACTCATCATATAAATTTTATAATCATTCTTGAATGGTTAACGATGAGAATGAATCTCATCGCGTCATGGAGACGGTAGGTCATACATACGCACGAGCGACAGTATCATTCCCTTGATGGTAAAATGGTATAGAATTGGATGGTATATTAACTATAAAGAATCATTATTATGTTATATTAATTATTATATCTATTATATTCATCATTATACCTGTCTAATTGAAGTATCTTTGAATAAAAAATTATACCACGATGTGGAGACGATAAGCCATACGTACGCATGCATGGTGATATTGTTATTCATATGATGGATAAAATAAGGAATATGGTCATACCATGATTTTAATAACATTTAAGTATATGTATGATACTTTATTTATTATTTTGATATGGAAACAACATAGAAATAGGAAATATAAGTAGAAAATAACTTTGAAAGAGGTGATAAGACAATTACCTCTTTTTTGGGTATCTTCTTTTGATTTTCACAAAAGGACTCCTTAGGTTGGTTTTCTGTCCAAGGTAAGGACTCTAGGATGTTTTGAGGGAAGTTGGGAGGATAAATGGGAAAGTTTTTGATGAAATAAATGGCCTTATATTTGTGAATAAATGATAAGTAAGGGTTACCTTTTGTACGAGAGGTGAGGGGAACTTTTGTAAGATCTTGAAATATTAATTTATTATAATTTTTTTTATTTTAAAATAGCTCAAAAGTTATTTATTTCAAGTAAAAGATTATTATGGTTTGAAATCCTCTCAAAAATTTATTGTTAGATAAGTTTATGTAACAATATTAGCTTTATCCTTTGGATTTTATCCTTAGTTAAACAGTTTTACTCTTACCGTTTTTACTTGTCCTTTTATAATATAGGGTTAATATAATCACTATAAAATACCAAAAGAACCCCAATTGGATAATTTATGAAATTTTTTACATTATCCTATTATTTTTAAGAACCTTATATTTTATTAATTTTATAAAATTTAATTAAATATTATTCATTTTAATGTATCATTTATGTCAATTTTGATACTAATCAAAATTTTCCTTTTTAAAAATATCAAAGAAACATGATAACTTCGAAACAATACATCACATATGTCACTAACATGTCAATGTTATCTATAAAATTCATTTATGTAACTAATTAAGTCAAATAATATTTATTTTAATATTTTTAATATCATTTAATTGATTCTCCCTTTAATAATTCAATTAATACATCATTATTGTGTCACCATTTAATTTAATTATTTATTTTATAAAATTATAAATAAATTACCATTATATAGATAATAATTTTATATTTATAAATACTAATTATAGTGGACCATATCACTTATATATCCTCATATTAAAAATGATATAGTAATTAAAATTTTAATATGATATTTTTAACTCTTCTTTAAATAAAATATAATAAATGTCCTAATCAAACACAAGTGGCTTAAAAGGGGTCATATTTTCGACCTAATGTTGATTTTTGTCGAGAAAACCGTAATCTAATTAAATTTGGACATTTTTTAGGGTAATATTATATTATTATAATATTATTTGTACATTTAATTACCCTATTTACCTTTAACCATTGTAAATAAAATTCGAAAGTTACTATTCACTAAAATTTATTTTGATCCCATTAGACCGAATTTTTTATACTTATTAACACCATGTATGTCCATTTTTTAAAATTCAATTCATAGAAGAGGTAAAATTATGTTTAATGTAAATCTGTAGAGGTGGTTAGAAGGCGGGTAAAAGAGAGGTTCAAACGTTTAATAAAAATTTTATATCTAAATCTATTATAAAAATGATTATGATGAACTACATTGGACTAAAATATTTATTATTTATTTATTATGACTTTAAAATAATATTAAAGAAAAATAATTATTTAAAAGAAAAAGTTGGGTTTTAAACAATGATGCAGTATTTTTCACTATTCATCAAAAATTGAAACTTTTCAGAAAAATACCAAAAATTCAACATAAGCTTATTTTTATATTAAAAATTAAAAATAAATTCTATTTTGAAAAAAAAATTAAAAATTTAAAATATTGGTTAATATTATTCATAACATATTTTTAAATGACTAGTTTGATAGGTCATGGTGTGCTTGAACTCGATGTTGCGTGCAACACAAGCTATTGATTTTTTTTGACAAAAGACGAATTCATTAATAATGAAGATCAGTAGAAGTAAAAACACATAACCATGATGGGAAGTCATCAATCCAGAGCATATCGTCGTAAAGAGGGCCCACGGCTGCCAGCTGGTGAGCGGCCTTGTTTCCTTCCCTTTTGACGAATGTAAAAATGCAAGATGTGAAGTTTGGCCGGAGAGAGTGAATAATCTGAGTGATGGATCCAAAAGATTGTAGCCCGCCATCGTTGAGATTGATGGAATTGATGATGGTGAGACTATCTGGTTCGATGCGAATTGAGTCCCATCCCCGGTCTTTTGCAAAATTTAGCCCAGCGAGGATGGCAGCGGCTTCCGCAACTAAGGGCTCCCAAAGTGCGTGGTGTGATTCGTGTTTGGCTGCAATAACATGTCCATGGTTGTCCCGGGCCAGCATACCAAGTCCAACAGGTCCATCCTAAGGGAGAAAGGCATCCACATTAATCTTAATAGTCCCTTCCGGTGGAGGTCACCAATGAAGGGAGTGAGGAGGGGGAGAAAAAAATCTTTGCTGCTCAGTATGGTGTTGCCAACCCGCAATCCAAGATGATGCCCGGTCAACCCAAAATCTAGGGGGGCAATGAAAAAGATTGAAAATGGCTTCGTTACGCCGGTCCCAGATAATCCAGGCCAAAATGCACAGAGATCAAGCTTTAGCTGGTGAAAAGAAGGAACACCATCGCATCATAAGAGAAGTAAGGTCCGAGGCAGCGTCCAGGTAAAGATTCGTGGAAGATCCCCAGCAATTCCAAACTTCTTGAGCCCCTGGGCATTGGATGAGAGCATGAAGCGGGGATTCTGGAACAGATGGGTAGAAGGGTCATGAATTGTCGTTTGAAAAGTGTCGGAAGGTAGGGAGGCTCTTGGTAGGGAGGATACCAGTGCACACCTTCCACCAGAAATAGCAGATTTTAGGGGGAACATTGAGCTTCCAAAGTGATTTCCAGGGCCTCACATCCCCTTCAGTTATCCGAGTACCGAGAGCGAGCCGGTAACCGGATTTCACTGTGTAAGCTCCCAAGATGTCATTGGTCCAGTAGAGATGGTCTGGGCCTACATCCGGAACACAGGGGATACTCATTATAATCCTTCTATCCCTCTCATTGAACCAAGAGAAGAGTTTTTTCAAGCACCACCTCATCCCCTGGTCAGCAAAAAGGCATCGGACCGTGGCATACTCAGAGCCTGGATGGATAGGAGATGATTCCCTCACGCCTGCTGAATCAATAAGCTAGGGATCAGTCCAAATGTTAACCGTTGAGCCATTCCAAATCCTCCAACCTAGTCCTTTATTTAGAAGATTGCAGGCACCCCAAATTATTCTCCAGATAAAGCTAGGTCGGTGGCCAAGATGGGAGTCCAGGAACTCCTTGTGTGGGAAATATTTTGCCCGGAGAACTCACGCGCAGAGAGATGATGGACGATTAATAAGGCACCATCCTTGTTTAGCCAGAAGTGCATCGTTGAAAGGAGAGAGGTCCCAGAAGCCCATTCCGCCCTCGGATTTGGGTTGGAAAAGTGTAGGCCAGGCGATCCAGTGGATTTTATTTCTGCCCTCATTTCGACCCCACCAGAAGTTGGTAGTGCTGGAGTGAATCTGGGTAACCACAGCAGCAGGAATCTTAAAGATAGACATAAAATAGCTGGGAACAGATTGAAGATCCGCCTTAATGAGAGTTTCCTTGTCGGAATTGGAGATTTTTTTGGGATCCCAGCCTTGGATTTTTTTCTCTATTCGATCCACAATAGCTGTACAAATTTCTTTCTTGAACTAAAAAACCACTGTCGGGAGCCCCAGATACTTCTGATGCTTTTCAACCATAGGGATGCCTGCTGTGGAACAGAGCTCTTATCTTTTGGGTTGAGGGACTCCAGAGCTGAATGAAACTTCTGACTTGCCCTGGTTTACCGTTTGTCCTGAAGCCCGCTCATACTGTTGAATCACCTGGAATATGGAAATGCACTCGTTGTGGGTAGCTCTGGAAAAGAGAAGGCAATCATCGGTGAAGAAGAGGTGGGAGACCGGTGGACCAGTGCGGAAAACTTTCACCCCATGAATTCTATGAGAGTAGGCTTCCCTAGAAAGGAGGTTAGAGAAAACATCATCCACCAAAATAAAAAGGAAGGGTGAGATAGGGTCTCCCTAGCGAAGGACATGGGTTGGGGAGAAGCCTCGGGTGAGCACCCCGTTGACATTAATACAGAAGGACACAGACGAGACGCAATGCATGATCATGTCAATCCATTTGGTGCAGAATCCCATTTTAAGCATCACAAATCTGAGTAAGTTCCACTCCACTTTATCATAGGCCTTATCCATATCCAATTTCCAAGTCATGATACCTCTCTTCGCTTGTGAACGTGTTTTCATGGAATGAAAAACTTCATGGGCAACAATGGCATTATTAGTGATTAATCTCTTTTCCAAAAAAGCACTTTGGTTCTCCAAGATGATTTCAGGTAACCACAGACACATCTGATTAGCAAGGATCTTTGAGAAGATCCTGTACGAGACATTGCACAGACTAATAGGTCGAAAGTCCGAGTCCACGAGTGGTTTTTTCATCTTGGGGATGAGGGTAAGGACTGTTTCATTAAAAGAAGACAGGTCCGTTTTCCACGACCAAATATTCTTCATCAAATTGCAGATGTCTGGGCCAATAATGTGTCAGTAATTCTTAAATAAGAGGGTCTGGAAACCTTCTGGACATGGGGCCTTAGTAGGGTGGATTTGTTTCAAGGCTTGGAGGGTCTCGTCGTCCGTCACATATTTGGAGCGTTGTCTGTTAATCTCGTCAGAAATCACAGGTGTTATGAAATCCTCTACTTCAGCAGAAATGTTGGAGTGTCCTGTAGAGGAGAGAACCTGAAAGTATCTCAAGGACACATCTTGGATTCCTGCTGCATCTAACACTTTACTCCCGTCTGGGTGCAAGATACAAGAGATAATGTTTTTCCGACATCTAGCTGAAGCTTTCTGGTGGAAGTACCTGGTATTAGCGTCCCATTCTGTAATATGGGTATCACGTGCTCGCATAGCCCAGAATCCTTCCTTGATGCACAGGGCAGCATCCAGATCTCATTGGGTTTCGCTGATTTTGGAGAGTGTGCTGCTAGTTGGGGGTTTGATGAGAAGATAGCACAATTTCCTTTCAAGAAAATTGCATTGCCGATCAGGTTGACGGAATTTGGAGGAACTCCATGTCTTCATATCAGACGCCACTTAATGAAGGTTGGTTCTAAATTCATCTTGCTCACTCTTCCAGCCTGACCAGATATCCTCTTTTCATTCATGATCTTTTGACCAGAAGCTTTCAAACCTGAAGGGTTTCCTAATTTTATTAGTGCGCTCGTCATGGGTGCAGTTAATGAAAATCGGGCAGTGGTCCAAGCAGTTGAGCATGAGGTGTTCGATGTGGTACATTTTGAAAAGGTTCATCTAATCTGTTGATCCAAGGAATCTAGCAAGACGTTCAGTGATACAGGTCCCATCTGAATTGCCTCGGAACCATGTGAACGGATTGCCCATGTATCCCAGATCCACCAGATCCACCCTAAGAATCGCTTCTTTAAAATCTGACATTGAAGTGGAGGATCACACAGCTCCTCCTCTTTTCTCCTTCTATAACAGGATCTTGTTGAAATCCCCTCCAAATAGAATAGGTCTTGGCAGGTCATGACGGAGCTTGCGAAGAAGGTCCCATGATTTCCACTTTTCAATCTAAGAAGACCAACCATAAAAGCCCACAAAAGACCAGGGGGTTGTGGGAATCGTGAATGGCTACAGCCACGTGTCGCAGGGAGAAGGATAAGATCCTGACATCAACATTTTCCTTCCAAAGGAGACATAGTCCCCCTGATCGACCCTATCGGGGAACCGGGAGACATCCCTGGAAACCGCATTTCTGAGGAAGACTTGTGGTGTCCTTGTTTTCCAATATGGTTTCGGACAGGAAAACCATATCAGGGCGACTTTGAGCGCAATGGCGCTGAAGCATACAAACCGTTCGTGGGTTGCCAAGCCCACGACATTTCCATCATAACACAATCATAGCTCTAGGCGGGGCTGGGCCATACCCGCCTCCGCCTTTGATTCATCTAGGGTCGTTATAGTACCTGTTGCTTTCCTCCTTTTAGAGGAGTTTTCAGCAAAACTACTAGACTCAATTCGTCGTTTCAGTTCCCCTGGATTTGGATTAATAGAAAATCCGCCTCTATCTACATCGTGTGCCCTTTTCCACATTCGACGAGTAACAGGGCCTGAAGATGTGACGTCTGTCATCCTAGAATCAGTTTGAAGAAGGACGCTTATCGTGACCATATCTGATGTCTGCTCAGCATCAGGCGGTTCGAAGGACACAAGTTTTGGCTTCAGGCTTTTCTCTGGTGGTTCTTTTGGTTTAAGTAACTGCTCTATTGCAGTGAAGATCGTGATTTCTGGTGGTGTGGAGTCAATGCCCGAGTTGGTGTAACCCTGAATCGAGCGACTTTCATGCCGGATCCCATCATTGCATTTGGAGATAATATCTTGGGAGGCATTTCCGGTTTCCCTAAGATCAGTTGGGCACTCTTTAGGGAAATCTGGTGGTCCCAGCATTATGATCATAGGTTTTTTAGATTCCAGCCACCTAAGGTGGGCAATCGTGAGGTGGTCACGATCCTTTTGTCTCTCTGCCACAGGGATGTAGTCATCTCTTAACGCTTTGGCCCGGAGCCACAGACCATATTGAAAAATGATATTTCCTACTTTATTCACTATCTTTGAATCACACGCTTTCTCAAGGTGGTCGATGTGTCCGCAATAGAAGCATAAGATTAGGATTTTCTCGAACTCGAACGCGATCTAGATGTTGGAGTCATTAATTTTCAAGAACATGCCTCTCATCAGGGGCTCTGACACATCGACATCAGCTTTTATCCGAACCAGGGGGCCCCATTGAATTGGGTCCGAGCAGTCCCACTCTAATAAGTGAACAATACAGTCACCAATTTCTTTCATCACACGTGTTGTTCTCCCATGGAACGGTATACCTTTAATTCGTATCTAGAAGGGGGATCGGGTAAGTTTATAATTCTGGATCTTGTCTCCCCCGTTAAATTTTTCCATCAGGATGAGCTGATTATCAAAGGGCCAGGGTCGTCCTTTGAGGACTTTGTCTTTATATTTTTCATTGAATAACTCAAAGAATAGGAGGTTGTTCTCAACTTCCCGAATAGCCACTCCAGCTTCCAGTTTCCATAGATTTTTCAGGGTGTTCCTGAGGTCCTTTTGGTTAATCGACAACTTGGACACAAATCTTCCGATAACCAGTAGTGCCAAAAATTTTGTCAAAATAATATCTTCATTTCTCCAGTTTGCAATTGGCTCTTTTTCTTTATCCGTCAAGGCAAGGTTCTTCCATTGGTTCAGCAAGTCCGCCTCCATGGTGTGAGCCACAAAATCTGAAGAAGAATCAGGTCCTCGAAGTTCTATTCGGATATCTCCCAAACACCCTTAACGAATCACCGGTAAGAAATTGTGACCCCCATTTGGGATGCCCATCATGTAGCGTGGCACGGAAGGGGTCGTTTCCAAAATATTTCTCCGGCCCCGAGGGGGAGTCCGGCCCAACAGGGGTCCCCGACCGAAGGGGGGATTCCGGCCCTACACGAGAAGTGCAATCCCGTCCTTCACATAGGGGCCTCACACAGGGGCTTCGCGAAGTGTCTTCGTGTTCCGCAAACAAGAAATCGGCCAAAAGCTACGAAGTGTCTACGCGCAGGGGCTACACGAAGTGTCTTCGTGCAGGGGCTTCGCCAAGTATCTTCACACAGGGGCTTCGTGAAAGTCACCGCGAAGTCAATCTTCTTTCGCGACCAGAACCGCATGGACAAATTAGCACGACCAGCCTTCACGGCGGGGTTTCGTGAAACACGTCTCGCGGCCAGGCTTCGCGACGAGATGTCGCATTTGCTTTGCGATGAGATTTTGCAAATTCTTCACGGTCGAGACCTTCGTGGTCAAGATCTCCCACCACACAGACTTCCCGTGACAGCGTCTTCCACGAGTCAACAAGACAGCGCCCACGAGTCAACATACCTTCGTGAATCATGGACTACCTCGCGCCGGTGGAAAAGAAACAGTGTCCGCACAGATCAGGTAGAACAACCACCGGTGTGTGCAGATTCAAGAGATCAACCTGATTTGTTTCAGTGGATCTGTTCCATGAACATTGAGTGGTGGAAGATCTGATGTCCTGTGTACCACAACAGAGTCGCAGCAGAACCGGTCTCCGTCGAAGTAGGTTTCGTGAAGCCGTAGCTTAGATCTGATGTCCATTTTTTGAAGTCGTATCTTAGATGTTGATTTCCTTGACCACTGAAGAGCAAGCGTCGGGGGCCGAAGTCAAGCTTCGTTCAAAGGAGACAGGAGTAAGATCCGCCTCGGTACGCAAAATCCGGGTGCTGGTAAGATCTGGTTGACGCCGGGTCCACGAACGTCGGACCAGTGGAGGGAGAGGAGGTCCAAAACCGCATCATGTACTTCTGAAGTGGACGATGACTGCCGCTCGTCCGGTGGAACTCCACTGAGTCACACGCCACTGCCGCGAGCAGAACAGGAGCCTCAAAATGCAAACCCTAGGAATTTCTAGGAGGTACCACTCTCACCATGGGAGAGAGTGTACCATGGAATCTTGGGGTGTTACTGGATGTCTATTTCAGCGTAATTGACTCTAGAATAAATGATGGTGAAAATTATGATTTTACACCATAAATCATTCAACCCCAGAAAATATTACATCATCTAGATGTTGTAAATTTTAATTCATATTTAGTTTTCTTTCTCTTATATTCGAAGGAAAACTAGGCAATTTCCAGTGATCTTTGACATTTTAAATCCTTAGGGAAAGAATCTTTGAGTATCTGTTCATGAAATCAAATGTCTTGTTCTCTGCCTTATTACACTCCATGGATCTCCTGGATTTATTTCTCGAGAAACCTGAGATTAGGTTTTAAAACCAGATCAATGGTTATGGATTTTTGGAATCAAGATCTTATAATATTTTAATAGAGGAACTGGTGTAAGGGGATGATCTGCAATATTATTTGCGAACCCTTAAATAAAATTAATTGAGGTAGGTGTATTCTATCCCCCTCTTTAGTTTTGAAACCAGCTCGTATAAGGCCCCAGCCTTAAACATTACATAATCTTGAGTTAAATCAAGAATTCATATTGAGGATCATTTCAAGTTTATATTTTTATAGAATTAGGCCATAAATATTACGTAACAACTCAAATATTACAAAGTAGACACTTCTACTCACTATCTATTTTTCACAAAATGAAACTCTATAAAATAAAACATGCTTTATTTTTCTTGATAAAAATATTGAAAACATTCATCCTGAATTCTTCGTTTATTTTACCCATCCTTATACCCTATGAAAAACATTTCAAAAACTAGGGATGAGCACAAAACATGCTTTATAAGGGATATAAAATAAGGAATTAAACCATTATTCCATGAATATTTTAAACCCATGAAAACATTTTCTCAAAATCATACTTTTAAAATATAAAACATAAGCTCTTTAACATACCTCATGAAATCATAATATTCCTGAAAAAATTGTAGAAAAAATAAATCATAAAGGTAACTTGTGGCATCCATGTCATACTTACATTGTAGTTTTCACATATACATAGGGGTAACCTTCATGGCTGTATTTGGAATACCCATCAAAATATATTACTTAAATCTCTTACAAGAAACCTTATTATTCAACTCCATATCATCACCCAATGCATTAGAGAGCTATCACAGGCTCACCCACCCTCATTTTATCATGGAACCACTCATATACATAAATAATTCCCAAGAACCATAACATAATCATAACACATAAACAATCTTGAAGGAAAAATAACATTTCCACATTACAATCACAATATATCATTTCAAGATATTGACAAAATCAATCCATTATTAAAATAATTTTCAATACCAAAATACATGAAAGGTAATATGGTATTTATTTTTATTTTAAAAAACATTACGACTTATAGAGGAAACCAAATATCAAATAATGGTCACGACGGCAGAAAAGTCATTATCAATGAGTACATTAAATAAATCATCCATTTTTTCATTGATTAAAATTATTCAACGAAAAATATTCCTTTCAAAAACCTTTGAATTAAATTTTAAGTCAAATCGGTTAATTATACACTGTATAAAACAAAGTTGGTGTATAACATCAAATTATGCCTCAATGAAATGAGATTGAGACAAAGTCACTTACTTTGAGTCCGACTTGTCACGTACAATCGTTATATTCCTAAATAATGAAATTTGGTTAATTTATAATTTCATGAGAATATTTTTAACATTTATTATTTTTTTTATCACTTATTTCCAAGTTGTAAAAATTACATAATTATTTATGTTCATATTAGAGGTTTTGATGATATTCGGTACTTGAGTCAAAAATGAGCTTGTTAGGATGTAAATTGTCCATCTGTTAATAATTCCACCATCTCAAGAATAATACACATGAAAAAATTATCACTTTTATATATTAATCATACTTTTTAAATCAAACCATTAATTATGGTTATGAAAAATGGACAACGTTATAATCATGGAGACGGTATGTTGTACGTACGCATGATTAACATTGTTTCCTTTTTCATTGATAGTTATGGAAATAAGGTAATTATTAATTTATCTTTAAATAGTTATAATAATATTATTAATATCATAATAATTATTTATATATATATATATATATCATACAAGTGATGTGGTGAATAAAAATGATTCACGTCGCTTCGTGGAGGTGATAGTTCACACGTACGCACGAACGGCGTTATCATCTTTATGTGCATGGTAAGTGAGAACATAATTTAAATATTACTATTTTACAATGATGAATATTTCATAAATATCATATATAAACATTTATTCCATCATTATAGCCATTCTTGTTAGACGGTAATGAAAAATTGACTTTATCGGTTCATGAGGCGTTAGTCTACCGTACACACGAACGAAACGTTCATTTCTCATTTGATGAAATTGGAGATATATTTAGGTGATGATATTAACATAACAATATCCAATTATATTGATTATACTAGATTTATTATTTCATCCTAGATGAAGGATATTTAAAGGAAATGGAATAAGAAAATAAATAGAAACACTTAAAAATAATACTTCTTCTTCGGTTCATCACCTTTGAAAAACATCTTAACACCTATAAGAAGGGTGTTATGCCTAAAATAAGGCATAACAAAAGTAGGGATAGATTATAAGAAGTGGTTTAGGTAGATATTGTCTGAACCAAATGGATCTGGATGTATCACCCCAAGCGTCCACGGTATGCTTCTCCTTGAATAATACATTAGCATGTGTTGTACGCAACTTCGAGTTCTAACACACCACAACCCATCAAACTAGCCGTTATGAATAGTAATAACCAAATTTTGAATTTTAGAAATTTTATCTTTCAAAATGGACTTCATTTTTGGATTTGGAATATCGAAATTAGCTTAGGGTGGATTTTTTGTATTTTTCTGAAAACTTTCAATTTTTGATGAATAATGAAAAACACTGAGTTATAGTTTAAAACCAGATTTTTATTTATATAATTATTTATTTTATTTAAATTTATTTTAGGTCAAAATAGATACATAATACCTATATAATTTCAATGTAATTCATTGGATTCAGTTTATAATAATTTTAGATATATAAAAATTTTATTGAACTTTTTACCGTCTTTTACCCACCTCCTATGAGCATTTGCAAATTTACATAAAACTTAATTTTACCGCTTCTGTGAGTTTAATTTAGAAAATCCTAGAGACACAGTTGATATCAGTAAGTAAAATTTGGTTCAATGAGATGAAAATAATTTTTGGCGAATAGTAACTTTTGACTTTTATTTACCACTGTTAAAAGTAAATAGGGTAATTAAAGGTAAAAATGATATTATTATTACCCTAACACATGTACTAATTCTATTAGATAAGTATAATTCGACCAAAAACAAACTTAGGAATAAAATATGATCCTTTAGGTCCACTTTAATTAGATTAGGACAATTATTATTATTTTATTTAAAGAAGAGGTAAGAGTTAAAATCAAAGTTTAATAAATAAAAATTTTTAATGTAGGGTTATACGTAAGATAAATTCTACTATAAATATTCATTAGAAAGATAAAACAATTTCATACATAATCGTATTTTATTTATAATTTTTAGACATTAAATAATTTAATTTATTTATGACACAATGATGATGCAGTAATTACCTAATTAATGAAATATTAACATATTTTATATTATAAATTTCCAAATAGATGTAATTGGCAACTTTTTATGAATTCAACTAATTTTATAGGTTAATATGGCATATTAGGGTTGGTTAGATGAATTGTTTTCGAAGTAATAATGCTATTATGAATTTATCAAAAACAAAATACCAAATAGTGTCAAAATTGACATAAAAGAGTTTTTAAAACAAATATTATATTATTAATTGATATTATATTCCTATAAATATAAGTTTTGGTAAAAAGACTTATATAATGATAGGTGTATCATTAATTAACCACTTGGGGTTCTCTTGGAAGTATATATTGAACTTATTAACCATATAATATAAAAATACAAAGAGACATGGTAAATGTCAAACTATTTAACTAAGAGTTAAATATAAAATATAAGGTTAATATAGTGACCCAAACCTGTCTAAAAGCTATTGGTTAAGTTTTTTTATACCCATCCCCACCTTATACTTTAAATATTCCATTTTGGAGCCATTATAATCCGAAATGGATTTTATTATAAAATAATATTTTTAGCTTTTCCTAAGGTGCCCCTCACCCCTCTTATAAAAGGGACCTCCCCCTTATCTCTAATTTACACATTCAAAGCCTTTTGACTTGGAAAACCTCTACCCAAATACCCTCTCAACTGTCCTACCTTCATTCTATAGGCATTACTTTAGTCAAAAAGACAACCTAAGGAGCCCTTCTGATCAAATCAAAAGGAAGAACCTGAAGAAGAGGTAAATATTTCCTCACCTCTTTCAAGTTCCTTTCTTCTTCCACTTCCTCTTTATTTGTTGTTTACATTCTAAAATAATAACTCCAGTATATTCTATATACTATGATGTTATTATAAATAGGGTAAAACCATATTCATTATTTTATCCATCCTTTGAATGACATGTCACAATACGTGCGTACGTACGGCTTACCGTCTCCACGTCATGGTGTAATTGTTATTCAATAAATTATTATTTATATGGGTATAATAATGATGTATAATTGATGTAAATAATAAATATAACATGATAATGATTCTGTATATATGATATATCATCCAATTATATATTATTTTAATATCAAAAGAATGATATTGTCGCTCGTGTGTGCGTACGGATTACCGTCTCCACGAACGTGATGAGATTCATTCCCCATCGTATCCAATCAAGACTAATTCTCATTTTATGATTAAAAATAATTTTTAAAGACTTAATATCATTCTGAATATGAATAAGATACATCCTATCCATAACAAACATTACTTATGTAACAATGGATATAAAGGAAAACGAATCTCTTAACACCCGAAACGACGATAGTACTAAGATATTATTAACAAAGCAATGTTAGAAGATCAGATATGATATAATATTAATTTATATTATTCTTGTATAATTTAATAAAAATTATTTCATATTTATATAGGAGGTTAACCTACCCTTTCCCAAGTAAAATTACAAGTTAAGGGTTAATTCTGCAATCTCTTTATTATCCGACGTTGTTTATACGTAATTATCTACTAATACCTCTTTATCATCCACATCTATGTTTCTTAAAAATGTATTTCAAAAAATTCTTACTATTTTATAGAATATGGGTTAAATTCATTTATACCCTTGTTTGACTTTTTATAAAATGGTTTGAAATGAATCTTTCCGTTGTTTTCCAAACAAGGTACTTTTTGACCTTTTCGACAAATTTAAGGTAAGAATGTCTTTTTAACTTATACGGCAGGTGTGGATATTTTCCACTGTTATAACATCGTCGAAGCTTACCTTAAAAGATTATAAGAATATTTTCAAAATAAATGTTTTCTATTATAATTATGTAACTTTAAATTATTTCAAAAAAGGAATGATATATTTCTCTCAAACAGTTTTGATCACTACTGGAAAATGGGTCTATACCCACAGTTTTGTGTATAACCGTGGGTATAAGCCCCCCCCCTATACCCACGGTTCTTGGCAAAACCGTGGGTATAGGTTTTTTTTAAGACCTATACCCACGGTTTTTCCAAAACCGTGGGTATAGGTGTTGTTTGGCAGACCTATACCCACGGTTTTTCAAAACCGTGGGTATAGAGTTCCCGCGTTATGGTGGGAACAAAAAATTCCACGGGACGGAAAATTTTTTTGATTAAAAGACGATCTTAAATAATATAAATTTATAGATACGAAATATTAAATCTTATAATATGTTTAGGTTAGTTGGTTAGTCCCTCACATTCCTCAGCATAGGTCGCGGGTTCGAAAACCCGCGTGTTTTATTTTTTGATTATAGCATATATATTAATATAAGAATAAAAAAGTATAACTATATAACAATTGGTTTGTTACCTCGGTTGGTCGCTATGACTGGGCAGCGAACGGGAGGCGCGGGTTCGAAACCCGCTGGACTTTTCTTTTCGATTATAACTGTTATATTAACATATTAAAATAAAATTATCAATATATATCAATAGCGGTGTTAGATTATTTGGTCACTTGGTGCGGCGGGGGATTCAGGTGCTACGCGATTCCGGGTTCGATTCCCTTCCAGTGCGGTTTTTTTAATTCAAAAAATTTACCCCACAGTTTGAAAAACCGTGGGGTCTGTTGTGTGCCACGCTGGAACAGCGGTGTGGCACACTTTGAACCCTCTATACGCACGGTTCTCCAAAACCATGGGTATAGGCTGAGAGCCCTATACCGACGCCATTCCATCCCACGGTTCCCAAAACCGTGGGTATAGGTCTTTTTTTCAGTAGTGGATTTCATCTATGTCAACATCCTTTGATGGATTTTAAGATTATTTGAAGTTGATTTATTATTATACAAAACTTCCATATTGTATTTAAGGTTTTGTGATATGTTTGACTATGGATGTGTTATTTTTACACCATTCATGGTTTATGGATAAAGTATTGACATTTCGTATGCTAGTTTTAATACACATGTTTATGTTATGTTTAAACCTTTTCATATGAGGAATGCATTGGACTTAGTATGTGACGGGTGGAGCCCTCTATAGCTCTTCGATGCATCAATAGGTATAATGAGACAAACTAGTGTCTTGGTACAAGGATTTGACAAAATCTTATTTGTAGTCTTGGCGCAAGGCCATGACTATGTGGTTATGAAAGTCTGGCATTATGCATTCCATCATTATGAAAGTGGCTATTGATATTGCATGTGATTATTAGACTAGTATAATATCCATGAGAGTAAGTAAATAGAATTATTTTGATTTATATTTTCCATATTATGATGAATTTTATGTTGAAAAGGCTTTTGTTTTAGTTTTATACATTTCCATAAATGTTTATGCTTATTTATGAAAGTTTTCACAATATTGTTATCCTTACTGAGCATTTGAGCTCACCCCTTTCTATGTTTTATTTTTCCCAGGATGCGAAGAAGTATATTATGACTGACTTGCATGGATAGTCTATGGGATCTTAGTGTTTTCTATGGAAACAATTTTGTTTTAGTTTTCCATTTTACGATGTAATGTAAACCTTATGAATGTATCTAGAACTTCCAAGGCTACTAAACTAATCGGTCTTTTGAGACTTGATATTTTGTGATCATGTCAATGATATGTAATAATTCACCGACTCTGGGCCTCTGGGGTCGGGGTGTTATAGTTGGTATTAAAGGATGTTTAGTACAAACCTTGGAAACTATATTTAGATAAACTCTGATTAGAGCACGTAGCCATGAGATAGACTTTGAGGATTAGTATATAAGAACTTCCTAGAATTTTGGTATTGTAGAGATTTTGTGAGTTTTACAGGCAATACATCCATGTCTAGATACGAGCAGGTAGAGGTGGCTCTAGCTCAGATGTACCTAGGGGTAAAACCTGAAAACACCGCTTTGAGCTAAACTCGAACTGGAACTAGTGCACGACAATGGGCCTTACTGCACTCTTGGTTACGATACTCTCGGGGGATATGCTTAGGATAATTATCATTTTCTTTACAAACCATTTATAAAGGCACTACAAAATATATCACTTTTTTCAACAGGCGTATGCCTATTGGTAAAAGTGCATTTTTTTTGGGTAAAACGTTTTACCAACATATATGACTATATCACTAAACTGTTGGTAAAGAATCCGTTGCTAAATATTTTTGCGACAGATATAATAGTTCTGTTGCAATTATAATAATACCAAAAGATAATATATATGTTGGTTAAAGTGTTTAGCAACATATTATGATGAAAAATTTATCTGGTGGTAATAATATTATCAATATATCATATTTGTTTATAAATTACATTTAATTATAAATTATAAATTTTTATTGCCACTAAAATTTCATATTATATTTATTAATTTATCAAATATAATACATATGTTTTAATTATTAAACCAAAGATGATTTTAACACATATTCAAAATTAGACAAGAATTAATTATATTAATATTGAAAATAATTACAACCAAAACCTATTGGATCCCCACAAGGATTGTTCCACAATTTTGTCATTGGACAACCCTGTCCTCCCATTTATGTTCCACAATATTATCTCTCAACAACCCCACCCCACCCACCCCCCAACAGCAGCTTAAGCCCATCATCGACAGCAAATCCAGCACCAGCAACTCCATCCCATCCATATCAGCTCCAACCCATCCATGTGAGATCCTGCCCTATCCATGTCAGCTCCAATCTATGTCAACTCATCCAGCTCAAGCCCTATCCATTCCAGCTCAAGCTCCAAATCCAGCTCATCCATTCCTGCTCCAGTCTATTTCATCTCCAAATCTATCCATACCAACTCCGATCTACGGAAATAGATGAGCAAATAGATGATCAAATACCTCATATGTAATTGAGGGAGGTATACAAACAAGTGACATTAATACACTTAAACCATAGGGATAAAGGTACTACCTGCACAACAATAAATAATCATTTGTGTTGAACTTCCTGAATTTGAGTTGAACTTCCTTTCAACATTCAATAAAGGTAGTACCTACACAACAAGGAAATAAACATTCATAAAAATCAATTAACATTGTATTTATAACAAATAAAAATATTCATAGGTCTAAAAATATTCCCTCTGCCCAATAATTTCAGCATACTTTCTAATTACTCTCATCAGATTTAACTAGTGCACATTTCATCTTTCCAGTGTTTTTCTATAGCATGCTAATTGATTAATTAGGAGAAAGAGAGGTGAATGTACCTTTTTTCTTCGAAAGATTTTCTCTTTACCTTCTTTTTGAAAAATGTATGTCAATATTGATTCATCCCTCTAATTAACTATATAGGTACATGAGAGATTATATTAGAAGTTTGAGTTTGAACTTACACCGGTGTGGCGTATATTCTATGATCATTCTCCAAGGAGAAAGTGAGTGATTAACATAAGAGAGGTTTAAAGGTGTTGGGAGGAATGATTTATAATTCAACCATAGAATAAGATTGAAATATTCATTTAAAACAATGACAATACTGGAAAGCATCAAACTAAGATCCAAATCTAGCTCTATCATATAATTAAGACATGTAAAAAACCAAAATTCCAGGGCGTTGTAGAGGAATAAGCTTACATGTTAGATTCTAAGAGTTACCATCAATCTCATCAGTAATGTTTTCTTCCCTCCCTTCAATAAAATTATTAACCTAGCCTTTACAATGCAAAAAACGAGCCTCATGATCAAGGAAAAGACAAAAAAACTGACGATGGGTGGTCACAACAGCCATTAGTAAACGAACAATGAGGATACCTTCAACTTGAACAAAAATATTAATGACCACTCCTATAAATCACTATCTTATTCACATTCCCTATCAGTAATGATGATGATACCATAAAAACATATTCCTGATTCAAGATAGAATGTAATTAAAAAACTAAATTAGATAACATATTCTAGATTTCACTCATCAGCTGTCTATGCAATAAGCAGATTCCAAGCCATGTGTGAATAGATTGTATATATAACACTATGTGTTATATTTATACCAAATAATAATGTATATGAGGAGATAGACTGTATATGTTGGATATATAACACTCTTATATTTATACCAAATAATAATATGTATAGGCCTACAAATACTCCCTTCCACCCTACAATTGTAGTGTACAATCTAATTACTCTTATCATAATTAACTAGTGAACATTTTAGTATTTTAGTATTTCTCTATAGATGGGTAAATGAATAATTAGAAGAGAGATAGGTGAATGTAACTTTTTTAGGTTGGACTTTCCTTTTACCTACCAGTTCACTCCAATTTACATGATCTTTTTGTTATGAAAATAAACAATGTGATAAGGGAACACCAAATATAAAATGTTATGTAAAAATAGTGTTTAGTATCCATGAAAAGATGAAGAAAATCAGAGATTTTAAGATTTATTTAAATAAAGTTTTTTCACAAGATTGAGACAGAATGTATTTTTCCTCATCTGGACCATAATCAATACTTTCATATCAGATTCTGCAGCAAGTTCAAATATAGAATTTGTGTTCTCAATGATCTTTCTTCACATTTCTAGATCTTCTTTCACTCAAATTCTGCAATTATAACTAAATAGCTAGCAGTCACACCTTGGATCAAAAAGCCTCCTTTCCATGGGAAAATCTTCAGACAGATAAAAATGGATTCTTCATAATCATGGTGAAGGAATTCATAAATATACAAATGCCACTCCTCAGCTTTTCTTATTTCATCTTCAGACTTGCAGACTAAACAAGTGTTTTTCTATGATAGCCACTTCTTTATGCGATCTGTGTGATAAAAATTCCCTCAATCTAGCCCGCCTGTTTCATCATCTTCCTCATACTCTTCCTGACATATGCTGATTTTTGACCCCATTGATGTGGGTAAATGCACTGACCAGTCCTTCGTGATCGAGAATCTGGTATTCCTGAGGTAAACTTTTATCTCGTCTTCTCTCAGTCCCATGTGAACATCCAGCCTCCCATGGTCTCATACCTCCACTTCCAAAGCTGGTAACATTGCATCACAACCCAAACCATATATTCATGTCCTTCGATTCTCATGTTATCCCCACAATAATAAGAAACCCATCACTAGTAATACTTCTCTTGACTACGGTTGTTGCCTAGGATTCCACTACCTAACCCCTACTTCATCCACATTAGTACCTAGTGGTGAAATATAAATTTTATGCACTCAAAAGATTGAAAATATCCAAGATGCAATAATATTCATATTTATATTTTTTATTTCCAAAAATATGACACTAAAAATATAAATAATTTATATTGGTAAAGTCAAAATGAATTTTGATGATTCATACTTACGGTCTGAGACATTTATACATGATTTTTCTCATCTCTTACTATAATTATGGGTATCGTCGACCCCTCCAAGCTACTCCTCATGGATAGTGTCATTGGATCTTCAGGTTTCTCTACAAAATCCATGCTTGGAATAAATCATTTAAACCGTAGGTGTGGCCTGAAATAACTATCTTAATCATTAAATACAACACATTTAGAAATATAGAATTGCATGTATACCAGAAAGAATGATTAACAATTATAGGAAACAAATGAGGTATATAAACAAAGCACAAAGAACAATGATGTATAGAAAATAGTAAAAAATAGATGTTAGAATGATAATTAGTATAGAGAAAGTAATGAAAATAATTAGTAGGAAGAAGAATAAATCGAAGTGAAACAGACTGAAAAAATAATTGGGAATTTATACTAGAATGTAACAGTAGGGCAATTGATTAATTAAGAGAAAGAGAAGTTAATGTACCTTTTTCCTGGATGGATTTTCCATTTACCTACAAGTTGAAAAATATATTTAAATATTGATTCATCCATCAAATAAACTATCCAACTATAGGTTTAGCAAGTGTCTTCCTATGGGCAAGACATCTAGTCTCTTCTTTATGACCTCATACCACCCCTTACGAAGCTGGAAATGTTGTGTCACAAGACCAGACCGTGTAGGCTAGGCCTTCGATGCTCACGCTCTCCCCGCAATGAAAATTTCAGATTTCACATATTCCAGATTTCACACAATACATAGATTCTAGATTTCACAAACAGTTTTAAATCCACCTAGCTTCTACTTACATTTCATACATAGATGAAGAATAAATTTACCAAATGAATGAGGCATAAATATATTATTAGTGAGAACACTAAAAAAGATTATAGATTTCAATCCATGGAATTATAAAGAGGTGATTGGAATTAAGATGTTAGTGAGAACACTAAAACAGTAATGAGGCATCAATAAATTACCTTAAATGTGCGGTCCCGACTGCTCCACACACTCCATGACAAACTACAGATGAAGTAAAAACTTCCAAATCTTCATGATACACATTATCATGTCACCAATGGAATACTACATGTCCTTTTCAACATCTTCGGTAACATTTTTCATTTTATCCACAAGAGGTATAAAAATCTGAAAGTAAAAACAAAAGTAAAAACGTCATCATTTCTGTATTATTATCACCATGCACATTGAAAATATGTTTCATAAAACCATCAATTTTTACCATGTCAAGACATTAATCCTTCTCATTTTGTTGGTAAATTTGGAATTGAATTCAAAGATATATACCCCTACTGATGTTTCTGGCATGACCATCTAAAGTATTCATTAGAGATAGAAATCTGATCCCATTTTTCAAATAATGGTGGATAAGTCCATTCTACTAGATTTTTGGATCAGCACATCCAGCATAAGGTTTCTATAGTAGTGGATCTGAACATGGGAAACATCACCATCATCCCTTTGATTGTAGTAGACCACCCTTCTATGTTTGAAGTGGCGCATGTCCCAACTTTGATCACAAGAAGCACCTGTCCACTTTAGACTTGCACCATCATGAGAAACTTCTGATCGCAAAAACACAACAATTAGAAAATATTTTTCATTTAAATGCATGATATAAAAATTAAGAAGCATGCTATAAAAATTTCATCCACCGCAACAAGACGATTATATAACAAGTGCAAACAAGAACCTCTAAGATTCTTCTCTTGATCATAGTTTCTAATGTGTTATAGAAATATAAATCAGTGGTTTAATTGGTTTGTACGATTCAACTGACAAAAACACTTTATTTTTTTTACAATGGAATTTGTTTAAGGCCTTTACCAGAGATTCGCACCTCCCCCAACCTCCATATTCCTGATGTTCAAGGACATAAAATGTCCCCAATTGATTTTTCTTTTGTGTCTTATATTTTTTTCATCGATATATGATCCCTTCAAACCAGTAGAAATATCCAACATAAGAATATCTAACAAGTGACCACAATAACCAGAATTCTATCCATCTAGTGACCAACCAATGACCACATTCATCCAGTTACCAACCAGTATAATTTAAAAATAACTAGGGAGCACAACAGAATAATTACTAGAAGAGAAAAAAATTACAAGTGACCACAACAACTCAAAATAGCAACGCGTGATATAAAAATAACATGAATATTATCTATCCCGTTACAAAAAAACCATTTAGACTAACACTAACTTCAATTAAGAGTGACACATAACTCAAAATTCTATATTCTAGAAACACTACATTAAATCCCATAATCTAGTAAAGGTGATTACTATTTATAATGACACTACTTTCAAATAATAATGTAACCTAATTCAATATCTGAAAAACCATATGCAATGAAAAACCTTAGGCATTAAGGATAGAGTTACAAAGATAGTATTGAAGGAAAATTTCAAATTTTATAAATATAAATAGTAACTCATTGTCTCTTAATAGTTGGTTCGAGTTAAAATAAAACACACACGTTTATATTAATGGATTTCTAGATGATGTTTCTTTTGATGAGTTTGTGCAGGAGTTTTCCATGTGTGGGATAATAAAGGAGGACCCCGAAACCAATAACTCCCCGAGTGTATCTATGATGGCAAGGCAACAGGATGAAAAAAGTGAGATTCACTTGTTATATATTTGAACGAACCTTAATTTTCTTGGGATATAGATATCTTGGATGGAACACCTCTACAACTAGGTTTAAATACCCTCATGAGGGTGACCCAAGCTAGATTTGTGAAAAAAGGTGAGAAATTCATAGAAAACAAGTGGAAAAGAGGGAAAAATAAACCTAGTTGAATAACAGATGCTTGGATGGGGTGGTTGTGATGATTCTCATCTGTCGATTCCTACTACTGTTATCTTTCTCCATATTCTTACTACTGCTGAAATGAGATCTGATGTGAATTTACATTATGAATTTGAAGCGGATGCTGAAGAGGAATGACTGAATCTTGGTCCAGTTGACACTATCAAGGTTTGTGAGAATCATCCATAGGGTGTTGTCCAGGTGAAGTTAATGGATTGGAATGATTCGAAAGTTCATAAAGGGCAATGGTTTGGTGGGAGGTATGGGGGTGTTAGATATACAATGGTAAGAAGCATGGATTTTGATGCTTCCCAGCTGGAGAAGTTTAGTGCCAAGAAAGAATCAACAAACAAGGATAAAATGCACTAAAACAAATAGATTACGAACTACCCTAAAACAGATTACACACTACCCTAAAATGCCTAAAACTCGTTTAACAAACACAACTAAAACAAAAAATATATTTACTACACTAAAACAAACATATTTTTCACTAACCATTAACAAATTATTCACTACCCTAAAACGCATTCAAAAAACATTGCTAAAAAACCTCAATCGAGTCTCACAAACCCTAACCTTCAAGAATCAATAAATAAAACACCCAAATAGGGTTAGGGTTCGTATGGGGCATTCACACCGCAAGGAAGATAATGAAAAGAAAAATTAAAAGAGAAGAATAGAGCGGAGGAGGAGAAATGCTAACTTAGGGAGACCACAAACGAAATTGGACGGAGAGATGGCCATGGTCGGAAGTGGAGGGAGGCGTGCGGTCAGGGATTCTCTTGGCTAGGGTGCACGATAGGTGATGAAGTGGGTAAAAGATGAGGGAGGAAAAGTAAAAATAAAAAATAAAAGTAAAAAATAAATTAACAATGAAAAAACATTTTATTTACTGGAAGAGTCATTTTATTGGTATAATTTAAAAAAATATCATGATATACAATAAATTTATATATAATTTATATATAATGGAAAAAATTAAATTTATATATATTCTAAATTAAAAATTATATTATATAAATATAATAAAATTATATATAAGTAACTTTCTTTTTGAAGTTTTTACTAGTGTAAATTCAATCTTATTCGTGTCTTGAAAAATTATAATCATTTATCATCAGTTTTATATCAGATATATATATTATATATCACAAACATATAATTTTTTGATGAAAACATATAATTATAATATTTTATTAAAATACTTAAAATTTATAACATTCACTGAAAATAATATACTTATATCAAAATGTCAATATTAACATGATAAAGTAATAGATTTTAACTATTGGTAAAAGATTTGTTGGTATTAAATGATCAAAATCAATAGACATAACTGTTGGTAAAAACAATTTTTGGTACATAAAATCAATACCAATAGAACCTAATATCTGTTGGAATTGCTCATTTTTACCAAAAAATATATTATCTGTCAATAAATATCTTTCGGTATAAGCTATTTTTTTGTAGTGAGGGTTTATGAGTATATACTTCCTCAAAGAAAACATTTTTTATGATTATGGATTATATCCATAAACTGTTCAATTTATTTAGGTATTTTACAAGTTTGGAATTATGTATTTCGATTCATAAACTAATCTAGTTTATGCCATTATTTAGAAATAGCACCTAGTGGAAGGAATGGAAACCATATTAATGCACTCACTCCATATAGGGATTTATCTCCTACTCAAGATAATTATAGTGGAGATGGTGATGCAACTAGTGCTGATCAGCTAATCACCATACTGGGACAACACACTCATGTTATGAATAATAACCTTACCCGCATGGAGAACCCTGATCCACAGCATGGAGGATCAATGTTGGATCACTTCATGAGGAAACAACCACCAACATTCAATGGGAGTACAAATCCATTATTATTTGAGCAATGGATAAATTCTTTAGAGAAAATATTTCATGCCTTGGGGAGTAGTGAAAGGGAAAAAAATTTCATGGCAGTTTACCGCCTCACTGGAGATGCTGATCAATGGTGGTCATTGATTCAAAACACAAAGGAAGATGATGAAGTATCAAATATGGAATGGAGGTAGTTAAAAGATATTTTCATATAAAAATACTTTCATCCTGACCATCGAGCAGATATGGAAAGACAATTTTTGAGTCTGTGGAAAAAGGAGGATGACAATGTCTCAAAGTATGAGGATAAGTTTACAAGGTTAGCAAGGCATGATGCAGATTATATATGTTACCCAAGAATTAATATTGATCATTTATTTGATGATTTAAAACCATTTCTCCATTGAGAATTAGTCTCACAATCCTTCTCATCGTATGAAGATATTGTCTCATGTGCTATCAAGACAGAAAAAGAATTATCTAAGTCTTACGACTTTAAAGAAATTCAAGATAAGAAGAGATATGCCGAAAACTTTGGAAATGGAAATAAGGGGAAGAAGGGAAAAGTTTAATATCCATCCTGCAGTAAATGTGGGAAGAAACACCCCGGTACTTTCCTGAAGAGAATGGGAGTCTGTTTCAAGTGTGCTGAAAAAGGCAACCAAGCTCATGATTGAAAGGGGAAGAAAGAGTCTATCGATGTTGAATGATACAATTGTAGAGACATGGGAATTAAGAAAATGAATTTCCTAAGAGTCCGGGGAACTTACCTCAGAAAAGGCCAAGGGATCAAGGCCAAGCTTATGATGTCACTACTGCTGAGGTTGAAGCTCTGAAAGATGTAGTGGCAGGTAATTTAATGGTTTCCTCAAGTTTTTCAAATTCTTTATTTGATTCTGGATCATCGCATTGATTCATATCTTCCCAGTTTTCTAAGAAAATTAGATATTTCCAATTTGACTTAACAATTGAGTTGTCAGTCAAAACTCCTAAGGGAAGTATCATTGCAACAAAGTTTTGTGAATTAGTCCCCATTAGGGAATATAAATGTTCTTTATCTGTTGATCTCATCATCATACCAATGATTGAATTTGATATAATTCTTATTATGGATTGGATTTCCGACCATGATGCGAAAATTTATTGTAAGAAGAATGAGGTTACTATTTTTTATGATGATGATAAAGAGAACCTTATATTTAGAGAAGAATCGTCACCACCTAATTCTTATCTTGATCCACCTCCAATAGATCAACTAAATTCAATTATTGGGGAGGAAGAGAATGAAATAATTGTGGTTGAGGGAAAGAATGTTCAAATAGAGGATGTACATATTGTGAAATAATATGTTGATGTGTTTCCAGAAGATTTACCTGGACATCCTCCAAAAAGAGAAATTGAGTTTTCCATTGAATTAATTCCTAGATCAAGGCACATATTGAAGACCCCTTATAGAATGGCCACAGTGGAATTAGTGGAACAAAAGAAACAACTATAGGAATTGAGTAATAATGGATTTATTCACCCTAGTGATTCTCCATGGGGATCCCCTGTCTTTTTTGTTAAGAAGAAAGACCGGTCTATGAGGTTGTGCATTGACTACAAGGAGATTAATGATATAAAAATAAAGAAAAAGTATCCCCTATCTTGCATTGATGATTTATTCGACCAAATTCATAGAGCTCAATAATTTTCAAGGATTGAACTTCGATATGGATATCACCAGTTGTGTTTGAAGAAGGAAGACTTTCCGAAAACAGCATTTCGAACCAGGTACGGGCATTGTGAGTTTACAGTAATGCCTTTTGGATTGACTAATGCACCCTTTGTCTTAATGGATCTAATTAATAGATTTTTCAATGAATAACTTGATGAATTTTTAGTGGTGTTTATTGATGATATCTTGGTATACTCCAAAAGCTACAAAGATCAGGAAAATAACTTGTGCATTCTCTTGAAGACTCTTAGAAGACATAAATTATATGGGAAGTTTAGCAAGTGTGAATTCTGGATTCCGGGGATTTCTTTTCTTGGTCATATCATCTCTAAGGATGGAATCTCCATTGATCCATCTAATACAAGAGCAATCCAATAATGGCCGGCACCGACAAGTATAAATGAGGTACGCGGTTTTATTAGTTTAGCAGGTTATTATCGGCGTTTCATCCAGAATTTTTTCCGATTGGCTAACCCATTAACCAAGATCACACGTAAAGGGGTTAAATTTGTTTGGAAAAAACAGTGTGAAGAATGTTTTGAATAACTGAAGAGAAGATTATTCAATGATCCTATCTTGACTCTACCATCATGGAATGATGGGTTTGTTATTTATAGTGATGCATCAAAGAAAGGACTTGGTTGTGTCCTTATGCAAAATGATAGGGTTATTTCCTAAGCATCGCGACAGCTAAAAATTCATGAGAAAAACTATCCTACTCATGATCTTGAGTTAGCATCTATAATATTTTCTTTGAAGATATGGATACATTATCTATATGGTGAAAAATGTGAGATATACACCGATCACAAGAGTCTGAAGTATATTTTCTCAGAGAAATAACTTAACATGAGGAAACGATGATGGCTTGAACTACTCAAGGATTATGATTTCACAATACACTACCACCTAGGGAAGGAAAATAAGGTGGTAGATGCTTTGAGTACAAAAGATCATACAGTTTTGAACAAGATGAGAGTTGAAAGGGATCCTATTCTCATGGATCTAGTAAATATGGATATGGTAATAACTATAGAAGGTGGATCATCAATACTTTTTCAAATGGTTGCCAAACCATATTTATTAGAAAGGATAAAAATTTCTAAGACCAATGATGAAGATTTTAAAAAGAAGATTAAAGCTATGAATGATGGGAGATTGAGTGACTTTGTGTATCAAGATGAAATTTTGAAATTTGGGAAGAGACTTTGTGTTCCCGATATACCTGATCTAAAAATAGAATTGTTGGATGATGCTCACAGATCCAATTTCTTTATACACCATGGGAGAACCAAAATGTATAGAGATTTGAAGGAACATTTTTGGTGGGACAACATGAAGCGGGAGATTGCTGATTTTGTGTCAAGATGTATGGTTTGTCAACAAGTGAAAGCTGGAAGGCAACAGCCTGGAGGAGTCTTGCAACCTCTTCCCATACCTGAGTAGAAATGGGATAATATTAAGATGGACTTTTTCATGGGACTACCGAAGACTTCTAGAAGAAACGATTCAATATGAGTCATTGTTGATCATCTTACCAAGTCAGCACATTTTCTTGGTAAAAGAGGATATTTACGACTTGAACGATTAGAAAGACTATATATTAATGAAGTTTTAAGACTTCATGGAGTACCACTATCGATTGTTTCTGATCGTGATCCCTATTTTACATCAAGATTCTAGAAAATTCTTCACAAAGCCCTGGATACTGAACTTTGTTTGAGCACTGCCTACCACCCCCAAACTGATGGACAATCAGAATGGACTATTCAAACCTTATAATAAATTTTTAGATCATGCTCACTTGACTTTCAAGGTATGTGGGATCAATATTTACCTCTGGTATAATTTTCCTATAACAATAGATTCCATTCAAGTATTCAGATGGCACCATATGAAGCATTATACGGAAAGAGATTTCGCACACCAACCTGTTGGGATGATGTTGGTGAAAGAAAACTTGTAGGCCCAGAACACGTTGAGGAAACGATGGAAAAGGTGAAGGTAATCCAAACCCACATCAAAGTAGCTCAAATTAGGTAGAAGATCTATGCCGATAACCGAAGGAAGAATTTGGAATTTCAAGTAGGAGATCATTTTTTCTTGAAGGTATCTCCATGGAAGGTTGTTATATGTTTCGGTAAGAAGGGAAAATTAAGTCTCAGGTACATCAGACCATTCTAAATTCTATAATGAATTGGGGCTGCAACTTACCGTTTGGAAATGCCGCCAATTCTATCCAAAGTTCACGATGTGTTCCACATATCACTGTTGAGAAAATACATGCCTAGCCCAACACATGTACTCACCTATGAGGAATTAGAACTGGAACCCGATCTGTCTTATTACGAAGAGCCTATCAAGGTTCTTGATACAAGAGAACAAGTGTTGAGAAACTGGACAAATCGCCTGGTAAAAGTTCTATGGAGAAACCATAAGATGGAAGAGGCAATGTGGGAACCTGAGGAACTTATGATGAAGAACCACCCGAGTATTTTGACGCAGTAATACTCTATAAATTTCGAGGACAAAATTATTTGAAGGAGGGTAGAATGTAACACCCCAAGCTTCCATGGTACACTTCTCCTTTAATAATACAATAGTGTGTGTTGTACGCAACTTCGAGTTCTAACACACCACAACCAATAAAACTAGCCGTTATGAATAGTAATAACCAGTTTTTGAAATTTTTTAAATTTTATCTTTCAAAATGGACTTAATTTTGGGATTCAGAATATCAAAATTATCTTAGGGTGAATGTTTGCTATTTTTCTGAAAACATTGATTTTTTGATGAGTAGTGAAAAACACTGAGTTATAGTTTAAAACTGAATTTTTTTAAATAATTATTTATTTTATTTAAATTTATTTTAGCTCAAAAGAGATAAATAATACCTATATAATTTCAATTTAATTCATTGGAGTCAGTTTATAATAATTTTAGATATATAAAATTTTTATTGAACTTTTTACCGTCTTTTACCCACCTCCTAGGAGCATTTACAAATTTACATAAACCTGAATTTTACCACTTCTGTGAGTTGAATTTCGAAATTTTGAGAGACACGGTTGATATCAGTAAGTAAAATTTGGTTCAATGAGATGAAAATAATTTTTTGTGAATAGTAACTTTTAGCTTTTATTTACTACGGTTAAAAGTAAATAGGGTAATTAAGGGTAAAAATGATATTATTATTACCCTAACACATGTAATAATTCTATTGTATAAGTATAATTCGACCAAAAACAACCTTAGAAACAAAATATGATCCTTTAGGTCCACTTGGATTAGATTAGGACATTTATTATTATTTTATTTAAAGAAGAGTTAAAAGAGTTAAAATCGAAGTTTAATAACTAAAACATTTTTAATATAGGGTTATACATAAGATAAATTCGACTATAAATATTAATTAGAAATATAAAAATATTTCCTACCTAATTTTATTTTAATTATAATTTTTATAAATTGAATAATTTAATTTATTTATGACATAATGATGATGCAGTAATTACCAAATTAATGAAATATTAAAATATTTGATATTATAAATATCCAAATAAATGTAATTTGAGGATTTTTAAGAATTAAAATAATTTCTAGGTTAATATTACATATTAGGGTTGGTTAGATGAATTTATTTCGAAGTAATAATGATGTTATAAATTTAGAAAAAACAAAATACTAAATAGTGTCAAAATTGACATCAAAGAGTTTTTAAAACAAATATTATATTATTAATTAACATTCTATTCCTAAAAATATAAGGTTCGGAAAAAAGTATTATATAATGATAGGTGTATAATTAATGAACCACTTGGAGTTATCTTGGAAGTATATAGTAAGTTTATTAACCATATAATATAAAAATACAAAGAGACATGGTAAATGCGAAACTATTTAACTAAGAGTTAATTCTAAAAGATAAGGTTAATATAGTGGCCCAAACCTATATAAAACCTATTGGTTGAGTGTTTTTCGACCCATCCCTACCTTATCCTTTAAATAACACATTTTTGAGCCATTATAATCTGATATTTATTTTATTATAAAATAATATTTCTAGCTTTTCTAAAGATGCCCCTCACCCCTCTTATAAAAGGGCACTCCCCCTTCTCTCTAATTTACACCTTCAAATCCTTTTGGCTCGTCCAAAATCTTCCCAAGTACCCTCTAAACTATCCTACCTTAATCCTAGAGGCCTTAATGTAGTCATAAAACCATCCTATGGAGAAATTTTGATCAAATCAGAAGGAGGAACCCGAAGAAGAGGTAAATATTTCATCACCTCTTTCAAGTTCCTTTCTTCCTCCACTTCCTCTTTATTTGTTGTTTCCATTCTAAAATAATAACTCCAGTATCTTATATATAATGTGATGTTATTATAAATATTTTACAACCATATTCATTATTCTATCCATCCTTTTAATGAAATGTCACCATATCTGCGTACGTACGACTTACCGTCTCCACGTCGTGGTGTAATTGTTATTCAATACATTATTATTTGGATGGGTATAATAATGATGTGTAATTGATGTAAATAATAAATATAACATGATAATAATTCTTTATATATGATATAGCATCCAACTATATATTATTTTAATTTCAAAAGAATGATATTGTCGCTCGTGCGTACGTACGGATTACCGTCTCCACGAACACGATGAGATTCATTCCCCATCGTATCCAATCAAGAAGAATTTGCATTTGATGATTAAAAATAATGTTTAAAGACTTAATATAATTATGAATATTAATAAGATACATCCTATCCATAACAAACATTACTTACATAACAAATAATATAAAGGAAAATGAATCCGTTAACACCCGAAACGATGATAATAGTAAGATATTATTAACAAAGCAATGTTAAAAAATCATATATGATATCATATTAATGTATATGATTCTTATATAATTTAATAACAATTATTTCACCATTACATAGGAGGTTAACCTACCCTTGAACAATGAAAAGTACAAGGTAAGGGTTAATTCTACAATCTCTTCATTATCCGATGTTGTTTATATGTAATTATCTACTAGGACCTCTTTATTATCCACATCCATGTTTCTTAAATATGTATTTCAAAACATTATTAATATTTTATAGACTATGGGTTAAAGTCATTTATACCATTGTTTGAATTTTTATAAAATGTTTTGAAATGAATCTTTACATCGTTTTACAAACAAGGTACTTTTTGACCTTTTTGAAAAATTTAAGGTAAGAATGTTTTTTTAACTTATACGACGGGTGCGGCTATTTTCTGCCATTATAACATCGTCTAAGCTTCCCTTTAAATCTTATAAGAATATTTTCAAAATAAATGTTTTCTTTTATAATTATATAACTTTAAATTATTTCAAAAAAGGACTGAGATATTTATCTCAAACAGTTTTTATTTCATTTATGTCAACATCCTTTGATGGATTTTAAGCTTATTTGAAGTTAATTTATTATGATATAGAACTTCCATATTGTATTGAATATTTTGTGATATGTTTGACTATGGATGTTTTATTTTTACACCATTCATGGTTTATCGATAAATTATTGACATTTCGTATGCTAGTTTTAATATGAAGGTTTATGTTATGTTTAAACCTTTTCATATGAGGAATGCATTGGACTTAGTATGTGACAGGTGGAGCCCGCTATAGCTCCTCGATGCATCGGTAGGTATCATGATACAAAATAGTGTCTTGGCACAAGGCCTTGACAAAATATTATTTGTAGTCTTGCACAAGGCCTTGACTATGTGGTTATGAAAGTCTGGCATTATTCATTCCATCATTATGAAAGTGGCTATTGATGTTGCATGTGATTATTCAACTAGTAGAATCTCCATGTGAGTAAGTAAATGGAATTATTTTGATTTATATTTTTCATATTATAGTGAAGTTTATGTTGGAAACACTTTTGTTTTAATTTTATACATTTCTTTAAATGTTATGATTATTTATGAAAGTTTCTGCTATACTGTTATCCTTACTGAGAATTTGAGCTCACCCCTTTCTATGTTTTATTTTTCCCCGGATGCGAAGAAGTATATTATGAATAACCTACATGGATAGTCTATGGGAACTCAGTGTTGTCTATGGAAACAATGTTGTTGTAGTTTTCCATTTTATGATGTAATGTAAACCTTATGAATGTATCTAGTACTTCCAAGGCTACTAAACTAATTGGTCCTTTGAGACTTGATCTTTTGTGATCGTTCCAATGATACGTAATAATGCACCGACTATGGGCTTATGGGGTCAGGGAATTAAACTTGAAGTGTGAGTATTATAGAATAGTGTGTACCTTTTTATAGGAGAGGGGAGGGGAACCTTTGGAAACTCTTAAAATATTAAATTAATAAAAATTATATTTTTAATCCAAATGACTCCAACAATATATATGTAAAAGATAAATTTTTTATAGTTTGAAATAATATCATCCAATAATTTTTATACATTTATTGATTCTATTTTAAATGTTTTCTTTTCGGTTTACCCTTAATTATTCTCTTTTAATTTTAATTTTCCTAATAAAGTTTTAAATATTAAGAGGCTATAAATTTTACTTATATGGGGTAAATTATCCATAATTATATACTTAATAAACTTTTAGACCTTATTTTATCCACATTTTAATTTTAAAATATTTTTAGTATATTTAAATAATTTAATAAATTAATGTATTTATAAAATATTAATTTTTTCAATTTTGACACTATTCATTTTATTGAATTTAAATAATCTCCAAATAGAGATATAACTCCGAAAAAAACCATTTAATAGACTTATAAAATACCATAATAACCTTTAACATTCTTGTATTGCAAAAAATATTTCAAATTATATTTATTTTATTATTTATAATATCACTTATTTGATTCTTTAATTAATAAAGCAATCACTACCTCATCATTGCGTCATAATTATATTTAATTATTTAATGTGAAAAAATTATAAATAAAATAACATGATATAATTAATATTTTATCTTTCTAATTACTATTTATATTCCAACAGATTACTTATATGACCCCATATTAAAAAAAATTAGAAATAAGAGACATGTGTATGTTATTTTTTCCATTAATTTAAATTAAATGTTATAAATTTCTTAATCATACCCAATTGTCTTGAGAAGGCCAAATTTTCATCCATAGGATGGTCTTTCTCGTACAAAACTCATCCAATAATATTATAACAAGTGTTATGGTAGTTTTATATAAGTATAATATTATTTTAACCCTTATTTAACACATTTACCCTTTAGCCCAAATGGCCCAAAGGCCTTATTTTTATTGATTTTTGATAACCCCCTTTCAAAGGATGAGGGGGAACCCTTAAAAGTCCCATAGTCTTAGAGATTACATCCCTCATAGTTATTAGGAAATTTACAGACTATACTTGGAACTCCTTATTCCCATCTTCTTTATCGTGATATGAGTTCTCCACCTTCGCATGGCCTGTTCGACTAGGCTTCTCGTGCAAGCACAGGCTGGTCCCGATGGTAAGGTCATGCACTCTCTTTATTAAAAATACTCTTAGATTCTTCTATGGTGAATGCGCCTTCTCTGAATCCCCGTCAAGAGTATGCTCTTTGTAGAGTCTGTCTGATCATTGAAGTACAATTTCAGGTGGACTGAAGGCCTTGAGGTGGACCAAAGGCCTTGAGGTGGCCCAAAGGCCTTGAGGTGGCCCAAAGGAAATGAGGTAGCCTGAAAGCCTTACTGTCCTGAAGGCATTGGGTGGCCCGAAGGCCTTAAAGGACCTGAGTCCCAAACCGGTGGCTCGAAAGCCCAAACGGATGAATAGTATCGACTGCTACAGTACCGAACAGTGCCTACTATAGTTCCTGCTATAGTACCTGCTATAGTACTTCTATAGTTCATAAATTATTTCTCTACCTGGTTTTGAACTTGGGTCTCTTGGATGCACATGTCGAGTCCTCACCAACTGGGCTGAGGCTCTTGTACAACACGTTTACCCTATAACCGTGGTAAAAAATACTAAAGTTACTATTCATTGAAAATTATTTTGATCCTATTGGACCAAAATTTTCAAACTTATTACACCCTTGTATGTTATTTTTTTTAAAATTCAATTCATAGAAGTGGAAAAAATAAATTTAAAATCAATCCTGTTATCAGAATGAGAAAACATGTTTTTTAAGTTAAACGTTCAAAAGTTCACATAGGTTTTCTATTCAATTTCAATATGAAATTGCTTCCAATGAACTACATTATATTAAATGATAAAAACATAATCTAGTTACACATTAAAACCAATTAAAAGGAAAATCTAACTATATAAATAAATTAGGAAAAAATCACTTTTTAATTATAATGATGTATTTTTTTACTATTTATTAAAAAATGAATTTTATGACAAAAATACCAAAAATAATCCAAAGTGAGTTTTGATGTTCCACTTCTAAATAATAAGTTTATTTTGTCAAATATAATATATAAAGGTGAAAAAAACTTGATTTAAAAAGGGTTATCCATCAAAAGGTAGTAAAACTATATTTTTGGAAAAACACTCATGTTATCCGTAAAATTGTATTTGTTCTTATATAATGTCTAGAAAACATATAAGATGAAATCTAAACATCATATCTATATTTAATTAATATAATCCAAAAAAATTGATTTGATTATTTTATAAACACAATTATTCTCACTTAAATAGTTTTCCATAAAATCACATCTTTTATATTCAATTACTTTTTATTCTCTAACCAAAGAGTCATTATATAAATATTTGTAAACCCTATTTTCATAATTCAGTTAATATCATTCACCACATCCATTATAATAGATATGTGATAACTATAACTTAAAATAATAATATGAATAATATATTATTTTTTGGTATAACTCAGCCTTTTGTGAAACATAAGATTTCAGAAAAACCTATTGTTATGTTTCATGTACACTATCAGACATAGCATTCCTTTTAAATTAAAATTACTATATAATTCATAAAAATTAATAAATATGAACAATTATTATTCTATAATTACTAGGCATGTTATATCCTTCCCCCTTTTAGAAATTGTGTCCTTGTAATTTTAAATTTGGGCTTGGTAACTAAGGTTTCACTTTTAAAAATTAAGTCATTAAAATCCCACATCAGAAAAAGAGTCAACAAAATGTCCTCTTTAAAAGAAACAAATTTAAGTACAAAGTTCACCCGATATAACACATACTATTATTAAGTGTAGGAAAATAGGGATATGGAAGAAAAACTAATTATTATGTTCTGATGGAGAGTTATAAAAAACATTATCAGGGGAATGTTAACAATCAGAAAACCAAAAACTTGTCATGGGTTAAATGGTATTTCATTTCATGGTAGGAAAAGTAAAAGTAAAATGTTTTTGTTTTAAGATCCTTTTCATAGAGTTGAGGAATTATTTTACTAATTAGAATAAGAACATAAGGAAATTCACTTACATGACAAGTATAGTTTTATCCTTCAATCAACTTCCACCACAAATGCATCTTTTTCTCCAAATGATAGGTATTTAAGTTGAATTTTTTTCCCAACTGAAGCACTATAATAAACTTATAGAGAATCACATAATCTAAAAAATATTAACTATCTATTTCTCATATCTTGAAACATTAACCAAAACCAAAATGGTTAGTATAAGATAAGAAAATTATTCAAAACAAAATATAAACCTTAGGATGATGAAAAACATTTTTTAATCTCAAAAATTCAAAATTAATACCCAAATTCCAACATAGACTATCCAAAAAATAAATAGCCTTAAAATTCCTCAAATAATCCAAACTAATATTGAAGCCCAAAATTCAGAATAATTCAATCACATAGTCTTCCAGGATAAGTTTTAACATTTATCTCCAAATAACATAATTCAATCTTATGTTCTTATACCAAAAACTAATTTCCTAATCACATATTCTCTATGATAGGTTAATAATTTCCATAAATAACACGAATCATCATATGTCCACAATAAAAACCTAGATTCTTCCAAAATATATTTAAACTATTACTCCTCAAATAAAATATTATTGTACTCTATTTTCCTTAGGCATATAGAGGTCCCAAAATAGTGAACTTCTTCCAAAAAACCATTATCAATCAATCCCCAAATCATTTTCCAATACCAAGGATATCTATTTGATAAAAAATAATTTACCAAAATCAACTTATTCTTATTCCATAAAATCATTTAAAAAAATTAATTCATACTAACCAGGGACTTCACATAGGCAAATGGTAGGTGATTCACCCTTGTATCCCTTTGGTTGTAGGTTCGATCCCCATATCCTTACTGGACGTGATGGGTTATCAGCCATCCTATGGGTTTTTTTTTCTAAAACTATACCATTATTATAAAATACTCCAAATATGAGATAAAATCCTAAAACATTACTATAAAATTTTTTAACCTTAAACGTTGTATTATACCTCTCATTTTTATCCCAATTCATAATGACCTCAAAATCTTAATTCATGAAGCCAAATATATATTAAAATAACATTTTTCACATATAAATTATTTAATAAAACTATTCCCAAAATAAAAAACATCATACCTTGATCATGGTGTCCACCGGGTTTCATCGTCATTTTGTTCACGTATATAGAAGGTCCATGCATTGTAACAATGATTTATAGATTCTTCCAAATCACCTGATTCATTTTCCCAAATACACCATGTACAACTTGGGTCATATGGGTGTTAATAGTGAAATAGTTTTGGAAAATAATATTTTATGACATATAATTTTCAAAACACCATATAAGAAATAATTTTTATAAAACATTTGGACTGAGTTTGAGTTGATACTTTTAATCAATCATCCTTTTAAAATACCATGAGTATATGTAGAATGACTCTATTTTAAAAGAAAATATAAATAGGTCATGAAGGGGTCTCCTTCTTCAACAGATTTCTTAAAATCATAATATGATTCATAATCTTGTGATAAGGTAAAATATATAAAAATTCCTTGATAATATTTACATTTTTTGAAAATATGAGAATTTTGAGAAAATAATATTTTATTAAAAATGACCCATGATCCATGATGTTATCGAGGTATAGTGTATGATTTTGATATCTCAAACTACTACTTGGAAGTGATTTGTATGTTAGAAAAAGTTTTAGAATCATCCAGACAAGACTTTGCAATAATTATTGCAATCAAGTCATCAGGAAGAGATAGAAATGTTGTTTTAGATCTTTCTACTTTCATTTGTAACTGAATTTCTGGGATCTAAAAAGGTTATAGAACATGGATTTATCCAAAATAATAGACATAGAATGTTACCAAATGTTTAACCAAAATTCCTAACCCTTAAAGTTTTCTAAATCATCCTTTGATACCAACTATAAAGACTCATCCTTAAACATTTCACAATCAAAAGTTAAATCAAGAATTCGAATTAAGGATATTTTCAGGTTTAGAGTTTTATAGAATTAGGTCGTAACTATTACATAACAACTCAAATATTACAAAGTAGACACTTCTACTCAGAATCCATTTTTTCAAAAAATGAAAATCATTAAAATAAAACATGATTTCTTTTTCATGATAAAAATATTCATAACATTCATCTTAACTTATTACTTTCTTTTACCTATCCTTATACCCAATGAAAAACATTTCAAAAACTAGGGATGATCACAAAAAGCTCAGTAAGGGATATAAAATAAGAAATGAAACTGTTAGTCCATGAATATTCTAAACCCATGATTTGTTTTCACAAAATAATACATTTCACCCATAAAACATAAGATATTTAACCTACCTCATGAAATAATAATATTCTTTAAAAACTCATAGAAATCATAAATCATAAAGGTAACTTGTGTAATCTATATCATATACACATTATAGCGTTCACAGCTACATAGAGGGTGACTTCATGGAGACATTTGGAATAATCGTCACAGTATATTCCCTACAAATCTTTAGAGAAACATTGTTATTTTACTCTATCTCATTACCCAATAAATTGGAAAGCTATCATGAGATCACCCTCCCTTAGTTTATCACATAACCACCCGTATACATAAACAAAGCCCAAAAACTTGAACATAATCATAACACATAAAACAAGCATAAAATAAAAATAGAATTTCCACATTAAAATAATAACATATCATTTCAAGATATTGAAATATTCAATCCCTTCTCAAAACCATTTTCAATACCAAAATACAAGAATAGGGAATATAGTATTTATTTTTCTTTGAAAACATTATGACTTGTAGAAGAATCCAAATATCAAATAATGGTTATGATAGTAGAAAATTCGTTGTCACCGTGTACATTAAAAAAACATTCCTTTTTCCATTTAATAAAGTTATTTTTATAAAAATATTCCTTTCAAAAACCTTTTAATGTAATTATAATTCCAAGGGGTCAATTATACACTGTATAAAATAAAGGTGGTGTATAACATCAAAATATGTCTCAATGAAAGGAGATTGAGACGAAGTCCCTTACCATGAGGTAGACTCATCGCGTATAATCATCATATTTTGGAATAAGGAACTCTGGATAATTTATAATTTCTTGAGAACCTTTTTCAAATTTATTATTCCTTTTATATCAATTATTACCATGTTTTAAAAATTACATAATTATTTAAGTTCCTATTAGACGTTTGGTCAATATTCAGTACTTGAGTCGAAAATGAACTTGTTATGATGTAAATCTTTAATGTTTTCATAAGTCCATCATCTCTATAATAATATTAATGAAATAATCATAACTTTTATATATTAATCATACTTTTTAAATAATACAATTAAATATGGTTATGAAAAATGTACAACGTTATAATCATGGAGATGGTAGGTCGTACGTATGCATGAGTAACATTTTTTAATTTTTCAATGATCATTATGGAAATAATTTAATTATTATTTTATCTTTACATAATAATAATAATATTTTTAAAATAATAATAATAATTTAAATATACTTATATACATCATAAAAGTTATGTGATGAATAAAAATGATTTACATCGCTTTGTAGAGATAATAGTTCACACGTACACATGAATGACGTTGTCATCTTTATGTGCATGGTAAGTAAAAACATAATTGAAATATTATTCTTTTACAATGATAAATATTTAATTAAAGTCATATATAAACATTTATCCTATCATTATAACCAGTATTGTTACATGGTAATGAAAAACGAACTATATCGGTTCGTGGGGCAGTAGTCCGCCGTACACATGAACGAAATGTTCACTTCCCATTTGATGAAATTAGAGATAGATTTAGGTGATGATATTAACATAACAACGTATAATTATATTTACTATACTATATTTATTAGTTTATCAGGGATGAAGGATGTTTAAAGGAAGTGGAATAATAAATAAAATAGATATGCTTAAAATAACGATACATATTCTTCATTTGATCACCTTTGAAGAACACCTTAATACCTATAAGAAGGGTATTCTGCATAAAATAAGGCCTCAAGAAAGTGGGTAATTATTTAATTAAGATGATTTGGAAGAGAAAGGATAAACCAAATGGTTCTTTAATTGGGATTATTATAGAATAGTGGGTATCTTTTTATAGGAGAGCAGAGGGGCACCCTTGGAAACTCTTAAAATATTTAACTAATATAAATTAATTTTTTAATCCAAATGACTCTAAATTGAGATAAATATAATATAAGATGATTATAATTATAAATCTTCTAATACAATAATTTTTAGAAGTGTATTGGTTTTATTTTAAACCATATATTTTTGGTTTACCCTTAATTATTATCGTTTAATTTTAATTGTGGTAACAACATTTTAAATGTTAAGATGCTATATATTTTACATATATGGAGTCAATTCCCCATAATTTTACAATTTATAAACTTTTAGACCTTATTTTATCCAATTTTTAATTTTCAATATTTTTAGGATTTTTAAATAATTAAATAAATTATTATTTTTATAAAATATCAATTATGTCAATTTTGACATAATTCATTTTATTGAATTTAAATATACTCCATAAATAAGTGTATCTTTGAAAAAAACAACTAAATAGACTTATAACATGTCATAGTAACCTATAAAATCCTTGTATGGAATCAAATATATAAAATTATATTTATTTTAATATTTAAAATATCACTTATTTGATTCTTTCATTAATAAAGAAATCACTACATCATCATTGTGTCATAATTAAATTTAATTATTTATTGTCTAAAAATTAAAAATAAAATACAATGATAAAGGTAATAATTTTATAATTCTAATGACTATTTATAGTCAAAGAGATCATTTAAATAACCACATATTAAAATTGTTTTAGTAATAAGAGACGTGTTTATGATATTTTTGCCTTTACTTTAAATTAAATGTTATAAATGTCTTAATCACGGCCGAGTGGCATCCAAAGCCCAAACTATCAGACCAAGGATTGTCTTGGTCGTTCATAACTCATCAAATAATATTATTATAAGTGTCAGGGAAATTTTATATTATTATTATATTATTTTTACCCTTATTTACCTAATTTACCCTTTAACCTTGTTAAAAAACACTACAGTTATTATTCACCAAAAAATATTTTGATCATATTGGACCAAATTTTTCATAATTAATATAAACATGTATGTTAGTTTTTAAAAATTCAATTCACATAAGTGAAAATTTTAAATTTAAATTTAATCATGTTGGTGGAATGATAAAACTAGTTTTTAAAGTAAAACGTTCAAAAGTTCACATAGTTTTTATATTCAATTTAATTATGAAATTGCTTCCAATTAAATACATTAGATTAAATGAAAAAAAAAATCTAATTAAACTTTAAAAGGAATTGAAAGTAAAATCTAACTACATAAATAAACTTTACAAAAAAACACTTTTGAATTAAAATGCGGTATTTTTTACTATTCATTAAAAATGAATTTTACCAGCGAAATACCAAATATTCAAACAAAGTGAATTTTTATGTCCCTATTCTAAGTAAAAAGTTTTTTTTGTCAAATAAAACATATAAAAGTGAGAAAAAAACTATATTTAAAAAGGGTTCTCCATCAAAATGTGATAATACTGCATTTTTAGAAAGACATTCATTTTATCTGTAAAATTGTATTTGTTTGTATATAATGTCTAGAAAACATATAAGATGAATTTTTAACAACATATTTAATTTATATTTCATTAACATAATCCAAAAAGAGTGATTTGATTAATTATAAACACAATTATTCACACTTAAATAGTTTTTCATAAAAACACATCCTTTATATTCAATTTCTTTTTATTTTCTAACCAAAGAATCAGTAAATTAACATTTGTAAAACCTATTTTCATAATTCAGTTAATATCATTCACCCCCTCCATTCTAATGGGTATGAAATAACTACAACATAAAATAATAATATCAATAATATATTATTTTTCAGTATAACACAGTCTCGTGTACAATGTAAAATTTCGAAGAAACCTATTGTTGAATATCACGTATGCTATTAGACATAGTGTCCCTTTAAAAGTAAAATTACTAGGGATATTACAGCAGGATTGATATTTATTAAATCGTGTATATTATTTATTATAAATCCCTTGTTGAATTGATTTGAAAAAACCCTATATGGTGTGATTTCAAAAGTTTGGGTTTCGAGAGATGGTCTTCTGTTAAATAAATGCTTTATTGGTAATTTTCCTAAATGTGTTAACATGAGTACATATTCATATGGGATGAATAATGGTCAGATAAGACACAATAAATTAAGAAGAAACATAGGTTGGATCATGGTCAGAAATACCACCATCAAATGTGTTCATTGTGTGATGGATTTTTGAAATGATGAATCTCCACTCACATGTATAGGGAGGTACAGGTTTGTATGCATTGTGTGTGTACATGGGTTTCAAATAGTAATGATTATTCCATGTATTATGAAATTAGTTTAAAATAAGTATTCAATTTTTTTCCATGAATTTTGATTATGGTTTGGATATAAGTTGTTCATATTCTCTTCTTATATATAATATAAATGTTCTAACATGTTCTGGTCCTAGTGACATGTGTTGGGATATTTATGTAGAAATCTTACTGAGTTATATACTGACCTCCTTCTTGGGAAAATTGGTGCATTTGAAGATGTATTCTATTGAGATACAGGGAAGGGTCATCTTTCATACTTCTCTAGTGGTGATCATGGACATCATAGTTCGGTTGTTGAAGTTGGAGCTCGAGAGTGTCTACATCTTTGTCTGGGATGTTGTGTCAGATATGAATAAGATGATGATACAGTAGGGGGTGAATTTTGATCCTTTAAATACTTATATGAATTCAAATAATCCCTCCTCACATGCTATGATTCTTTATTTTTTTCTCTCTTAAAGTTGTGTATATAACCGAAATAAATAAAGACAAGAACTTATCGATTTTTAGTGGTTTAGGGAATAAATATCCCTTAGTCCACTCGACCAATAATCTATCAGTTATTTTGGTGATTTTACTAGTGATTCTTTTTACCAGGAACTTCCACAACTGAGTATAGGTAGTTTTTACATTTAAAATAAATATTTTGGATGGCCTTATGGTTCTTTTACAAGGAAGCAAATTATCCATATCTTAATATGAGAAGGTGATACTACTTCACTTCCAATTCTGATTCCAACAATATGATACTCTAATAAATCAACATATATTGATTTGATTGATAAAATAGGTTTTTCTCATTGTTGTAGCATGCAACTGGCCTATGTATTTCGATCCTCAATAATGTACAAGAGGAGAAAAATAATCTTCAACATAACAAAGTATTTTTTTCAAATAGTTATAGAGAAAACACCATACAGATGTATAAACAGGTATTTCTCCAATTTGTAACTATGGATAATGATTTTTGGATATTTTAGAAAAAATATAAAATTAAGTTATAATAATAACAACAGAAACATCAGTGAGTTGATCAAATAGATTAAAACATGTATGTATCCAAAGTATAACTCTGGAAAATTCTTTATCGATCTCATAGAATAATATGTAACAATGAGATACAATAGTAGAGACATCAACAAAAGTGAGTATATCAAAAAGATCTAAACATGTATATCTCGAAATATTATCTTTTAAGGTGATGATACATTGTTATTTACAAGTACACAGCTTCTCATATATCTGTGTATATCTCTACGTATATGTATATGTATATATAAAAATATTCAGAATATGATTGTATCAATATTTATACTATAATTCAAAAAGATATAGGTCAAACCAGCTCCATAAATACCATATATTATATTATAAATATTTTAATTCAAAATCATTCAAGAGAGTCATAATTTATCTTATAAATATGCACAATTTAATCTGTTGATAATGATACCTTGAATCGATCACAAAAAATCTTTTCAATGGATTTTACATCTTATGATACCATTTCAGAAATCAAAGATAATACCTTTAAATAAACTATGTTGTTGAATATTTAAATGTAGTGATCCTTCACATATCAAAAAATCTCTAAACGTAGGGTTTAAAATTTATGGTTGTTCAAAAACATAGGGTTTATGAACACTACATTTATTCCTTAAACATAATTTTTATTTCAAAAATAGGGTTGTTGATCCATACTTTTCCAACAGCATAGGGTAAATGATCTATACGTTTTCTTCAATACATTGGGTTTCCAAACCATATGTTATTCTTACAAATGTTCGATATTAACAATGTTTCTAGAATAATTTTAAAACACATCTTGTATACTTAGAAAAATATTATTCTGTAGATTAACGCATTGTTTACGCTTTCAAGATAAACATTCTAACGAATATTATTTTCAAAAAATTTAATTATAATAAAATTTATTAAAAACATAAATGTGTGTTTTTTTTAGCACAGAAAACCAAAAGAAACTAATTTTTTAATCAATACATGCTCAGTAATATCCCCCTTTTGATGATCATAAATCCCATTAAAAAAATAATGATATAAATATTAATGTTATAATAAGTATTTATAAGAATAAAAAACATTTATACCATTTCATATTTCTCACAAATTACATAAATATAAACTTCTCCAGCTTTTCCCCTTTTATAAAATTCTCCCCTAGGATGATAAACATATAAACTTGTCCCCCTTTTTCTAAAATAAAAAATATGAGAATAAAATATTACAATATAAACTCACACTAAATTCATGCTTCCTTAAAAAGATATAAATATATAATTAAGGAGAATATAAATTATTTTTCATCACTTAGTTTATTAATAAAATAACTCCCCTAAGATATAACATATTTGAAAAACATATTCAAGGAATTAAAATATTTTCAAGGGAAAAAACTTTCAATTAAAAATATGCACAAGTAATATTTGGTAAAAAAAACCCTATTACTCATGGTAATAAACTAATTTACTAAGTGTAATGAAATAATTAAACATTAAATACATGATTATATAAGATAACCATTTTTTTAAAATTTATAAGGGTATATCACATAAAAACTAATTATGAAAACAATTATAACAATTATTTACTAATTATGATATTTAAACAGGAATATAAAAAATATTGACAATAAACTATAAAAATGAAGAAAAGTTTGGGTGTTATGAAGGATTTGATCAATCATCAAAACATTCCCAACATTGAACTTTTTCACTGAAATCTGCTAAAACCTTTGATAGTTTTTCTATTCTTATTTGAAAATATGAAGATCATTGATAAGATAAACATTGTTCAAAAAAACATTTTTAGTTTATTAAGGTTTAACTTAGTAATGGATTTCCTTCTGAGTAACTCCATCTAAATTTACATTGTCCTCTTGAATGCTTCAAAGTCGTCTTTTTAACTTGAACAGTCTTTCACATTATGTTAATATTTTTGTAGTTCTTCATATGACATTATGGACTCATCTATATTAGTACATATCTTCACTTTTTCTTTATTTAAAAGACTAAACTTAAATAAAATCTCATCATAATTCATTGTGCTTTTAAATATTTGTGATAATGAAACTTTTGGTTCATCATAACGATATAATTTCCAGAATATTTTTTAAAATAATCCTTATCATACAGAACTAATTATTCTCTTACCTAATCATAAGAATTATTATCTTTAATTTTATATTGATAAATAATTATCCCTGAACATGTAATTCTTGATCATTTAATTTTATTCAGACTTATTTCAAAATTCCTTAAATGAGATATTTTGAGGAAGACAGATAAATAATGTAAATGTTTTTAAGAGGAATATCCTAGGGTTTCTTAAATAAAAAATTATATGTTTTTTACAATCTATAGATGACTCTTCACATTATTTAGTTTAAAATATAGAATAATCATTACATATTTTACTTTTTGGAAACATGTTTTTACATAGGATTTCTTTTTAGATTGAAAACGTTATGTAAAAAATATAATTTTAAGAAAGCAAAATCTAAATATCACAATAATTTTATAATTTTAAATAAGAAAATATAAATTCTTGTATAATTAAACATGTACTATATTATCTAATAATTAAATAATTTTAAAAGATATTTGATGTTTTAGAAAATAAATTATGTAATTAAAATAGACTAAGACTTGATTCAAAGAGTAAATAAGAACTTATCAATTAAATATAAAATATCTATCTCCCCTATATAAAATATACAACTCACTAGAATAATATATATATATATATATATATATATATATGAAAACAATAATTAAATACTTCTTGGATCAGTGATTCCAATTCTAAGGATTTGTTGATAATGAACTACTTTAGAGTTGATCGCTCCGATGGTGGACATTTTTATATACCACCCAGTCGACCACTTTGGTATTTGAATGATGTAGTTCAGTGGTTTATTCCTATGTAAACATAAAATACAGTTTCCTTTTAGTACACATATTTTTTTGGGTCTGGTAGTGTTAGAAACTAAATTTTTGGGTAACCAAATCAATTTATTTTGTGTGTAGATTCTATATTTCAAATTGTAACACCCCAAGACTTTACAATATTTTCCTTTTAGAGTAAACTATATTTGTGTTCCTAGATTTATTTATATGAAACAAAAATTTTAGCTTAATTTATTCACAAAATAATTTTTATATTTCTATACATGGAACACCTATGTAGGCTTGTGTTACATGTAAGAATGACTTTCCTCAATGGCTTGCGCAACATGGAAGACTGGGTTTTACCGAACTACAATATATTATTAAAAATATTATTATTTAATATAATATGATCTAAATTATCCTTTAAATTGAATTTTGTTAATATTATTAACTAAAATATGAAAATATATAGTTGAATTAATTGGTTTCTTATTAAATTGAAATCAATATAGAAACCAAATGAATATAATGGGAATAAATTCATAAAAGAATATTTTTATGTGAAAAGGGAAATTTATAGTAATAAGCTAAATTAATTACTATTAGTGAATGATATTAACTAAATTTATATATTATATATTCAAAAAATATTTTTTAAATTAATCTAATAGGGTGTATTGGTATAAGATCATAACAACGCCAATTTTATCCCCCAAAACCTGTATTTTTATAAAAGCAGTTTTACCACCTTTTGATGGTGAACCTATTTTAAATATAATTTATGGCACATTTATAAATTTTATTTTTAAAATTAAACTTAATTTTTAAAATAGAAATATCAAAATTATATTATGGTTAATTTTTGGTATTTGTCTATGAAGTTTCAATTTATATTGAATAGTGAAAAAATACTGAATTACAATTCAAAAATGTTTATTTGTATAGTTTATTTATTAGGATAAATTATTTTTTAATTGATTTTAATGTTATATTATATCAATTATACATCAATTAATCCAATTTATTTTATTTCAATCCATTTTCCTTTGAATTTGGATATAAAAACACAACAAACATTTTAACTTTAAGAACATGCATTGTCACCTTTTGTGTGGGATTAATTTTAAATTAATATTTTCCTATTATGTAATTTTAATTTTAAAAAATATATTACATGTTTTAAATCTGAATAATTTATAATTTCTAATAAGTTAAACTCAGTTTTTTACAAAAAACAATATTTTTAAAGATGATTAAAATTAATTACAATGATTAAGAGGAAAATTGTCTTAATAAGGGACTAAACCTTAAACATGAGACCCAAAATGACCTAGAAACATGTCCAAAATCCATTTGTTGGACATATTTAGACCCTATCCTCCATTTTATTGACTTTTTACTATTAAGTTTTCCACTTTTCATAGTAAAAACCTGGGATGAATTCCCTTTTCAAAAAAATTCAAGAATGTATATCCTTCTACACTATAAAAAGGCACTCACCCCTCCTACTTCCTCAAAACTTTCAAGACTTTTGGATAGAAAAATATATTCCAAAATACCTCCTAAAAATCCATCCCCTAAACCAATAATCCTCACCTTGTGCAGAAATTCATCCATGGAAAACCTTTGGGGAAAACCAAAAGGAGTTACCAGAATAAGAGGTAACATCCTTCTTCAAGATCTTTAGTTTTATTTATTTCTCAATTATCCTTATTCATCGATTATATAACAATACTAGAATAATTAATATACTAATATTTTTTTATTTAGTGGTTTAAACCTAAACTTACACACACTTTTATTTAATGAGTAACGAACTTACCATTCTTGTGTAAGGACAACTACCTCCTCATGAAATAAAGTTGTTCATTTTTTCCTTTACCACCTATCATGGTTTGTAATTATGATAGGAACACTAGTTATATATGATAAATATTTTCTTTATAATGTATTTATTCTTCTTTAATTTTTATATATAATATACCTTTATTCTTTCCATTTTTTGAAAATAAGATAATATCGTTTGTGGAAGTGTGGACTACCGCTTCCTCAAAGAGATATGATTCGTTCACACTATACATGGAATGTATAAATGAGGTTTTTCATTAAACATATGTAATATAAATTTAATATATATGATATTAATGACATAATTATATTTCTATAAACATAATATATCATTTTTTATTACCCTTTTCACACACACAAAAGTGATAATGTCAGTTGTGGACGTGTGGACTACCGCCCCCTGACCCGATGTGATTCCTTTTATATCAAAATAATTATATATATAAGTATATATGATTAAATAAAATGGTATTTATGATATAATGATCATTCTTGAAATCTATTTTCTTAATTACCTTCTTTACATATTGATCATTGAGAAATGGGGATGTTAATCGTGTGTACGTAAGGCCTGTCGTCTCCATGATTGTAACATTGGTTCATTTTTCATAACCATCATTCATGATTGGTTTTAAAATTATAATTAATTTATAAATATGATAATTATTTCTTTATTATTATTCTTTATATTTTTATATAATTATCCCTTTGACCATAGTTGTCCTACCAAATTCATTTTTAACACATGAACTAAATTTGGTCAAAACACCCGATGAAAAATTAAATTTTTAAGTAGTTGTATACAAAATTTTAATAAGTGAATTGAAATTAATAATATACATTAAATTTTTTCTGAAGAAACTAAATAATTAATATAATTTTATTATTCCGGAAGATAAAGACGCTTGTGATATGTCAGACTCAAGGTAAGGGAGTTTCATCTCACTTTTTACATCTATGAGATAAATGTTATATTCACCATTTACTTATTCAGTGTGGTGAATCTACTAACCATTTTGATATATTATATAATGAATCCTTTTAACTTCATGGTATTAAAAATAATAATTTAATGTTATTCCTCAATGGGTATTGTGATTCAAATGTTTCAAAGTGGTATGAGACACTTTGGAATGTTTAATGGTTATTTTCCTCAAGAATATGTTTAATGATTAACTTTACAATCTCACATTATTTTTTTATTTAATAATTTCTATTTAAAGAATAAATTTATTTATGATAATTTTTATTGTACAATAAAATTTTCTTAAATATTCATATTCTCAAGAAATGAATATTATGTTGGGCTCGACTCGGCAAAACCTGTAACATGAAAACATATCATATTACAGACCTGGTTTGACACTCCTAAGGGATACACTTTGGATAATTCACATTTTATTTACAAACCATTACGAAGGATTTAAAAATAACAATATCCCCAAAGAAACTATTTTTATGATTATTAGATTAGCTTCGAATAAATTTTTCTATTAATGTTAATTATTTTACTAGTTTTTGGATTATACATTATGTTTTATAATGATATAAACTAATTTATTGTACGCCTTTATTTATAAATGGAACCTATAGGAATTAATGTGAGCCTAACCAATGTATATGATCCAAAGGATAAGAAGGATAATATATTTTATGGTCTTACGAAAATATTTCAAAGGGAAATAGTATCCCAAGAATTCTTATCATATGAGGATATAGAATTATGTGATAATGAGATGGGTAAAGAATTCTAAAAGTCGTATGTCTTTGAAGGAAAGAAATAAAATAATAGGATTCCAGGAAAAATTATGTATAAAGGGAAGAAGGGAAAGAAGTATTTTTTCACATGCGATAATTATGGAAATAAACCCCTCAATACTTGCTTTAAAGGAATAAGAGTTTGTTATAAGTGTGGATAAAAAGGAAAAAAGTTAGTGATTTCCAGGTAATGAAACAAAATTCCAATGTTTAATTCTTCCACTATAAGGATATGGGATGCTATGAAAATTAATGTCTTGGGAATCAAAGAAATATACCCTAAAAGAGGCTAATGGGTCACATTCAATTTTATGATACTGCCACAGAATAAGAGGATTGATTAATGTGATTTTTTTATTCAAGAATCATATCATCTAAGTATTTTATCAATGATTTACTATTTATAAGAATTATGTAATATATGAGGATTGTACTGAAGTAATTATTCATTAAAATTTGAGATCACATGTTGAATAGTGATAAGAAAATTTATTTAGTAGAAAGTAAATATTTTTGGGGGGAAATGGTTGAGGGAAATATAACCATTAATGTATTCCTAATATTAATACAATGAGGTTAGAATAAATAAAGGATCAGTTTGGGTAATGTAAATCAGATAAGTGATGACTACCTTGGAACTGAGTAATCATTTATTGATAAAGTGGTTTATACTATCATTGATGGATTTTACATCAATTTTGGATTTAAATAATATATATAATAATCTACGTTCTATTTAAGGAATAAGAACCATTCATGCTTTCAATATGTTTTTTATGGTAATTCAAGTTATTTCCATATTCACATGTTTGGTATGTGACAATTAGAATTCACTTCATGTTATTTGATAATTTCATTTTGGAAATTTTGTAACCTTCCTTCTAAAGGGTTGGATCATAATATTTTGAAAAGTTATCAATTTATGAAATGGTTTAATTTGATCTCCATATAAGGTTTTAGAGTTTAATTTATTACATCACTAAATGATTCATCCTATGCAATGAAATTAAGTAGAAATTATTCAAGGAAAAACCAAAGGATAATATTGTGTATATAAAGTATAAACGTATATTTACTTATATTCTTAAAGTGTGAAATAATTCCTCAACTATATGAAAAATGGTATTGAAACAAAAAATTTGTCCTGTTATCATCATTTTTTATGATATCAATGACCTTTTTCATAAATTTTTTTTAAGGCTTTGTGTTCAACAATTTTCAGCTAAACATGTTCTCTATCACTCTCTATCAGAACTTGATTGTAAAATGTTTCTTCCATACCCATGTTTTCATTTCCCGCATAGATTCTCCTACTATGAAAACTAGTTATGTGAACATTATACATTCATTTCACTATTATTAAGAATATGTATTATTAACCTAATTCATGATATGAGTTCTTCAACAATAGTTTATTTTAAAATATTAATCCCTCATTTATCAATATTAATCTTGAATTGTGTGGAAACGATTTATTCAAGGTGGGGAGAACGTAACACCCCAAGACTTTACAATATTTTCATTTTAGAATAACCTTAAATTTTGTTACTGGACTGATCTATATAAAACACCAAGTCAATATTATGTTACACAAAACATAAATTTTCTCTTACTTTATACAGAACACTGAGGTGAGCTTTTGTTACACGTGAAACTGACTATCCTCGATGCCTTTCATGATACGCAAGACCGATTATTCCAAAAGAAAATAATATATTTTAAAAAATATTATTATTTAATATAATAAGATAAAAACATTCCATTGAATTTACTATTTTGAATAGGATTAACTAACTTATGAAAATATAAATTTTAATTCCTTTGTTACCTATTAAATTGAAATCAATATAGAAACCAAATTAATATAAGGGGAATTATTTTATAAAAGACTATTTTTTATGTAAAAACTTACATTTATATTATTAATATAAATTGATCACTATTGGTTAATGATATTAGTTAAATTTATATATTATATATTCAGAAAATATTTTGTATATTCATCCAATATGCTTTATAGGCATAATATAAGAATAAAACCAATTTTACACACAAAAATATATTTTTTTATAAAAGTGGGTTTACCACCTTTTGATGGACAGTGAATTTTTAATATAAATTTTGAAACTTTTATAAATTTTATATGTCAAAATAACTTAATTTTTTAAATAGAAAAATAAAAATTAGTTTAGGATTAATATTTGGTATTTTTTCTGTGAAGTTTAATTTTTTAATGTATCGTGAAAAAATACTGAATTATAATTCAAAACTACTTTTTCATCTAATTAATTTATAAGGATAAATTATGTTTATGATTGGTTTTAAAGTTAAATTAGATAAATTATAATTCAATTAGTAAAATTTAGTTCGTTGGGATCAATTTCAGGTTCTAATTGGATATAAGAACATATAAAACCTTTGAACATTTTAACTTTAAAAACCCGCATTGTAGTCTCGCCTGCAGGATTAATTTTAAATTAATTTATGACACATCTGTGATTGAATTTTTAAAAATGGATTCCTTATTTTTAATCATAATAATTTATAATTTATAATATTTTAAACTTAGTTTTTGACCAAAAATATTAGTGATGGGGATTAAAATTAATTGTTGTGATTAAGAGGAAAATTATCTTAATAAGGGACTACACCTTAAACTTAAGGTCCAAAATGACTAAAAAACTTGTCAAAAATCCCTTAGATGGAAATATTTAGACCCTATATTAAATTTTATCAACTGGGTATGATTAGTGGAGCCACATTTCATAGGAAAAATGTTGGTGTAATTCCCTATTAAAAAACTTAAAAGAATTTCACTCCACCTCCACTATAAAAAAGAACTCACCCCTACCAATTCCTTAAACCTTTAAAGCCATTTTTCATGATCATAATCTTCCAAAATAGATCCTAAAAATAACTCCCCTAATCCTAGATTTCTTCCCATGTGCATAAATCCATCCAAGGAATCCCTTTGGGGCAGACCAAAAGGAGTTACCCAAATAAGAGGCAACATCCTTCCTCAAGCTCTCTAGTTTTTTTCCATTCTCAATTATCCTTATTCGATGATTATATAAAAACACCAGTATCCTAAATATACTAAGATATTTTTATTTTTATTTTTTACCTACACTTACACACACTTCCATATAATAAGTAACTAACATACAATTTTTTTTGTACGGTGAACTACCACCTCACGAAATGATTTTCTTTATTACACTTTTCACACACTAAAAAATCATAACATCAGTCATGGACATGTGGACTACCGCCTCCCGGACATGATGTGATTCATTTTACATAACAATATTTATATATATAAGTATATATGATTAAATAAAATGGTAATTATTATATAATTATCATTATGGGATGATATAATGTTACTTACCTTCTTTCCATAACGATCACTAAAAAATGGTAACGTTACTCATGCGTATGTACGACCTACCATCTTCATGATTATAGCATTGGATCCTTTTTCATAACCATATTTTGTAATTGGTTTTAAAAGTATATTTGATGTAGAAATATGATAATTATATAATCATTATTATTCTATAGAGGTTTATATAATTACACATTTGACTAAATTTATCCTGCAAAATTCATTTCTAACACAAGAACCAAATTTGGTCAAAACAACTGACGTAAAATTAATTTTTTAAGTGGTTGTATAAAATATTGTAATAAGTGAAGTAAAATTAATAATAAAAATGAAAAAGGTTCTGAATAAAGTTAATAATTATTAGAATTTTATTATTCAGAAAGATAAAGGCACACGTGACATTTAAAACTCAAGGTAAGAAATTTTCATCTCATTTTTTACATTTGTGAGATAAATTTAATATTCACCACTTACTTATTCTATGTGGTTTATCTACTACCCATTTTATATATTATATCATGAATCCATTTATATTCATGGAATTAAAAACATTAATTTATTTTTATTCATCCATGGGTATTATGATTCAAATGTTTTAAAGTGGTATGAGACAGTACATAATATTTAAAGATTATTTTCATTAAGAATTTATTTAATTATTACCTTTGAAATATCACTTTTTTGTGATTGGTAACTTTCTCTTGAAAGAATCACTTTATTTATGATAATTTTATGGTACATTACATTTTTAAAAAATATCCACATTATCATGCAATGGATATTATTATTTCCTAAACCGTATGTCATTTTACATAGAGTATTCACTTTTATAGTTATTTGATTAAGTTTGGAATTAATGATAAACCCGCATCTTTTATTCAATGTGGATATTTGATATGTCACATTTTTCATGAATTAAATAGATTACTTGATATATGAGGAATGTTTTGGATAGGTACGACATGGTTGAGTCCTGGTTATAGATATCCCCTTGATGAATCAATAGTCTCATGAGATGAATCAGTTGGCCAAATTAAATGGGTTTGTACTTAATATGATAAATCGTCTTGTGAAAGGTCTTGAAGGTAAAGGTACCATGTAACTAGGAAACATGGTATCCAATAATTAAGAATTTACTTCATATAGACTAATTTTTTATTTATCCATGAGATTTTTTCTTTAACATGTCTATGGATGAATTCTTTTCTTTGTTTATTGATTAAATGGCATGTGTTTCAGTTTCTTAAATTTATATATTGATTATTCCTTATCTAGTTATTCAAGTGGAATGTGTAATGAGTTATTTACTTTTCCATATTGATTATTCCTATTAGTTAATTATTTATTCCTCTTTACTAACCCTTAATGTTCATTTGATCACACCCTTGTTTTGTTTCCTTTCCCTGTGTTATGAAGAAGAGATATTTGAATATGCTTTCAAGGATACAGTTTATTTCATTTTGTTATGTATGATGTTTTATTTTATATTTCCCAATTTAATATGAGTATTATATATGTAATCTAGTTTTCTGAGACTACTTAACTAATTGTTCATTTAGGATTTTATTCCTATGAACCATGATAATGTAATAAAGTAAACAACCGGCTCCAGGCTTCTAGGGTTGGGGAATTACACAAATAAAATCAATATTTTTGAACAACAAGAATTCTTTGCACAAGAAATTTGAGGTTTTAAAGAAACATTAATTTTCATAATTTATATTAACACTATAATAAAAACATTTACCATTAGACATGTTTTTTATATTTGAACCAAGAACAAAATAATTCACGTAAATTTTTTTTCACCATTACAAAAGATTCCATGTTTTCTTTTTTGAATTTTATTTTTATAAATAATTTGATTTAAATAATTTTCTTCTTTTATAAGAATACTTAAAAATTATTTTAATATATTTATTTCCTTATAAAATTATTTAATTTAAACTTTATGTAGATCAAAAGAAAACATAGAAGTATTAGATATTAAATTCTCAAGTTTTTTTGACAATTTTTCTTTATCTATAAAAATGTTATCATATGATTTTCTATGCTTTCTATGTAATTTTTTAGGATTCATAATTATCTTGAATCATAAAAAATATCTATCACGTTCTTCTTGAGAAAGTTTTTCTGAATTATAATTTTGAGAGAAAGAAGATTATACCTCGTCTCCATGATCCATAATACATAAATTATCCATTTTATTTTTATGTTCAACCTCTGAGTATAAAGTATATTCTTCATTATAACTACAAGTAGCAGTCCAACTTGTCTTCATAAATTTATTTCCTTTACCTTCACAATCTTCTCTTCTATGAGATTTTATTATAGTATGAATCAGATGATTCATACATAGTATTTCTAAGATAATATTAATCATTTTTGACCGAAATGTGATTTTTAACTTCATCTTGCATCTCATCTTAATACATCATCAATGTACTGAATAGTTCCATCATTTCCAATTTCATAACTAGTGTGGATTTTGATATAGCGGTAGATATACAACTCCATTTTGTAAAAAAAACTCTAAGCACTTTTAATGATTTATCTAATGGTGAAATTGAATATTCTAAGGTGGAAACATTATTGACAATATCATTTAGTATCCAATTCATTTGAGTGGTGTTTTCACCGTAATTCATTTTGAAAGTATCAAATTTCATCTTTTTAGTAGTATACCTTAATTTTTTAATATTTTCAGTTCCTTAATAGGAAGAAAAAATAGTTTGGCACATTTCATAGGATGTATAAATTTAAGATACTATATTAAGATCCTCAGTTCATAATCCATAAACATTAACATTCATTTCTTCTAAATTGAGATTATATTATTTTTATTAATCGTTATACCATTTTTAAAAATATTTCTTAGGTATTTCATAAGGATTGAAAACCTTTAATTAAACTCCATTACATAATATTTTAAGTATATAATCATTTGATCTTTTCAGCATCTATAATTATCATCATTAAAGTAAATATCATTGATTATTGCATACCTTCTCTAAGATCAGCAATTATGAGATTTTACTTCATCTAAATTTTTAACTCAGGCTTGCTAGTGCCAAAAGAAATAAAAAAATCACAAGAGCCTAAAGATTATATATCACTTTATTTTTATCTTTTATAATTATTTGATATCATTGTTGATATAACGATAGAGCCTAGTCCTCTTTGATATCACTTTCTTATAATAGAATTTTAAAAGGAAAAATACAAGAATAGAGAAATTTATATGAAAACTCTTGTTGTTATCGAGTATAACTAGATTTACTGAAATAAAAATATCTTTAGTAGAGTCTAACCTCTAATACCACTAGTTGTGTTAGATATTAATAAGATGAACATACAATGGGTGGGATGTATTATGATCCTTTAAAAACTTTGATGAATTCAAAGTATCCTTCCCCACATGCAGTGATTCTTTCTTTTTTTTTCTCTTAAAGTATAGTATAAAGAGGAAATAAATATATAAAAAACCCAACAATGTATAGTGGTTTAGGGAATAAAGATACCTTACTCCACTCCATTGAAACTCTCTCAGTAAGTTTGGAAATTTTACTAGTGAGCCCTTTGACTAGGGTCTTCCACCACTGAGTATAGGAAGTTGATACCTTTACAATAAGTTTGTGGAATGGACTTATGGTTATTTTATAAATAACCAAATTATCCATATATTAGTAAGATAAGCAGATATTCCTTCACAACCTTGACTATGATCGAGCATCTGATACTCCAATAAATCAATTTTGATTGATTTGATTGAGAAAAAAAAAGTATCATATTTATAACATTCAAATGACAGTAGAATTTTTATATCCAGTAACATAAAATAGAAGGAAAATAATATTAAACATTTCACATATTTTATTCAAATATTGATAGATAAAACACTAGTTAGATGTATAAACATGTATTTCTCTAAAGTGAAACTCTAAAAAATGCTTTTTGATATTGAATAAGAAGATATAATACTAAGATATAGTAGTATAGAAAACAATATTAGTCAGTCGATCAAATATATCTAAACATATAGGTTTCCAAAGTGTATCTATGAAAAAAAAAATTGTCTATATTTAAGAATAATATGTAATAATAAGATACATTAGTAGTGATAGTAACAACATCGAGTTTATTAAATAGATCTATACTCAAATGTCACCAAAAAATATCTCTAAAAGTGATGATATTATTTTATTTACAAGTATGTGAATTTTCATATATCTATGTATATATATGTGTATATGCACATGTATATATATCACTTTATTCAGAAGACAATCATCTATATCTTTATACACTCTATAAATACCGCATATTTAATGATGAATATTTTAATTCAAAACAATTTAAGATATTTTTAACTTACCTTATAAATAAGAACAATTTAATCCATTAATAATGATCCTTTGAATTGGTCACAAAATTATGCGCCACAATTTCGGTTGTATAAAAAATTTTAAAAAAAATCAGTCACAAAACATATTTTAAATGATATTTACGTCTGATGAGATCATTTTAGAAATAATAAATAATATATTTAAATAAAACTATTCTATTGAATATTCCAAAGTAGGGTTCCTTCACATGATTAAAAACTCCTAACTTAGGGTTGAAAACAAACATTTGTTAAAAAACATAGGGTTTGGGAACATTATGTATATTCCTTAAACATAGTGTTTCTTCCAAACATAGGGTTGTTGATCCATAATTTCCAATAGCATTGGGTAAATGATCCATATGTTTTATTTTAACTATAGGGTTTCCAAACCATATGTTATACTTAAAAATGAAGGGTATAAGTAGTGTTTCCAGAATAATTTTAAAACACATCCAGAATACAAAGGAAAATATTCTTCTATAGATCAAAGACTTGTATACGCTTCCTGAATTAATATTCTAATGAATATTATTTTCATGAAATTCACTTAAAATAAAAATTATTAGAAACATAAATGTGGGTGTTTTAACCATAAAAACAAAAAATAAATTAACAAAATTCTTGAATCAATCCATGATTAACATGGGATAATGCCTCTTTGGTGTCAATGTCATACTATTTGGATTCTTTTCCTTACACCTTTAATTAGTTTCCATTATACATTGATAATTGTTCATGTATTGGTATTTTATTGAGACATATGATTTTTGTTTCATCAATCATTTATTTTTTTCTGTATTTAGTATAATTATTGAGAAGTTTTTCGTGTTCTTAAGGAAAATCATCCCCTAACATTCTCTTTAGCCCTTGGCATTAATTTCTAGCCTTTCATGTCATGGGGATGTTACATAAGGCCAGTAGCACCACCATCTATTCCCAAGTAAATGGGTGAAGTTTGGGTTGTTACAAATGTTATCAAGTTGTTCGGTCATTGATTTGAGTTTGTAGTAAAGAGATGAGATATTTGGAACATGAAATGTATTACTTAAAAAGATATAGCTATCCTTTTTATACTGAACTTAATGTTACATAGGAATCTAAGTATAAAAGTGTTTTAAGACATTTCTAGAGATGGTGTTACCTCATATTCATGGATTTAGCTGATGAGTGTTTCATATCATGCATTAGTACAAAAACATTTCAATAGGACTGAAATGTTCATCCATTATTCAAATTATTTGTAAAAATGGTTTAATTTGTTTATTTTTGAAATGATGGTTGCACTTTTTGTAGAACATGGTGATGATAATTATTTTCAATGTTTTTGAATTTATTGAAGACTTTAGTTAATAATACGAAATGATCTAAATTTTTTATTGTTATATATATAGAAAATGGTGCGTGGAAGATGTTGTAGAAATCAGTAGGAAGACTCTTCTGAAAATGTGGTTGCACCTTATCCATAGGTGAACCAACAACTTCTATAGAGTTTTGTACATGTGTTTCAAGATTTTGATATAGTAAATAGATATGATGAAATATGGAATGTGGATTATTTGGTTAATTCTCATAAGAAGAATCTACTAGTTCTTTGAGGTGTTCTTTACTAGAAAAATAAAAAATGTGGCTAAAATGATTGATTGAGATCTTTGATCTTCATGGTACACCAGAAGAGATGGTGATTAAATTTTCAACCAATATATTTGAATATCAGGTGCACAAATGGTGGGATTTAGGTATCAAATATAAACCTAACCAAGGACTAATGTGGGAGGATATTGAGTAATTGTTTAATAAAGAATTCTACCCACGCACATGCAAAATAGCAAGAATAATAGATTTCTTTATCTTGATAAAAGACAACCTTTGTGTGATAGAGTATGAAACTATGTTTATAAACATAGTTTGTTTTTATTGGAAGTAACAATGAATATATCCTTGAATAAACATTCATTGTCTTATGATTATGACCATAGATTTATCCAATATAATGATTCAATGTTTTATGGATTATACAGAGATGGTGAACATGGAAACAGTGGATGAGATGGATCTTGATGCTAATACTATGGGAGGTAGTATATTTGTTATGATAGGGACATGATCCTTAGTTAATACTACAAATAGGAGGAATAGATATTTATATTCTTAGTTAGGAATCACAGGATAGACTCATCCCTCTAAATTAGGTAATTTTCATATAAGATCTGTGGTTAAACAGGGTTTTTCCGTACGGTTCATTAACTCATAGAAAGAAAAAATATATAGAACCACTAAGTAATTACCATAATTGTTGCAATAAAAGTAATCACAAGATGTATTATCATAAAATTTTGAGATCATTGGGTGAAAAAGGTTTAAAATAGCCTTAGATTTCATATGCTCAGATGGAATAGTCCCATCAGACTAGTTCACATCCATAGAAACAGGTAAACCAAGATATTTCTTGGACCACTTTATTAGTTTGATTGAAACCTAAAAAGGTCAAAAATATATCTTTTGATAGCTAAGAATTCATTATATAGAGTAAAATGGGCTATTCCCACTGAGAAACCAGGCCCCTCTATGGTTTGAGGTACCATTATTCTCAACTCCACACTTATGCATGTCTTGTTTGATACTGGGGCATCACATTCATTCATTTATTCTTCAATGGTTAAATTTTTATAATTACAGATGAAAATTATGCTTCATGTGAAAATTATTAAAACCCCTTGTACAATAATAATGCAAAGGATTTAAATTCCCAAAATGATCCATTGTCATTAATGTAGTGTGGTTTCTCTATGTGTTTACTATCCTAGAGATAAATGTTTTTATCTAATCATTGAGATGGACTGGATGGTGGGATATAAATACAATATTGACTTATATGCATGAAAGGTAATGTTATATCGTAGGATGCAGTCCCTTACATTTCCAAGGGGGATTAGGATATAATTTTTGGTTGAGTAGGACCTTTACTGAATGTTGATGGAACCATTTCTATCTTGTTTTCAGCAATGAACTAGAGTGCATTATATGAAATAGGGAATGAGAATATACCTAAAAAATTCTATTAATACCCATATGTATTTCCAAATGATTTTCCTAGGTTACAACTTTAAAGGGAAATAAAATTTTCTATCAAACTACTCCTAGTAATGATCCCTATTTTACTATCATCTTATAAATTGGCTATGAACTAGTTGTGAGGGTTAAAGATCAAATTGAAGACTTATAAAGTAAAGGATTTATCAAACCCACTACATCACCTTAGGATACACCAGTTTTATTCATAAATAAAGCATATAGTACACTCTACCTATGTATTTATTATCACAAATTGAATCTTGTAGTGATCCAAAATTGGTATCTTCTTCTTAGATTAGATGATTTTTTTGATCATTTGAAATGAGAAAATGAGGAAATTGGTTCTCTAAAATTGATTTCTTCCTATAATATAAATAGATTATAATTATAATAGAAGATATTATAAATACATCATTTTGAAGCCATTGCATCCATTATGAATATGAATTCATGCCTTTTAGACTGATTAATGAACTAGTTGCTTTCATGGTATTGATAAACCATATCTTTTCATAGGTATATCAACTACTTTATTGTCATATTTGTTGATGATTTTATAGAGTACTCTAGAAATAGAAAAAACCACTATAAGAAATTATAAATTATATAAAGTACATTACAAGAATATTATTCATATGATATGTTTTCTATGTATGACTTTTGGATTCAAGATCTATGTTTCATCAAGAATAAAATTTCTGAAAAATAAATATCAGTTTTTCTTAATAATATAGAAGCATTAGACACCAAATAATTGTTTTGGGTTACACAGTTTCCAAATATTAATAACCTCTTATCATCACCTTGTTTATTATTTTTCAAGACTTGTTTCCCCCATGATTAATCTAATAGGGAAAGGTGTTCCATTTAGATGGAATGATGAATGTTAGAAATGATTTTTGGAACTTAAACCCCCTCTCAAATTAATACCCATACCAATATTTCTAAAACTAGATAAAAACTATATGGTATATTGTGGTGAATATATATTCTCTCTTGGTTGTGTTCTTATGAAGGGATACCATGTTATAGCATATAGTTTGAGGCAGTTTTGAGTATATTAGAAAAATTATACAAAACAATAATTGGAGTGAGATATAGTTGTTCATGCCTTAAAAACATAAATGCATGACTTATTTGGAAAAAATATCACTATTTTCACTGACCATAAGAGTTTGAATTACATATTTTATCAGAGAGACTTGAACTTGAGGTGATAGAGATGGATAAAGTACCTCCAGATGTTCAATTTTGACCTGTTATACACAATAAGTAATGTGAATTTTTTAGTAGGTGTTCTAAGACAAATATCATATAGCGAAGTGGTTTGAGAATCTCATGACCAATGATATTTAATGATAATGATTTCTGATATGCATTTAGATTTTACTTCAAATGGTTAGCATATAGTATTCTCTATAGAAATTCTTATTCCATAATTTATAAATTTTGTAAAAAAAGAACATATTGAATATTATAATTGTATAACCATTAGGTCAAACCTAAATAATGGGGAGCCTTATTGAAACTATAAAATATATGGAAAATCTATTTTATGCTTTCAGAATTGAATTATAGTTCCTCAATATTTTTAAAAACATCTATTTTTGGAATATTTCCATTTCAAATGGCATGTTAATCCATTTGATTATAAAATGTGAAAGGTTATTAAAACATGTATCCGGTTGGTGGGTGTGAAATGAAAGATTATAGACTATGTGATGAAATTTATAACATGTTGGTAGGTAAAGGATTAAAATAAATGAACATATGGTATGTTTTAGTCTATTCCTATACCTATTTGGAAGTGGTATAAAATACCAATGGATATTTTCATAGGCCTTCATAAAAAAATTTGAAACATTCATGCTATATGGGTAGTAGTAGATTGACTTGTTATGTCTACACACTTTATCCCCGTAAGAGAATATAACACAATTGAGGAATTGGAAAAAAAATTATATCTGATAAGTGGTCAGGTTACATAGAGTTACATCTTTGATTGTATCTAATATAGAACCATGTTTTACTTCTAGATTTTTGAAATTGTTACAACAGGCTCTTGGTAGTCAATTTAATATGAGCAAGGAATATCATCCATAAATGGATGTATATTTATAACAAAATATTCATACCTTGGATGGTATGCATGGAACATATGTCCTGGACTTTAGTGGTTTATAGTAGGATCATATGACTTTGGTTGAATTCTCCTATAATAGAAATTATCAGAAGAAAATCCAGATGCCTCTATTTGAGGATTTATATGGCCATCCGTGTCATTCTACTTTATGTTGGGTGGAAATAAGGGAGACATTGTTGATTGGTCTTATTATTTGTCATGACACTATGGAGAAAATTTATAAGATCACGAATTTTATGGATATGAAACAAATCATATAGAATTCATATATAGATAATATCCATCAACCTTTATCTTTTGATGTTAGTGATCTTGTTTTATTGAAAGTGTCACCAAAACAAGGTCATTGATGTTTGGGGAAAAAGGGAAGCTAGGGACATGGTACGTGATAACATTAGAGGTTATACCAAAAAATTGCAATGTTTCATACCAGTTAGTATTAACACTAAGATTTAGTGTTGTTCATAAGATCCTCCATGTTTCCCAACTGAATAAGTATCATCTTGATCCACAACATGTGCTCACTTGGGATCAAGTTAATCTTGATCCACATGAGACTTTTATCCATGAACAAGTATGGGATCTAGATAGAAAAGAAAATACCTTTAATGGAGATCTACTTTCTTGGTGTGAGTATTGTTGCAATATGGTTAGGTTAAATAGGTAACATGGGAATAGGAAATGTTTATGAGGGAGTAATGGGATAATTTGTTCCAGCTTCTCAAGGATTGAAAGTTCGATTATGGAAAAAACATTTCACCTTCATATTGATTTATTTCATCATTTTACACTTTTTTTCTTCTATTAGAAGTCTGTAGGTTATCTTAGGGAAGTATTTTGAGGTGTCAATATGATAAGAACCAAAGTTTGGGTACTGAAAGAACAACAAAATGATCAATTTATGTCATAAATTATGGATTTAAATCATAAATTTTATGAAAAATATTCTATAAGAAAAATTAAGTTTGTAAAACTATTTATGCTATAATTTTTACTCTTATTCTATCAGATAATATTTAATAGAAAAATAATCAATGAAATATTTATTTTAGCATAATTTATAGTGACTCTAACTTAGAGGCTTGGATCTGGTGTCTACTACAATTACATTTACAAAATTATAAGGAATCAATTCCTGAAGGAAAGAATATTTTAGTAGTCTTGGTAAACCTGATAAATATATGAGTGTTGTATTACAAATGAATACACTAATTAAAAAAAATTCCCAAGAAAACATTATTCATATTTAGCATATCATTACATATCTTTCTTAGTACACTTCTTGTATTCATGGGGAAATAAAACAAAATAAGGGTGCACTCAAATACTCAGTTTGGTTAAGTAAAATAAAATAAATAATGAATCAATTGGAATAGTAATCATTGAAAGGTAAATAAATTGTAAAACATTCCATATAAATATTTGGATAAGGTATAATCAATATGGAACAATAGATAACTAAAACACATTCCATTTAATCAAAAAACTGAGAATGAAATGCAACAAAATATAATTTCAAAGAAACAATCTCAGGGATAATAATAATAACTGAATTATTAATAAAGGAAATACTTGTCATCATGTTTCCTAAGAACATTCTACCATTACCATCAAGATCAATTCTCAAGATATTTTAAACTACTCTGATTTGGCCAACTGATTCATCTCATGATAACATATCGATGCGTCCTGGGGCTTGCGTTGACTAGTCCCGAGTGCGTAGAGCTTGCATTAACCATTCCCCAACCCAAATTGATTCAATTGACAGGTCCCTAAGCCCTGTATTTCATGCATAAATAATTCCTCATTTATTGAATAATCGATTTAAATTCATAAACAAAGTACCTTGTCAAATACATTTATTGAGTAAATGATGCATATTTATCAATATTTTCCAAGTAAATAAAATAAAATTTAAAGTAAAAAACATATGTAAAACTATTATAAGATTTACACAATAATAATATACAACATAAAATAATATTTATATTATAAATAAATATAATGTTCAATAAAAATTATTACTACAAATTGATTATTTTTTGAGAAAGTTAAGAATCCCAAAAGAAAGTGAGATTTAATGATAACTTTTTCTATTTAGTAATTTTCAAGTTAAAAATCCGTGGATGAGATAATTTAATGTAAATCATCATATTCCATTGATAAAAATTATTCATGATATAATACATAAAAATGGGAAGTATATACACCACATAAAAGAAGTAAGTGGTGAATATGACTTTTATCCCATAGATGTAAAATGTGATAGGAAAATCCCATACCTTGAGATCAAATTGTCAAATGTTTATCTATCATCCTGAATAATAAACCAATTTTAATTATTTAATTTATTTATAAACTTTTTTATATTTATTATTAATTTTATTTCACATATTACAATGTTTTATACAACTACTTAAACAATTGTGTCTACATCAAGCGTTTTGAACAAATTTGGTTCATGTGTAAAAAACAACTTGTATAGGTCGATTATAGTCAGAGGGGTCATTATATAAACATATCATAAATAATAATAATGAAATAATTATCATATTTATACATCAATCATTCTTTTAAAAAAACATAAAATATTTTTATGAAAAATGAAACCATGTTACAGCCATGAAGACGGTAGGTTGTACGTATAACACTCCAATTTTTAAATGATCATTATAGAAATAAGTAAAGAAACATTTTTTTCATTATAGAATTATTATTATATCATAAATATGATGTTATTTAACCATGTATACTTATATATGTAAATATTTTAATGTAAAATGAATCACATCGCGTCGAGGAGGCGGTAGTCCACACATCCACGAATGACGTTATCACTATTTGCAGTGTGTGAAAATGGTAATAAAGAAAATGATATATTATATTTACAAAAAAGTATTTATTTCATTAATATCATATATATGTCTTCTATGTCACATATTTTTAATTAATCTCATCCTTAATTCATTCCATGTATTGTGTGAATGTATCACATTGCTTTGAGGAGGTGGTTGTCTAGACGTCCGCAAACAATGTTATTGTATTTACACAAAATGGAATTCATGAATGTTTGTGTTATATAAAAATTTTATAAGTATTAAGAAAACATAAATATCATACATATCATATAAAAATAGTTTGTTCATCAAAATTCCCAACCGTGAGAGGTGGTAATGGAAAAACAAACAACATTGTTTCGTAAGGCCATAGTCCGTCGTACACACGAACGATAATTTTGATACCCATTTGTTTGAAGTGTGTGTTGATGTATATAAAAACCTTAACATAAAAACATCTTAGTATATTTAAGATTATTATGTTATTATATGATCATGTAATAATAATAATTTAATTTTTTTGAGAAATAAATAAAACAAAACTGATCATTGAAGAATGTTACCTCTTTTCGGGTAATTCCTTTTGGTTTTCACTAAAGGAATTCCCTATATATATTTCCTCCAAAAGTAAGGATTCTAGGTAGAGGGGAGGGATTTTGGGAGATTATTCCGGCAGTTTTTTGATGAACCAATGGTCTTTATATTTTTGAATAAATTGGGGAGTGAATTCCCTTTTTATAGTGGAGGGGAGTGGCGTTCTTGTAAATATACAAAGGTAAACAATTTAGGGAGGTCTCTATTACCTCATGTTCCACAAAAATTGAAAACTAATAGATTAAAGTGAATTTAAGGTTGTTAAAAACCTCCACTACACAAAAACCAGTGCATTTTTATAATTGTGTTCCATAACTTTTAAGTTTCTCAGTTTTAACATTTTGGATTTAATTAAGGTAAATTGTTTTTTAAACTAAGTAATTTATCCATAAATACTAAATTAAATTGAGATTTATTATAAAATATTGACCCAATTAATTATAAATATGATATCTAATTTAAAAAATAAAAATCTCATGTGTGTTGGAAATTAATTTTAACATCCTGAAAGGCCCAAAGGCCTTCTTTTTTTATTGATTTTTTGATAACCCCCCTTTCAAGGGATTAGGGGGAACCCTTATAGGGACCATAGGCTTATAAATTATATTTTCTGTAGTCTTGGGGACATTATAGAACCCATAGGTCTTAAAGAAATCATACAGACTATGACTACATGAAAGTGCCCCTCCCCAACATCTGCATCGTGATCAGCACTCCACCTTTGCATGGTTGTTCAGCTAGTTGTCCTGTGCAATGATGCACAGCCCCGGTACCAATGAAAATTTCATACCCTCTCATTCTTCCACATATGTTATCCTTGCTCAGGTGAATGTGTCTTGCTCTTGAATCCTCCTCTAAAGTTGGTTCTTTGTAGCATCTGTCTGGGCATCTTCATATCAGGTCACCCTGAAGGCCTTGAGGTGAACCGAAGGCCTTAATGGTGGCCAGAAAGCATTACTGACCCGAAGGCCTAGGTGGACCAAAGGCCTTAAGGACTCTAAGCCCAAAATGGTGGCCAAGGTGAATATTTCTGGCTACCACAGTACCAAACAGTACCTTCTATATTAACTGCTATAGTAATTTATATATGATATGATTTTTAGTAATTTTAATTCTTTTAATAAAATATCATTTATTATGAAATAAAATTAATCTCAATTTAGAAATTAGTTAATTAATTTAAATTTTAAAATATCAACACAATGATGGAATTTAAATATTTTACATTCATAACTATTTATAATCACATATTCTTCTAAAAAATAAGTTAACACAATAATTCATTCAATTTTCTTTAGTTTTAAAATTTTTAGTGCCATTTATTTTATTTTATTATTAACTAAATAATCATTTTGTTGATGTTTCTTAAAAATTTAAGTAACTAAATCATCCATAAAAATTAATGATAAATTATTATGATAAAAATAACTCATTTAACTTATAAAATATATAAGTATAACCGAAAATATGATGTTTTTTTTCATATCTCAAGGATTTATAAATGTTAAAGGTAAAGAAGGTTCCTTTTTTGTCTTTCTCCTAACTTAAATTATTATATAGGTCACCTTTATGGAATAGTATACCACAAACATATGAAATTCAAAAACAAAAGGGGAAATGGTTGAAATATGGGCATCCAATGTTTTTTGTATAAGTTTCTAGGTAATTTTCCCCCTTAATGTTAATGTTTAACCATTAAGTAAACTAATTTTACCTTAATCCATATAGTTAATTTAAATTATTTTCTCTAATATATTCAGTAAAAAATATAATTTTATATTATTAGAATATAAATATTATCCTGACTACAACTATGTGTATTTTATTTTCTAAATTCAATTCACAAAAGGTGAAAAAATAAATTTAAATAAAATCCAACAGATGTGCGAGAAAGTGGATTTTTTAGAGTTAAAATGTTTAAAAGGTCATTAAGATATTATATCTAAATTAAATATAGAAAAAATATAATGACCTAAATTGGATTAATATATCTATAATTGATCTATTGTGACTTTAAAAATAATTTAAAATGTAATTTAATATTAATAATTATTTAAAGAAAGATATATTTTTCAACTAAAATGCAGTATTTTTCACTATTAATCAAAAAATGAAACTTCTCAGAAAAATACTAAAAATCACCTTAAGATAATTTTAAAATTACACATTCAAAAATTAAGTTTACTTTCAAAAATAAAATCAATAAAAGGGTAAAAATTTGGTTTTAAAATTGGTACGCCATTAAAATTTAGTAAAACTACCTTTTAAAAAATACAGCTTTTAATATGTAATACTGGATTTATTCTTATCATATGTATATATAATATATTGTATGAATGTCAAAATATTTATTGAATATATAACATTAAAAAAATATCATAATGTTTTGAAATGTTATATACACTTCAAATCTTTTCCTTGCATGTCTTATATGCTATCGAAGGAACTCGGTATTGTGTGTAACACAATACTACTTAGTGTTTCATATAAATAAATCTAAGAACAAATTTAAATTTATTTTAAAAGGAAAATATTGTAAACTCTTTGGGTGGTATATTCTCCCCAATATAAATAAATTTCATACTCATAGTTAAAACATTATCTTGATAATCAGGGGTTTTATATTTAAAAATACTATTATTGAAAACCCCACATCATTAATAGGGTAGGATTTTGAATAGGATAACATTAGTGAAAGCATGGACATTGAAGAAAATTATAAGAATTAAGTTATTATGGAGAGTGATAGAGATCATTTTTATGAGAAATTTTTTGACCACAAATCCATAAACTAGAGGTATGAAAATGTTCATTAATATCAGAAAAAAATGATGATAATAGGGAAACAATGTTTTAAATACCAATTTCCAAGAGTTGTATAATTATTTCAGTATCTATATTTATAAGAAAACCTGCATGCTTGATACATTCCTATTTTATAAACACAATCATATACTTTGGTTTTTCCTTTAATTATTTATACTTCATTTCTTAGAACACATTTCACCATATAGTGATGTAATACATCAACCTCTAAAACCATATCCAGATATTAACTTAAACCATTTCATAAATGGTTAACCTTTAAAAAGATTATGATCCAACACTTTATAATCATTTACATGGTAGTTAGTAGTATATTATTTACGTTATCAATATAAATCATCATTATCTCAACATCAAGAACATATTGAGTCCTATATATCCCACAACTATGTGTTTTCAAAAAAAAATCACTTGCTACCGAATCACTTTTCTTGTTACCATTGAACATATGATCTAAAATATTTAATTAAAATGTAATGTAGTAAAATCCTTATACATTACATAATACTTATAACCATGATATCATTGGTAACATACTCTTAAAACCTTATTTAAGGGTCAAAATACATAATAATATCAATCATTCCACTTCATCTATAATAATAGAATAAGCTTAACCTTGATCCCTCATCTTCTTCTAAGGTATATTTTCTAGATGCTTGGAGCATTAATTTTCATTGTTCCCCATCCCCTTGTAGTTGCAACACTGAATAATAGATTTTTTATTATTCCCTTTTAATTCTTTATCATGGTGACCCTTATCTCCACACTTTTAACAAACTCTCATTACATTCAAGAAAGTACCTGGGTGTTTCTTTTCACAGTTATCACGCATAGGAAAATCCTTCTTTACCTTATTCCCTTTATCCATATTTTACTATAAAAAATCTTCTTCTCTTACTTCCCTTTAAAAACAAAGGACATGGAGAATTATTTATCTTTCTTGACAGTACATAAATATATTTCATCATATGAAGAAAAGGTTTGAGACACCAGATCCCTTAATAAACTTGGCTTAAGCCCTTAAAATAAATGATCAATCTTGTATTCCTTATTACATATGAAATTAATTTCATACCATTATAACTTTGTGAATGTAGCTTCATACTATTCAATAGTTTCTTCCTAATTTTTCTTTAAACTAAGAAACTTACTCTTCATCTCAGTTTGTTTCTCGTGAGGGAAATATTTTTCAAATAATGTTTCCATAAAAATTTTCCATTCTGTGAGTTCTATTTCCTCTTCTGTCCCAATAATTCTATATTAAAAACCACTATTTATCATCATAGACATTGAGACAATATACTTTAATTGTAACCTTTTCCTTTTCACAACATCCTGTTTCCATAAATATATCCTCTAAAGACTTAATCCATTACTCATCCACCACTAGATAAGTATTCACAAAAAATGATAGGGCCCTCTATAGCATAAATCAATCCAATATCTCAGAATCTCATTTTGTAACTAGTTTCTCCATTCGATATAGTTTATTGGTCATGGAATGATTAATATTCCCTAATATATCAATAACTTGTTCTATTCTAAGACCAGCTATATCATCTTTTGTAGTAGTGAAACCTCTACATTAGCTAAACGTATTAACACCATCCTTCCTTCCAGGTTCCATTTTTAAATAATGGAATACATTATATTAGATCATAACACTATGAAACATAATTTATAATACCAAAACAAGTGAGATTAAAAAATTGTGAGTATCTCATCTCAAAATCATAAACATGGTTTCTTGAGATTTTTTCTATAATTATCCTCAATTTATATCTTTATATTATTTTCCCTAATTTATATTTTCTTAAATATATTTTCCAAGGTTTCTAATAAACATTTTTTTGATACAAAATACAAAAACCTGACCATAGAAACCTAGATCCAATTTCTACTTCCATTACATTGGTATGATTACAAGGAATCAAACCGTGAAGGACCGAAGAGTTTAGTAGTCTTGGTAAACCAAATACATAAATGATTTTTGCATTATAAATGAATACACTAATTATAAAATAATATTTTTCATAGGATAACTCTTTTACATTTATAATATCATTGCATATCTTTCTTAGTATACTTCTTGTATTCATGGGGAAAGGAAACAAAATAAGGGTGATCTCAAATGCTCAGTAAGGGTATGTACAACAAAAGAAATAATGAATCAATGAGCATAATAATGATGGAAAGGTAAATAACTTATCCCAAATTCCATATAAATATATGGATAATGAATAATTAGTATTTCATGGTAGATAATTGAAACACATTCCATTTAATCAATAAACATAGAATGAAATGCGGCCATGGATAATTTATAAGAAAAAATATCATGCATAATAATAAAAACTAAATTATCAATAAAGGAAATTATTAATTATTAGATTTCATGTTTGATATGAACATGATACCTTTACCATTAAGATCAATTCTCAAGATAGTTTAAACAAATATGGTATGGCCAACTGATTTGTATCAATAGGACTTATTGATGTATCGTGGGGCTTGCATTAACCAGTCCCAAACATGTTGAGCTTGCATTAACTGGTCCCAAACCCATAGGAGTTTCATTAAATGGTCCACAACCCATGTATTTCATATCCATTTCATTCATAATATATTGAATAATAAATATAAATTCATAAACAAAGTTCCTTATCAAATATTCATATTGAGTAAAGGATACATATTTATCATTATTTCCCCAGTAAATCAAATAATGTTCCAGGTAAAAAATATATGTAAAATTGGTATATGGTTTATGAAATAGTAAAATCCATAATAAAAGAATATAGATATCACAAATAAATATAATTTTTAATGAAAAATTGTTATGAGAATGTGATTTTTTAGAGAAAGTTAACAATCACAAAAGAAAGTGAGATTACAAGATAACTTTTTCCAGTTGGTAATTTTCATGTTAAAACTCCTTAGATGAAATAATTTGAAGTAAAAAACCAAATACCATGAACATAAAAGGATTCATGATATAATATATTGAAAGGGGAAGTATATACACCACACAAAATAAGTAAGTGCGTAATATGAAATTTATCCCACATATGTAAAGAGTGAGATGAAAATTACTTACCTTAAGTCTGACTTGTCACATGTGTCATTATATTCCAAAATAATAAAATTATGTTAATTATTTACTTAATTGAGAAAAAAATTCAATTTTATTGTTACTTTTATTTCACTCATTACTATGTTTTATAAAACTACTTAAAAATTAAATTTATGTCATGTGTTTTGACCAAATTCGGTTCATGTGTCAAAAATTACTTTGGTATGTCAACTATGGTAAAAGGGTCATTATATAAACATGTCTAGAATAATAATCATGAAATAATTATAATATTATTACCAAAATTATTCTTTTAAAAATAGTAATGTATTAGGGTTATGAAAAATGGACCAATGTTACAAACATAGAGATGGTAGGTTTTACGTACGCATGAGTGATGTTCCAATTTTTCAATGATCATTATGGAAAGAAGGTAAATAACATTTTATCTTTATAGAATGGTACTTATATCATAAATGAAATTTTATCTACTCATATATACTTATATATATAATTATTGTTATGTAAAAGGAATCACATCACGTCGAGGTGGTGGTAGTCCACACATCCACAAACGATGTTATCACTTGTTTTTAGTGTGTGAAAAGAGTAATAAAGAAAATGATATATTATATTTATAGAAAGGTAATTATGTCATAAATATCATATATATTTCTTTTATGTAACTTATTATTAATGAAACTCATCCTTAATACATTCCATGTAATGTTTTAACACATCGCATCGCTTTGAGAAGGTGGTATTCCACACACCCATAAACGATGTTACCATATTTACAAAAAATGGAAATAATTAAAGTTTGTGTTATATAAAAATTAAATAATTATGAAAAAACATATATATATATATATAATATATATATATAGACTATTGTTTCCATCATAATTCTCATCCATGAGAGGTGGTAATGGAAAAAAATGAACAACATCGTTTTGCAAGGCGGCAGTCCGTCGTACACATGAATATAAATCTCATACTCATTTGACAGATATTTGTGTAGGTTTAGGTAGAACCCATAACATAAAAACATCTAGGTATATTTAGGATATTTATATTATTATATAATCACGGAATAATAATAATTTAATGGTTTGATAAAATAATAAAGCAAAAGTGATCATTGAAGAAAGTTACATCATTTTCACGTAACTCCTTTTGGTATTCACCAAAGGACTTACTTGGATTGATTTATTACCAAAGTGAGGCTTCAAGGATTAGATTAGGTATTTTGGAAGCTTATTTGGGTAGGGTTTGTATGATCTATAGTTCTTGATGTGTATAAAATATTGGGGAGATTGAATTCCCTTTTTATAGTGGAGGGGGAGTGGCATTCTTGTAAATATAAAAAGGTAAACTGTATTGGGAGGTATCCCTTGCCTTAAGCACCACTAAAAGTAAAAAATTATTAAGTAAAGTGAAATTAATTTAGATCCACAAATCCACTAAACAAAAACAAGTTCATTTTATAATTTTTTTCCATAACTTCTAGGATTCCCCACTTTTACCATTTTGGTTTTCACTAAGGTGACTAGTTTTCTAAACTAAGTAATTTTACCATCAATGAAAATTAAATTTATAATTTTAGAAAATATTTACCCAATTAATTATAAATTTAAAATATAATTTATAAAATAAAAAACTAATGTTTTGGAAATTAATTTTAACAGAAGCGCATGTAATGTGAAAAAACACTACTTTAACCTAAATCGTGCTAACAATGTTTTCACTATTTAGGTGTTAATATTTTCATTATAAAATAAAAATTGGTCCATAATAGACCATATTTTATATTGTTTAACATTCATAAATAAATTAGAATAATATATTATTTTTATTAATTTTAATTCTATTAATAAAATATCATTTATTATAAAATAAAATTAATGTTAATTTTTGACATTATTTACTTAATTTAAATTTTAAAATATCAAGGTAATGTTGGAATTAAAATATATTATGTTAGTATTTATGTAAAATGACATATTAATCTAAAAAATAAGGGAACTCTATAATATATTCAATTTTCTTCACTTTTAATATTTTTAGTGTCATTTATTTTATTTTATTATTAATTAATTAATCATTGCTTTAGCATTTTATAATAATTTTAAATAACTAATTTATTCCAAAAAAATTAATGATAAATTATTATTTTACAAAATAATGAATTTATCTTCAAAATGGATATGTATAACCGATAATATGATGTTATGTCCCTATATCGAGGCTTTATATATATTAAAGGTATGGGAGGTTCCTTTTTTCTCTTTATCCTTGCTTAACTTATTATATAGATCACTTTCATGGAATAGTATACCAATAACTCATGAAATTAAAACCAAGAGGGGATGTGGTCGAAATATAGGAACACTGTGACAAAATGGGGTAAGGGAAGTGCCTCATTTTATCTGCGCTAAACAGAAAGCACTGATAAAAGGTATATCTAAAAAATTTATTTCATTAGAAATAAAATATAAATATACAAATATATTTATATTGATATAAATATAAAATATATTTTTTAAATATGTTTTAGATAATTATAAATAGACATTTACACTTAATATATATGATATGTAGGTAAAATGGCATATAAAATATTTAAAAAATTATTATTAATTAATAATTTGATAATTATTATTGAGTAATAGTCATTTAATAACAATTTGAAAAAAATCAAAAAAACAATAAAATATCTAAAATAAGTTAAAAACATAACTCAAACTTCAAACGGCCATAACTTTTGATTCGGGTGTCCGTTTGAGCTCTACAGCATATCAAATCAAAGCATGTGATGAGATTTATGTGCAGGCAACACAACGGAACCTAACATCACATTTTTTAAGGTCCAAAAAGGTCCAGAAAGCCTCTAAAACTAAGTTTTTAGTTAGGATACCCAAATTTTTTAACATTCTATGGAATTTTAACTTCGTTTTAGGGGCTTTTTTCCCAGTTTTAGTGGGTAATGAATTTATTCTGAGGGATTACATTTATATTGATATTATGGGTTTGAAATTTTATCATTTTTTACAATGTACTGTTATTTATAATCAAATATATAACAATATATACATATTTTTTATATATTTGCACTTAAAAAATTAATTTTATAAATAAATAATTAAAATTATTTATATATAAAATATATTTCCCAAAATAAAATCTTTATCTAAATACAAAAGTAATATCCATTTTATTTAAAATATAAATATATGAATAATTATATACCTATCTAATGTGTGTGTGTGTTTGTCTGTATTAACAACTGATATATATTAATATACGAATAAATATATGGATAAAAAAATAACTAAATATATATAAATAGATAGATATAAATATATATTAATATACGAATAGATATATAGATATATAAATATATAAATATAAATATACGTGTATATATATATTAATATAACTAAAAATATATTTTAATATAAATATATATGTGTTAATATAAATATATATATGTTAATATAAAATATATTTCTCAATATATAATATTTATTAAAATAAAAAACTAATATCCATTTAATTTAATATAAAAATATATGAATATTTATAAACCTATATAATGTGTGTGTGTGTATTTGTGTTTGTGTGTGACTGTATTAATAACAGATATATATTAATATACAAATAAAAAATATATATAAATAGATAGATATAAATATATATATTAATATAAAAATAAATATATAGATATATAAATATATAAATATAACTATGCATGTATATATATATATATTAATATATGAATATATATATATATATATTAATATAACTAAATATATATTTTGATATAAATATATATTAATATAAAATATATTTCTTAATATATAAGCTTTATTGGAATAAAAAAACTAATATCCATTTTATTTAAAATACAAATATATGAATATTTATATACCTACATAATGTGTGTGTGTGTGTGTGTGTTTGTGTGTGTCTGTATTAACAACTAGTATATATTAATATTCGAATAAATATACAGATAAAAATATATGACTAAATATATATAAATATATCTAATATATATATATATATTAATATATAAATAAATATATAGATATATAAATATATAAATATAATTATACAAGTATATGTATATATTAATATATGAATATATATATATATATATTAATATAACAAAATATATATTTACTATAAATATATATATGTTAATATATATATATATATATTATTATAAAAATAAATATAACTATATATATATATAGTTATATCATTAAATGGACAGAAAAGCAATATTGAGGAGTGGTAAAGGGTCTAGGTGCACAGTGGTAGGTCTCGAGTTTGAATCTTGGGGGAGGCAGGGGCGCGTGTGGTGGTGAAGGGTTGTGCTCGAGCTGTTAAAGGGGGGTGCTAGTGCTTTTAAAGGGTAGGGGTGGGGAAGTGGCATGCTGGGGTGGGAGAGATGTGCAGGGGCTGGTGGGGGTGCTTCATACTATTGTTGGAGGGGGTCAAGCATTGTTAAAACCCACCTCCGATCTGTAGAAAAAATTTCAGTTTTTTTTTAAATTTATAAACATTTATCAGCACTTCTAAAAAGGCACAGCTAAAAGTGCTCTTTTAACAGCGCTAAAAAGAAGCGCCAATAAAGGACCATTTTATCATAGATTTTTTAGCAATGATAAAAGACCCTTTTTATCAGCGCTTTTTTTAGCACTATTAAAAGGGTTTTATCAGCACTGATAAAGGGGACACCCTTTATCTTTGTTGAGATTAACAACGTTTTTTAGTGTTTTAAATGGCATTTTTTAGCACTTTTAAAGGCCATATCTGTAGTAGTGGAAGAAAATTTCTTCTGGAAAGGTGTCTATGTAATTTTCCCACTTAAGAATAAGGTTTAACCACTAAGAAAACTATTTTCTGCCTTCATCATTGTAATTAATTTTAATTACTTTCACGAATATTTTTGGTCAAAAATTAAGATGATATTATTAGACTATAAATATTATACTCATTCAAACTATTTATATATATTTTTCCAAATTCAATTCACCTAAGTGGAAAATTTAAATTTAATGTTAATCCTAGAGATGTGGTTAGAAAGTGGGTTTTTAAAGTGAAAATGTTCAAAATTTCATTATATTTTTATATATAAATTCTATATAAAAATGATTACAATGACATAAATTGGATTAATATATGTATAATTTATATATTTTTACTTGAAAATAAATTTAAAATATAATTTAACGTTAATAATCATTTAAATGAAAAGATAGTTTTCAACTAAAATGCAGTATTTTTCTATATTCATCAAAAAATGAAACTTCTAAGAAAATTTACAAAAAAATTATCCAATGTTAATTTTGACATTAAAAATTAATAAAATGAGTTTATTTTGAAAAATAAAATTTATAAAAGGAGAAATTTTATTTTTAAAATAGGTTCCCTATTAAAAGGCGGGGAAAATTCCTTTAGAAAAATACAACTTTTATGCATATAACGGGATTTTTTATTACCATACTTTTATCAAATAAATTCTAGGAATGTAAAAACATTTTATTTAATATATAATATAAAAATAAATATATCTTAAAGTCTTAGGATATGATATAAACTTCTATATTTTCTCTTGTGTGTCTTATAAGCTATCGAAGGAACTCATTATTGTGTGTAACATAATCCAAATTAGTGTTGAATATAGATCAAGCTACCAACAAAATAAAATTTATTTTAAAAGTAAAATATTCTAAAGTATTTTGGTGTTACATCATCCCCATATTTCATCCTTGCAATTAAAATTTTATCTCAGTAATTGAGGATCTGATATTTGAAAATCCTATTATAGAAAAAAAAACATCGGAAATAAGGTCAATAAAACATTTCCTAATAATAGAGAAAAGTAAATGAGAAGGTTACCAAAAAACATGGATTTAGCATAAGATAAAATTTGGGATAACATAGACATGGAAGAAAAATTAAACTACAAGTCCTGATGGATAGTGATAGAGAACATGTTCATGAGAAAGTTTTTGACCACAAATCCATAAACCAGAGGTGTTATAATGGTCATTAATATCATCAAAAATGATGATAATAGGGTAAAATTTTCTTTAAGACCCATTTCCAAGATTGAGGAATTATTTCAATATTTATGTATATAATAAAACATACATACTTGATACATTTCTATTTCATAAACAAAATATTATCCTTTGAATGTGCCTTGAATTATTTCTACACCATTTCTTAGCACTTGTTTTATAATATGGTTATGTAATATATTATCCTCTAATACCTCATCCAAAGATCAACTTAAAACCTTTAATAAATGGTTAACCTTTAAAACGATTATAATCCAACAATTTAAAATCATTTACATGGGAGTTAGTACTATCTAATTTACATTTTCCATATAAATCATCATTATATCAACATCAGGAACATATTGAGGCTTATATTTCCCTTAACCATGTGTTTTCCAAAAAAGTTTAACTTTCCATGAAATCACTTTTATTTTTACCATTCAACATATGATCTCAAATATTTAATGAAAATTTATTGTAGTAAAATTCTTATACATTCTATAATACTTATAAATTGGATATAATTGATAACATGCTCTTACAACATTGTTTAAAGGTCCAAATAGAGAATAAAATTAATCATTACACTTTGGATATATCAATAGAATAATATTTATCTTGATCCCTTAGCTTGTACTAAGGTATGTTCTCTTAGTGCTTGGATCATTAAAATTAATAGTTCCCTATCTTCTTACAGTTGTGACACTATATAATAGAATTTTTATTCTTTCCTTTACATTATTTATCATGGTTAACCTTATGTCTACACATATAAAAAAACTATCATACCCTTCAAGAAATTTTTGCGGTGTTTCTTCCCATAGTTATCACATGTGTGAAAATCCTTCTTTACATTATTCCCTTTATCCACCTTTTCTCAGAAATCCTCTTCTTCTCTTACTTCCCTTCAAAGAAATAGGACTTATACAATTTTTTCTTTGTGTTGATAGTACATAAAACTATTTTATCACATGAAGAAAAGGTTTCAGACACTAGTTCCCTTTGGAGACTTGGATTAAACCCTTCAAAGAAATGGGAAATCATGAAATACATGTTCTGTATGAAATCTTTTGTATACTTTTCTAACCATGTGAATGTAACTTCATACTCTACATAAATTTCTTCCTCATTTTTCTTTAAACTAAGTAACTTCATCTTCATATTATTTTGTTTCTCGTGAGGGAAATATTTTTCATAGAATGTGTCCTTAAAATATTTCCATTCCATGAGTTATATTTCCTCTTTCTCCATAATATTCATGATTAACGACCAACATTGATCAGCATATCCATTGATACAATACACTACAAGTTTATCCTTTTCATTTTCACCACATCCAAATTCCATAAATATCTTATCTAATGACTAAATTCATTTCTCAACCTCTACTGGATCTGTAGTCTCACTAAATGGTGGGGGAATCTTTTACATAATGCAATCCAACATCAAATAATCTCGTTGTGGAACCGATTTCTCTATTCAGACAAGGTTATTTTCTATAACTTAATTAATCTACCCTAATATATCCATAACATTATTATATATAATATCAACTATATCATCTTTCCTAATAGGGAAACCTCTACATTTTCCATGAGTTTTGATACCATTCTTTATTAAAAGTTCCATTTGACATTAATGACATACACTATATTAGATTTTAACACTATGAAACATAATTTATAATCCAAAAACTAGTGATATTGAAAAAATTATGAGTATATAATCTCAAAATCATAAAAATTGTTTCTTTAAGATGTTCTTCTATAATTATCATCAAAATCATTCATGGGGTAATCTTCCCTAATATATGTTTTTCTAATTCTAATTTTCATGGTTTCTACTAAAATTTATTTGATACCATCTTTAGCAACCCGACCCTAGAATCCCATATCTTATGTCTACTACCATTACAATGGCATGATTACAAGGAATCAAACCACAATTCACTGAATAATTTAGTAGTCTTCTCAAACTAATACATACATGGGTTTTGTATTAAAAATGAATACACTAATTTCAATTTATTTGTATTTTTTGATGATAACATTATTCCCAGTTAAAATATCCTTGCATATCATTCTTAGTACACTTCTTGTATTCTTGGGGAAAGGAACCAAAATAATGGTGATCTAAAATACTCAATAAGGGTAAGTACAACAGAATAAATAACGAATCAATGAGAAAAATCATCATAATAAGGTAAATTAATTCGAAAACATGTCATATAAATATATATATATATATAAGGAAAAATCAATATGTAATGGTAGATAACTGAAACACATTCTGTTTAATCATAAAATTGAGAATAAAATGTATCCATAAATAATGTCAAAGAAAAAATCTCATGGATGATAATAATAACTGAATTATCAAAAATTGAAATAATTAATTATTGGATGTCATGTTTCCCTATAAAATTATACCTTTACTATCAATAGATATTCTCAAGATAGTATCATCTAATCTTATTTGGTCTACTGATTCATCTTAGGAGAACTTGTCGATGCATCGAGGGGTTTGCACTAACCAGTCCCCAACCTATAAAGCTTGCATTAACCAGTCCCCATCTCATAAGGATTGCATTGACCGGTCCCAAACTTGTGTCTTGAATTTTCAAATCATTCCTCCTATATCTAATAATAAATTTAAATTCATAAAAAAATTTCCTTATCAAATATCTGTATTAATTAAAAGATATATATTTATGAATATTTCCCTTGTAAATAAAATTACTTTCAAAGTAAAAAACCATATGTAAAATTTGTGTATGGTTTATGAAATAATAATATCTATAATATAGGAATATGGTTATTATAATGAAATGTAATTTTAAATGAAAATTTATTATGATAAATTGATTGTTTTGAGAGAAAGATAATTATCACTAAAGAAAGTGAGATTACAAGATAACTTTTACTAGTTAGTAATTTTCATGTTAAAACACCTTGGATGAGATAATTAAAAGTGAAAAATTAAATTACATGAAGATAAAATGATTAATGATATAATATATCAAAATGGGTAGTAGATACACCACACGAAATAATTAAGCATTGAATATGAAATTTATCCCACGGATATAAAAAGTGAGATAAAAATCATTTACCTTGAGTTTGAATTGTCCCATGTGTCTTTATAATATTGGATAATAAACTTATGTTGATTATGTACTTTCTTGAGAACATTTTTCAATTTTATTAATACTTTTATTTCACTTATTAAAATGTTTTTTACAACAACATAAACAATTATGTTTACATCATGGGTTTTGACTAAATTTGGTTCATGTTTCAAAAATGACTTTTGTAGGTCGGCTATGGTCAAAAAGGTAATTATATAAAAATATAAAACATAATAATCATGGAATAATTATAATATTTATAAATAAATTATTCTTTTAAAACTAATCATTAAATATGGTTTTGAAAAATGAACCAAGGTTACAATCATGGAGATGGTAGGTTGTACGTACGCATGAGTAACATTACCATTTTTCAATGGTCATTATGTAAAGAAGGTAACTAACATTATATCTTTCCAGAATAATATTTATATAATAAATAACATTTTATTTAATCATATATACTTATATATATAATTCTAGTGACATAAAAGGGATCACAACCTGTCAAGGAGGTGGTAGTTTGCATGTCCATGAATGACGTTATCACTTTTTTGTGTGGAAGGGGTAATAAAAATGATATATTATATTTCCAAAAAGGTAATTATTTCATTTATATATATAACATATATATATGTGTGTGATTTAACATATTTTTAATTAAACATATCCTTAATAAATTTGATGTAATGTATCAACGTATCACATCACTTTAAGGAGGTGGTAATCCACATGTCCACAAATGATGTAATCATTTGTACAAAAAATAGAAATCCTGAAGTTATGTGTTATATAAACATTAAAAAAGTATTAAGAAAACATAAATATCATATATATATAATATAAAAAAATTATCATAATTCTCAAACATGATAGGTGGTAAAGGAAAAACGAATGACATCCTTCTGTGAGGCGGTAGTCCTCCGTATACATGAACCGTAATTTCATTACCATTTTGATGGATGTTTGACTATTTTTAGGTAAAATACTTAACATAAAAATATATAAGTAAATTTAGGATAATTTTTTCATTATATAATCATTTAATAAGAATAATTTAATGGTTTTAGGAATAAATAAAACAAAATTGATCATTGAATAATGTTACCTCTTATTTAGGTAACTCATTTTGGTTTTCACCAAAGGACTTCCCAGCATTGATTTATTCCTAAAGTGAGCATTTTATGTTAATTTTAGGAATATTGGTAGATTATTTGGTCATGTTTTTTATGAGAAAATTTTATTGATAGGTGTGAAGAAATGGGGGGAGTGAATTCCTTATTTATAGTGGAGGGGAAGTGGAATTCTTGTAAATATAAGATGGTAAACACTATTGGGAGGTTTCCCTTACCTCATGTGCCACAAAAAATGAATAATAATGCAGTAAAGTGAAATTATTTTATATTTAAACATCCACCACAAAAAAATATGTGAATTTTTATAATTTAGTTCCTTAACTTCTATGTTGCCCCACTTTTACCATTTAGATTTTTATTAAGGTAACTAGTTTTCTAAACTAAGTAATTTATCCATCAAGACAAAATTAAAGTGAGATTTATTTGAAAATATATACCTAATAAATTATAAATATTATAAATAGTATGAAAAATAAAAAAAACCAATGTGTGTTGGAAATTAATTTTAATAGAAGCGTATGTAACGCGCAACAACACTACTTTTACCTAAACTGTGCTAACAATGTTTTCCCTATTTAGAGGTCAATATGTTCATTATAAAAGATAAATTGGTTAATAAATAGGAAACTTTTGATATTTTTTAACATTTAAAAATAAATTTTCAGAATATAATATTTTTAGTAATTTTAATGTTTTTAATAAAATATCTTTTATTATAAAATAACATTAATGTCAATTTTGACATTATTTACTTAATTTAAATTTTAAAATATTAATAAAATGATTAAGTTTCAATATATTAATTTCAAAACTATTTAAAATGATCTATTCATCTAAAAAAATAATTTAACACAATAATTCATTCAACTTTCTTCAATTTTAATATTTTTAATATCATTTATTTTATTTTATTATTAACTAAATAATCATTATGTTGGCATTTCTTAAGAATTTTAAGTAACTAATTCATCCCTATAAATTAATGAAAAATTATTGTGACATAAATAACTCGTTTAAATTTCAAAATCATATGTATTAATGAAAATATGATGTTTTTTCATATCTCAAGGCTTTATAAATGTCAGAGGTAAAGAATGTTCCCTTTTTTTCTTTCTCTTTATTTAACTTATTAAATAGATAATTTCTATGGAATAGTATCCCACCAAATCATGAAATTATAACCAATATAGGATATTTTATAAATTTTTTCATCCAACGGATTTTTTAAACGTTTCTAGTTCATTTTTTCCCTTAATATTAATGTTTAACCATTAACTAAACTAATTTTCACCTTAATCGCTGTAATTAATTTTAATTACTTTCATTAATATTTTTGTTCAAAAAATAAATTTATCTTATTAGACAATAATTATTATAGTTATTCCAACTATTTATATACATTTTTCCAAATTTAATTCACATAAGTGTCAAAATTATATTTAAATCTCATCCCATAGATGTGGTGGGAAAGTTGGTTTTTAAAGTGAAAATGTTCAAAAGTTCATTAAGATTTTATATCTAAATACAAAATAAAGGTGATTCTAATTACCTAAATTGTATTAATAAATGTATAATTGATCTATTGTAAATTTAAAAACAATTTAAAATATAATTTTACATTAATAATTATTTAAACCAAAAGAAGTTTTCAACTAAATGCAATATTTTTTGTCATTCATCAAAAATTTAAAATTCTAAGAAAATACCAAAAAACACAATAATATAATTTTGACATTAAAGATTCAAAATGACATTTATTTTTAAAAATAAAATTTTTAAAAGGGTCAAAATTTGGTTTTAAAATAGCTGTTTTATTAAAAGGAAACAAAACTACCCTTAGAAAAATACATCTTTTAATGCATAAAACTAGATTTATTATTATCATCTATTTATCAAATGTATTGTATGAATGTAAAAAAATTATTAAATATATAATATGAAAATAATTGTATCATAAAGTATCGGGTTGTTATATAATCTTCTAATCTTTTCCTTGTGTGCCTTATACACTATCGAAGGAACTCGGTATCGTTTGTAACTCAAGACAACTTAGTATTGCATATGAAAAAAGATATAAAAAAATTAAATTCATTATAAAAGGAAAATATTTTAAATTCTTGGGGTGTAACATAAGTGACCCTAGATTAATTTACATAATAAACTATTCTAGACAGTGAATATTACATTGTACCATGGTTTTAAATTCTTATTCATATTTTTTCCCTTCCTCTCAAATACTAAGGAAAACCTAGGCGATTTATAGTAATCTCCAATGACCAAAATACTTCATCAATGGATCTTTGATCATCTGTTCATGAAATCAATTTTTATGGTATCTTCCATCTTACTAACCTTGGATATTATTTATTTGATTCTCCTAGAACCCTAGATTGGTATGTAAGCCCACATCTATGGTTATGGATTTTTTGTAATGATATATTCTTGGGTTTTGATAGTGTAATGGAAGGAAGTGGTTAATTTGTGGTATTTTTAAAGATCCTTTGTACAAAAATGAACGTGGTAGGTGGATTCTCTCCTACTCTAAAATTATTGAACTTGTTGTTCTCGTCTTTTCTAAATCATGTTTATGCATTATTAGAAATCCACTATGGAAATTATTTGAAAAACTTTTATATTATGTGATTTCAAAAGGGATCATTTTGAAAGGTGGTATTTTTTATAATTAATATTTTGTTGGTAATTTGGAATTAAATTGTCATTATGAGTACATATTCATACGGAAAGGGTACTGGTCAAAAGTAACATTTTCAATTAATGATAAACTTTGGATGGATCATAGAATGAATTACCACCATCAAATGGGTTAACCAAGTAATGGATTGGTGAAAGGATGAATCACCACTCACAAGTATAGGGAGGTCTAGGGTTGCATGAATTGTGTGTGTGCATGGGTGTGAAATTGAAAAGATTATTCCAAATACTATGAATTTGTTGAAAATATCTATTCAGTGTTTTCACTAAATGTTTCTTATGGTTTTATTATAAAATTTACATCTTATCTTCATCTGTTTTATATAAAATGTGTGAACATGTTCTTTTTCTAGCGGTGTGTGGGAAAGCCATTGGGGAAATCATACTCGGTGGTATAATCACCCCCTTCTTGGGTAATTTGGGGAATTTTATATGTCTTCTATAGATATGTATGGAAGGGAAGAGTTTCATACTTCTCTAGTATAGATCCTTGACTTCATGGTTTGGTTTCTAAATATGGTGCTTTAAAGTGACTACATATTTGTCCGGTATGGTGCCAATTTGGTGTTGATGTATTTGTATTTAGAGTTTTAGCCATATACCTATATTTATTTTTCTTTGTACATTTATATGTTTTCATTAATTTTGATTTTATTGAGTTGTGTGATTTTTTATTCATTCATCATATATTTTTTCATGGGTATTTTATCTTTCTTGATAATTTTTTTGGGTTCTTACAGAGAATCATCCCATAAATTTTCCTATGGCCCTTGGAATTTATTTATAGACATTGGTGTATTGGGGATGTCACATAAGGCTAGTAGAAACTCTATATCCTCTCATGAAAATCAATGATGGGCTTGGTGTTACATTGTTGATGATAACCGATGAAAACAACCTCTAAGGACTAGAGAGAAAGGGTGAGCTTATTCCATAACAACTACAGAGTTTCATCTCAACAATGAAGTGGTGATCGGTATGATAGTTATTCATTAAAGAATAGTAAATGTGATTTTTTATTATATTTATACACATTATTTCATATCATTCATGTTTATTATAACTATTCAATAACCACCTCTAAACATAGAATTTGAGTTATCATTAAAGATGGTAAATAGGTCAACTACTATATCCCAAGCATATAATTAATCCATTATCTATATTTTTTAGATAAACATCCATGTAAACCATGTGATACTTCCTTTATTGTAATTTGGTTCAGTTATTGGCATTGATTGGATTTCCTTATATAGAGCCAACAAAAATTTCCATGAGAAAGAAATTACCTTGCATATCACAAATCACCCTATGATTATATACAAGTGAAAGGAGGAGGATGAATATTATATGATATAATCATCTAATGTAAGGATATTATTTACTTATGATAAAAATATATATCCCATATTATTGAGAAAATGATAGAATTTTTTTGGGGACATTCCCATCGTGAGGGAATATACTAATGTATTCCCTATAGAGTTGACAAGTCTTCCTCCTAACTAATAGTTTGAGTTATCAATTAAACATATACATAGATATCTTCCCATATGTAATACCGCTTATATAATTACACTATTGAGTTAAAGGAGATGAAATAACAGTTACATGATAATATTAAAAACGGTTTTATACGTCTAATTACTTCACCTTGGGGTGTACAGGACCTCTTCATCAAGAAGAATTATGGGTCAATGTTCCATTGAATTGATTATTAGGAATTAAAAAATAATGATAAATAATTATTATCTTCTTCCATGGATATAAGAATTATTGGATAAACTATATGGAGCCCAGTATTTCTCTAAGGTGGACTTTTGGTTAGGATACCACCAAATAAGGGTGAAGAATGAAGATATTCCTATACGAACCTTTTAAACAAGCTATAGACGCTATAAGTTTATAGTGATTCATTTTAGAATCAATAATTCACCATAAATATTTATGGACATAATGAATATAGTATTTAGAAAATACCTCAAAAAATTATACTAGTCTCTATATATGATATTATCATATACTCCAAAATGAAGGAGGAGAATGATGAGATTTTGAAGATTGTACTAAAGGATTTGTGAAAGGAGATGATGCATGAAAAGTACTTCAAATGTGAGTTTTGGGTTAAGGAATAATCAGGGTAAATTATCACTATAAAAGGAGTTTCTATGGACCCATATAAGAAAAAGGTTATTGGGGAGTCTCCTAGACCATTATCTGTAATGAATATTCATAGTTTCCATGGATTAGTTGGGTATTATGGATGACTTTTTCATAAAATATCACTATTTAAAAACCAGCTAACCAAGATAACTTGGTGTTGAGTAAGATTTATTTGGACCAGTGAATGTGAAGATATCTTCAAGGTATTAAAAAAGAGTATTGTCACTACATTGGTACCCACACTTCCCTTATGTGGGGAAAGTTTTGGAGTATATAGTGATGTTTAAAGAAGTTTTTGGGTTTTATACTAATTTGTTTTCATAAAGTGATAAAATATACCTTAGGAAACTTGAATGATCATGAGTAGAACTATACAATACATGATATGGAGTTCTCTATAGTTTTCTTTTCATTTAAGATTTAGTGACATTATCTCTATGGAGATAAGTGTGAAATATATACAGATAATAAGAGACTAAAATTTATATTCACATAGATGGAGATTAAAATTTTCCAGTGAATATGGTTATATTTGATCAATGACTATGACTACTCAATCTGTTTCCATCATATAAAATAAAATAAAGTGGTATATGATCTAAGTAGAAAAGATATAAAAATATTATCAATGATGAGAATTGGGAAGGATCTAATATTATTATATTTTCAATGGATGGATATGGGTAAAATAAAAGGATCTTCAACCATTATTACTCAAATAATTTCTGAACCATCTAATCTTGAGAGGATTAAAGAGGCCGAGAAAGATGATGAGGTGATACAGAAAAAGGTAATGATTATTCCAAAGTTCAACTTTATTGAAGATGGAGTTATAAGGTTTGGAACCTAGATATATGTCTCATGAAAAAATGATATAAATATGGATCTTCTAGACAATATACATATATTATCATTCTTTATTCATCTAGGAAGAACTATTATATATATATATATATATATATCTAATGAAACACATCATGTGGGAAAACATTAATATGGAGAATGTGTAATTTATATCTCGATGCTTGGTATGATAACAAGTTAAGGCTGAATAATAGAATTATATGGGTATAATGAAACCATTTGCCATACCAATATGGATATAGAAAAACATAATAATGGATTTCTTCATAGGACTCCCCAAGACTACTAAAGGAAATAATGAAATACGGATGGTAGTCGATCTCTATACAAAGTGAGAACATTTTATTGCCATAAAAGAATATTTATCTCTTAACCAACTCCATAAGATACACATTATGTAAGTGGTAATATTTTATGGAGTTCCACTCTCCATTGTATCTGATGGAGATATGAGGTTTACCTCATGGTTATGGAGAAGCATTCAGCAGGTGTTATATATAGAACTCTACTTTAGTACTACCTATTACCCTTATACGGATGGTTAGTCTAAGTGAACCATCCAAACTCTAAAGAATATGTTTAGATCTTGTTAAATGTATTTATAAAGATTTTAGGATCAACAATTTTCCTGATTATAGTTTTCATATAATAATATCCCTCTATTCTCACAATCAAATGGAAACTTATGAGGCTCTGTATGGGATGAAGTGTTGGACTCTGACATCTTGGGATGATGTTAGAGAGATTAAGTTGGTGGGATAAGATATTTTATAGGATATGATAGAGAAGTTTCAAACCAATCAGTATTATATTAAATCTTTATAAATATGACATAAAATCTATGCCCAAAATTATCAACGAGACCTGGAGTTTGTGGTCAGAGATAAGGTGATCCTCTATATTTTACTGTGGATGAAAATCATGAGGTTTGGTAAGAAGGTAAATCTAATTCATAGATACATAGGTCAATTTTATATCCATGATCTCATCACATCTGTGGTTTATTGATGGGCACTTCCAGCTAACCTATCTCAAGTATAGGTTTTGTTTCATATATCCCTCTTGAGGAAGTATATAAGAGTACACTCACATGTACTAAATATAGAGTTTGTACCATTGAAGAAATACATTACATATGAGAAGTATTTTATAAAAATCTTAGATCATAGTGATAATGTTCTATGAAATAAGATAACTGACATGGTCAATGTGTTATGATGAAACCATAAGATTGAGGAAATAATGGGAAACATAAGATGTAATGAAGTATAAGTACCATAACCTATTGTCACCCAAGTTTATAATCAAAAATTTTGATGGTGAAATATCCTTAATGGGTGAACAATTTACCACCTTTAGTTTTTAAAATGGAAAACTATGTCTAATATAGTATTCGACATGAAACACTAAACCAAAAAGAACCATGAATATTTTAATATTACAGTTATAGATTATCAATTAAATTACCACCAATTAATAGGATTAAATGTTTTATGAAATATATATTAATTATTAAGTAAATTTATAAATTCTTAGGAAATAAACACTCAATTTTTAATAAATGTGTTTATTCTTAAAAAACAAGTTTACATTAAAAATGATTTTTATTGATATTTGTGAGAATATATTATAATTAATTTTTTGAAATATTTGAAATATTTTTCTATAAAATAATAATAATTCTATAAATATTCATATATATTTTAAACTAGGGTCAAATTTTGGTATTTTTTAGAAAATAATATTTTTAGTAAATAGTGAAAAATTCTGATTTTTTGTAAAACTTCAATTTCTTTTTAAAGAATTAATTACTTTAAACATATGATTTTTTTTAATATAAAATAATTATTAATTAATTTTATTTCATCCAATTAATTATATTTAAATTATCTTTATACTGTATTTTAATATATTTTTATTTTTAGGCTTTAAAACGCATATTTTTAAAAACTATTTTAAAGTGAATTATGATTTTCCATTTAAACTATTTAAAATAACCCATAATAAGGAAAGATTAAAATTAAATGTATTTATTATATATATATATAAGTATTAATTGAAATTAATTTGGTTATAATTACTTGTCATATAATTATTATATGATTATCTTATTTATGAAAATCTTATTTCTTGAAATCTATTTGTTCGATACGTCTACAGGTTTAATTTAAATTTTCATTCCTACAATTATATAAATTAAATTTTATAAAATATACTCAACAAATTTATTTAGAATAATTAATATTATATAATATCTTCAACTTAATTTTTTCATAATTAATAGTAAAAATGTAAACATCTGTTTAGACGATTAATGTTGAAACCATTTTACCAAGGGTAAAATAAAGAGGTAAATGGAATAACAGGTTTAAAAAACTTATATTGAATTTTATATTTATTGACAGGACTTATATCTCCACCAATAATTTATTTGTTTAAAAAAATTTGGGCAAATTTCTTGAGAGTGACTTCTCATTATTTAATAGTTTTGAGTATTTCATAGAAAGCCACTCCTCCTCAACTATAAAAGGGAACCCCCTCTCCTTTGATTTACACACCTAAAAATAATTTTGGATTAGACAATACCAACCCCAATACCTTACTTAATTCCCTCACTACATCATATAATCCATTTAGTTATCATAAATCCAATCTAGGAAGGATTTATGTAAAATCTTAAAGAGGTGGTCGGAACCGAGCATCTTTGTTTTATTTATTCATCCAACTCCTTAAAATAATATTAAAAATTATGATATAATAAAAACAGAATATAAAATATAATATTATTTTATTATGTTCATTTAATACTCTAAATCCATCTCCACTTCCATCAAATGGGAAATGAAATAGTCGATCATGTGTACGGCAGATTATGGTCTCGTGAACTGATGTAATTTTTTTCCATTACAGCAACTCCTGGATGTTTATAATGATGTATTTAATAATTATATGTGATATTAATTAAATATTTACCTATTCTTTAAAATTTAAATATCATATACTTTCTTAAATTATCATCTATTGAAAATGATGGCATCATTCATTTGTACGGTGGACTATGGCCTTGTAAAGTGATGTAATATTATTTTTATTACCGCATCACATTGACGGTTATAAAAGAGTATTTAAGGAAATAATATTATATTTATGATATAATTATAATTATATAATTATAAAATAAAATTTACATTCTTTTCATCATGAAAGTTGAAAAATGGAAAAGTTACTCATGCGTACGTATGGCCTACAGTGTCCATGATTGTAACATAGTTCATTTTTCATAACCATAATTTATGATTGGTTATAAATTTATAATTTATGTATAAAAATTATAATAATGTCATGATTAGTATTTTATAGATTATTAATTAATAATATCTTTGACCTTAGTTAACTTACCAAAGTGATTTTGGACATATGAGACAAATATCGTCAAAATGCCCAACATAAACCTAAATAATTAGGTAAATTTAATATATCATGATAATACATAAATTAAAATTAATAATAAAACCTAAAATTTTTCTTAATAATTTAAATAATTAAAATAAATTTATTATTTATGAATATAAAGAATAAATTTGACAAATCAGGCTCGAGGTAAGGAATTTATCTAAACCACACACTCCCTTGGGTTATAACCATTCTCTCTCTAACTATCCATATATTTATCTTTAATGTTATGAAATTATTATAAATTTTATATATATATATATCTTAGATATATATATATACCTATCCCATTATCCTTTCCTTTAACATGTTAATACATGCCTTATGTTCATCTCTCGCATGTTTTCTTTAAGAAACTTCTCTTTATTATGATATGAGGTAAGATTATGCAACCCATTTTATTTACATGGGTAATTATTATGTTTATTATTTATTTACTTATGTTTCATATATATTCATGTACATGAAATGAATGTGATAGGTGGGTCCAAAATTATATATCCCTCCAATGCATTGAGTAATCTTATGGTCTCATGATATGTCATGTATGGTATTTGGGTGTGAACCTAATCTATTATTAGACTCCTTCAATAAGTGATGGTGTCTCTAAAATTATCCTTAACTTCTATTTATGTCATTCATTATATTTCGTCCATGTCTCCTATGCTATTATGATCTTATGATTCAATTTCCTTAATAATATTCTTACATTTTATCACTCATGTACCTTCTCTTTTATGATATCATGTTTTATCTTTGACTCACAAGTTATGATTCTTTATCGTGTTTATTCACATACCATAATATTTTGCACTCACCTTTCTTTAATTTATTTTGTAGGTTATCCAATGATTTTTTTGCAGTATAAATTGGTTTTAGGGGCTCATTATGGGGAATAAGATAATGATTCCATGTTTTATGTTCCTTTTTTTTATTATGAACCAAGTATACCAAATAAACTAAGACTTTTCGATCCTTATTTGGTAGTAACATATATTTATGTTAAGAATCAAGAAATAATATGTGTCAAAAGGCTTGGGTCTCTATACCCATAGTGACTCATCACCTTTCTTAGTGTTCCACTAAGATTGTTAGTTTGAAAATTTTCCAAATACCACTACCTTGTTTTATCATGATCATGCAAACATATATATGTTTTCATATTTAACGTATGATACCATATTTCACCATTTTTTACCATGTTTTACTATTTTTACCAAAAAGTACCCACTTTAAATTATTATTTAATTTCAATTTCTAGATATAAAATATAAAATTAATATTACCATCTTAATATTATAAGTATATGTACTTCCTATTTTAAATAAATATACCTCAAAATAGTTCCTCTACAGTGGATGTTACTCAAAATTACTACATTACGATTCCAAAAACTACACTATTATTTTACTGAATTTCTAAACCAAATATGATATCCAATATATAACATTAATCCTCTAGATAAGAAAATTTTATTTTGAAATAAATATAAAAAATGAATTAAAAAATATTTTGGTGAAAAATAAATTACATACCCTTTAAAAAATGTATTATTTTATCAAAAAAAGAATAATAAAATATTATAATAGTTTATAAAAATGATAAAAATAACGTCAACATCAAATAAAAAATTATGTAATTTTATAAATTCCTAAAAAAATGTAATTTTATTGGAAAAATATTATTTATCTACTTATATTATCATGCCCGAATGGTCCAAAGGCCTTCTTTTTTATTTTTATTATAGATAATCCCCCTTTTAAGGGTTGAAGGGGAACCCATACATGACTCGTAGGCCCAAGGCATAAGGCCCGACATGACCTGTAATACATGACCTGAAGGCCCAGAGGCATACCATGCCCAATACATGACCCGTTGGCCCAGCCCACCAGATATTCCCCTCCCCATCTTCTACATCATTGATTACCTTTATCTCCCCACCTGCATTGCTGATCGGCTAGCATTTCCCCATACAAAGCTGAACGGTGCTTGGTCCCGATGGCGGTTGCCATACCCTCTCATTCTTCCAATCCAGTTAGCTCTGCTTCTGGTAACTGCTACTGGTGCTCTGATCCTCATATGGGTTATACTCTGTGTGAACTAGGCTAGTTCATGGTCTTCAATGTCTCAAAGTCCCTGAGACCTGTAGCCCCAAACCGGTGGCCCAAAAGCCCAAATCAGGTGAATAGTCTGGCTGTTATAGTACCGAACAGTGTTTGCTACAGTACTCGCTACAGTACTGCTACAGTCCCCCAGAAATTTGCCTCCACCCTGTTTTGAACCTGGGTCTCTTGGATGCCAAGCAGGAGCCTTTACCACTTGGGTATGGGCTCGTTGGCTACTTATGTTATCATGTAATGCACATAAAATTAAAAATAAATTTAATCTTTTATATAATAATTTATAAAATTGTCTTTAGTGTTTCAAGGTTTCTATTAAAATAAGATTATAAAAAGTGTAATAAAATTAGTTTCCATTGAAAAAATTCCAATTTAAATTTTCATATTAAAATAAAACAATAAATCTTAGAAATTTAGTAACAGAATAATCAATTAATTTTGTAAATGAAATTTTAGATAAAATTTTAATAAATATTTTTCTGAAATGTATATAAAATTTCATTATGATCAAAGGATTAATAAGTATTATTTGAAATACACTTTTACAAATATATATATATTATAACTATATAAATCTAATAAATAAAATTCATAGTGCATTTTAATGTCATTATTTCAATATGAATGGTATTTTTATACCATTAATGAAATATCATAAAATCGTGTATTCTTATATAAAAAATATATAATTTATAATGACATAAATAAATATACAAAATATTTTCTCTTAATGATGTCATAATGATGAAGACTATACACTAAATTGTAATTTAACAATAAAAAAACCTTATAACTTTATATTATAAATATAAAAAAAATATTTTTCAAAAAACAAATATTTTAGGTCTTTGAAAAGTTTTCTTATAAACAATTTTTCTAAGATAATCACTATTTTTTGGAAACTATTTTTCAAAATACATAATATATTTTATTTTCCTTAGAGTATTTATAAAATAATTTTAATTTCTTGATTTGATGTATATAACCAAATTTTAATTTTATGACTATGATATTTATTAATTTTTATGGAAGATAATGATATCTACATCCCATAGTCCTGAAATTAACTTTTATTAACATCATATATTATTCTAAATTAAATATATTTAGAGTATATTAGATTTTTTATTTCACATTAAATATATATTTGAAATAAAATTATCTTATCATATTCTATTATTTCATAGTGACATTATTATATAAGTTTCCTTACATAAAAATAAATGTAAAATCACAATTCAAATATATGAGAAACATATATATATGAAATCTGGGATATTACATTCTTCCCCATTAAATAAATTATTTCCTCATAATTTTTACTTAATAATTTATATGCAAGGTTATGACATGTATAATTCATTTTATGATTTAATTTTTTTGTTTCAACCAATATTTATTAAATAAAAAATTAATATATGGTCATTATATTCCTTAATATTGTAACCCCCCAACCCTAAAATCCCGGAGTAGGTGAATTATTTACTTATATTGGAATGCGTACAAGAAACTATTACCCCGAAGGACCGAGTATTTTAGTCGTTTCTGAAAACTAGATACGCACATAGGTTCAACATTACAACTTGAAATGAAATACAACAGATAAGTTTTATTGGGAACATCCACGACTCTATGTTTATCCCTGAAGGTCAATAATAATAAACTTCTTCATGTCCTGTGAAAATAAAACACAAGAAATGGGTGAGCTCAGATGCTCATTAAGGGTAAGCAACACATCATAAGATATCATAAACATAAACATTAGGCATGATGAATAACTAAAACACATTCCTCTAAAAATAAACATGAACACATTATGGTAGGGATAAGAGCTCAATAAATAATGCCATGATAAAGAATAATCATGGGTATTCTACTAGTAGAATAACCACACGAAATTTCATTTAATAGTTTCATAATGATGTAAATTCATATGTCGGACATCATAACCACACCGTCAAGGTCTCGTTCCAAGACCATAAATATCCACTTTGTCAAGGCCTCGTGCCAAGACCATAGTTTGTCTCATGAGACCTACTGATGCATTGAGGGGCTATAGCAGGACACACCCATAAAAAAATAAGTCCAATTCATTTCTATTATTAATTGTGATAAACATAAACAACATATACATTCATATTGAAACTAACATATGAAATGTAAATAACTTTACCCTATAAGGCCCCAGCCTTAAACCTTACTTAATCATGAGTTATTACAAGATTACACATTGAGGATCTTTTCAGGTTTAGAGTTTTAGAGAATTAGATCATGAAACGTGCATTACATTCCATATTTAGACAAAGTGGTTACATGAAAGACAGTATTCATTCTTCCCATCAACGGAAACATATTTAAAATATAACACGGATTCTTTCTTGACACATCCTTGACACTATCATCACATCATGTACCTTTCCCTTGACCTGTGAAAAACATTTCAAAAACTTGGGATGAGCATAAAAAGCTCAGTAAGGGATATAAAAATATGGAAAGGAATCATGAGTACATGTATACATAAGAATGAAATCATACTTTACCCATAAAACATAGGCACTTTAACATACCTCATAAAATCATAGAAATCATATGACATAAAGGTAACTTGAGGAATTCATAACATTCTTACATAGGGAGTAACCCTCTTGGTTATGTTTGGAATACCCATCACAGTATATTCCCTAAATCTCTTCTGAGAAACCTTAATGTTTCACTCCTTTGCGTTACCCAATGCATTGGAGAGCTATATCGGGCTCACCCGCCCTTAGTTTATCATGGAACCACCCGTTTTCATAACAATGCCCAAGAACCATAACATAAATGTATCACATAAAACATGCATAAAGGAAACATAACATTTCCACATTTCAATCACAATATAACATTTTAGTATATTGAAATAATGAATCCATTCAAAAAGAAACCATTTCCAAAACCATTTAAAACATTTAATAAAGAGATTTTTGAATCAAAGTGTCCCATACCACCTTGAAGATTTTAAAATTTTAAACCATTAATATCCATATAAATCCTTAAAACCATTTTTAAAACATGGATATTAATAAGAACAAATCATTAAAACATTTAAAGCGATATTTTGGTTAAAGGGTTTTTACCAAAATTAGAGACACTTGAATACAATAATTGAGGAATAACATTTAATCAGAACTTTATAATATCATGAGAATAAATGGATTCATGATATAATATTCCAAAGGACAGTATATACACCATATAAGAGTGAATTGGTGCATATCAACAATGAAGTCTCAATAGGGATGTAAAATGTGATGAAATCCCTTATAAAGAAGGTATCCTTAAATTAAGGATAAATCAATCTCAAAATTTTGTGTGAAAAATATAAATACACCCAATATAATTGGATATTAAGTGTAAAACAATAAAAGGTCATTCACACATATTCAAAGGATGACATATTCAATAACTACATGTTGAACCCAAAGAAATCGAAATTGGGATAAAACGTTCCCTTGGTAAAATTCAACATCCTAAACGGTGTCACTTCAAAATGAGTTGATGAGAGATAAAAAGTGTATCCCATCACTTGGACATAAAATTTACATCAATAAGGATATATTAGAACATATCCCAACATCACAATATGTAAATTAAAAGACCCAACAAAAGAAGTCTTTTAAAAAAAAAGGAGGGTGAAAGGTTCCCTTACCGACTTGGGTATCTTTCAAAACATACACCCCATGAAAGAAGGACAATACATCATTGATTTAAATACTTATAAACGAGATTATATTACACAAAGAGTAGAATAATGGGCAGTACATACACCACTCAAAGGAAATTTTGGAAAATTTAGCATAAATCTCACAGGAATAAAAGTGAGATGAAAAATCCCTTACGAAAACTCGGCAGCCTAACGGCGCCACATAAAACTTCCAAAAATGGATTGATGAGATAAAATAGGGTATCTCATCACATTACAACAAAATGTACAGAAAGAGTAATATGAAAGAACATCCCCCATCATAACAAATATGAGCTTAAAAGAAGTGACATAAAGGGGAGTACTTAAAGAGAAAGAGAGAGGTTAGATCTCTTACGAAAATTCAGCAGCCTAACGGCGCCACTCGAAACTTCCAAAATGGATTGATGAGAGAGAATAGGGTCTCTCATCATATGAACATAAAAATTACAGTAAGAGTGATATAAAATAACATCCCAATAACAAGAAAGATGAGCTTAGAAGGAATGACATAAAAGAGTTTACTTAAAAAGAAAGAGAGGAGTAGGATCCCTTACCTCGGGTCCGACTTGACTCGATCGTTCTTTAATCTCCTGAATAATAAACTTGAGTTAATTTATACTTCCTTAAGAACCATTTTCAAGTTCATTATTCCTTTTATATCACTTATTACCATGTCATAAACATTATGTAATCATTTAAGTTAATAATATTTGTTTTGCCGATATTTGGTTCTTAAGTCGAAAGTGGACTTCTTACAATTACATGTTGTTCGTGTGGCCAAATGTTTATTATATCCAGAATTTTATTCATGATGTAGATATCATATATGTCATATATATCCAGTACACGCATGCATTTATAACATTACATAATTATTTAGAGGTAAGAAATGAAATGCACCGTTCATGGAGACGGTAAGCCGTACGTACGCATGAACGCTACTTTCATTTCTATTTCGTATTTTATAGAATGGAATAATAATGATATAAAGGTATATTATAATTCCAGTATAATATCATATATAATATCATAGTTCTATTATTTATACGTCCCACATATGGTATTTAACGAATCAAATCACTTTGAGGGGGCGGTAGTCCGCACTTCCTTAAATGAAGATATCACGTTTACCCATAATGGAAACCATAAAGGTATGCCCAAAATGAAAAAAACAGAAGCTTAAGGAAAACATAAACATATTATATATCATATATAAAAATAGTGACATCATAATTTCCACCTTTGAAGGTGTTAAATGAGTATTGAACAATCATCATTTCGGGAGGTAGAATTTCGCCATCCACGGAAACCGTATGTTCTTTAACCATTTGATGTAGTTTTGTGAGATTTTAGCTCGAATAAATATTATAAAAACATCCTAGTATATTGAAGATATTGTTGTTGTTACAAAAGAAGTAAATAAAAAGAGTTTAGGGGGTTGGAGAAGCAAAATAAAACAAATGAACATGAGAGAATGAATTACCTTTAAAAGTTTAACTCCTTTTAATTTGAGCCAAAAGGCTTCCTTTGAAAGGATTCTGCCCAAAGGGAATCCTCTAAGATGAGGAGAGGGATGTGGAGAGAGTAAATGGGCAGGGTTTGGCCGAGCCAAAGGCTTGAGGAGTGTGTTAAATGATGTAGAGGTGGGGGCCTTTTATAAGAGGAGAGGAGGGGCACTTTTGGAAAGTAAGAAATATTACTTCATTTGAAAATGTGTTTCGGTTTTAAAAGGTCCCACATTGATATAATTCGTGGATAAGGTGATAAGGGTTCGAAATCCACTCATCCAATAAGTTTTGGACATGTGTAGGTCATATAGTTTACATTATCTTCTCATTTTATTTAAATCGTCAGATAATGATGTCATCGCTGCATCATTATGATGTCATAAATAATTTAATTTATTTAATGTCTAAAAATTATAAAAAAATTACTATGATGCAGTAAAGCCTTTTAGCTTTGCAATTACTATTTATAATAATAAATCTGACTTGTATAACCCCACTTAAAAATTGTTTTAGTAAAACATATCATGTTTGTGTCATTTTTACTTTTACGTTAAATAAAAAGTTATTTATGTCATTTCCCAACCAAAGTGGATCCATGGGGTCCCCAAGTTGACCCATGGCTTTTCTTGGTCGTCCATGACACAACAAATGAGGGTAGGACATGTGTCAAGCTCATCTCATTTTATTAAAGCATTATTTTTACCTTAAACTACACTAATTACCACTAATCGCGATTAAAACTTAATAAGTTACTATTCACCAAAAAAATTATTTTTATCCCATTGAACCACATTTTACTTCTTAATTACAACCATGTATGTCGTATTTTTGAAATTCAAAACACAAAGATGGAAAAATTTCATTTAAACGGAAAAATCAGTTTTTATAAGTACCACTTAGTGGTTTCACTATTCATCAAAAATTGAAGTTTTTCAGAAAAATCCCAAAAATTCACCATAAGCTATATTTGATATTCCGAATTCAAAAATGAAGTCTATTTTACAAAATTCAAAACATATAAGTCAGATTAATTAATTTAATAATTAATTCCCGCTGTCAGAGCAAATAGCGTGTTTTTATGAAACAATAAGTAGCAAAAGATTGACACTGGTTTAAGTCTGATTTCAAAGTGAAATTAATTCCAACGACCACTATTGGATTTAATGGTAAAAATATATTATAATTTCACTTTAAAACCAATTCAAAAGATAATCTAATCATATAAATAAATTAGATTAAAAAGAGGTTTTGAATTAAAATACAACATTTTACACCATTCATTAAAAAAATGAACTTTATCGAAAAGATACCAAAATTTACACAAAGTAAATTTTGATGTCCCGATTCTTAATAAGAGTTTTATTTGGTCCAAAAGAATGTTTAAGAGGGAACAAAACTATATTTAATGATGGTTCAACATCAAAAGGTGATAAGTGAACCTTTAGTGAAAACTAGGGCATATACGCCTAAAATTGAATTCTTTCCGTATTTTAAGCCTCTATCCTTTATTGGATAAATGTAAAAACATTTAAAAACATATATAATCATATTTTAGTTATTTCTATCCATTACCGCCATTACAACTGCTAAATGTTAACTACCATTTAAAATACTATTATTTTATTATTAGAGTGCAACGTTAGATTCCCAAGAAACTCGTTGTTGCGTGTTGGGTACACCATCGAGCATAGCGTCCCCTTTAAATTCATATCAATATTTTATTCAAAAATATGGATAAATATGAAAATGTCATATTCTTTATTTACCTGGGGTGTTACATACCCAGTCATTAAACATAAACACTAACCATGTGAAGTAATATGGTGAATGACTTCATGATAGAAGATTCGCATTCAAATGAATCAGAAACCCTTCAACAAAATATTTTTTAGATGATATAATAGGAGATAAAATCTCTATTAAATACAAGATTCACCAAAATATTTTGACATAAATAAAGATACTTTTAAATGAAACCATTGAAAAATTATTGAGGAAATAATCCTTAAACATTCCAAAGTGTCTCATACCTCCTTGAAACATTCAAATCATAATACCTTAAAATATCATGAGAATAAGGATACTCTTGGTATGATATACCAAAGTTAATTACATACACCACAAGAAAGAAATAATTGATGAACAAGTCATATATCTTAAAAAAGTTAAAGTGAGATGAGGAAAATCTTTTTTACTTTGGAAAGAAGAGTTCTTTTGGAAAATAATTTGTATTTGTCATAAAATCAGATTATAAACATGTATATACCAGAAAATAAAAGGTAAGTTCATTGAAATTATATTTTAGTCTTAAATAAAGTCTTATTTAGGTTAAATCATTTAAAAATGGTTTTTAAGAATCTTTAGAAATAAAATGTTTTAGTGCGGTATAAGGAGAATATTAAAGGATTTTAAATCACAAAGGCAAGTTTGCTTTCATAAACCAGGAATGAACCAAAATATCTTTTTTATGTTAAAATTTTTTATTTTAAAAAGATAAATATGGCTTAAAACATATTATAGAGTGAACATCAAATAGGTAATAATTCGAGAAGTTCCTTGAATCGGGCTTGCATTTCAGAACATTTTTTTGAAAGATTATTTTGAAACATATAACTCCCCATAAAATAAAGAAGGATTATAATTGGTACACATAAATAGAACATTAAAAAAGAATTTATGGGGATTAAATAGTAATAAATAATAATTTCATTTAGGTGAGTAGAGAATAAGAGCAACCTGAAAGTAAATAAAGATTTGGGTAGAAAACATTTATAAACATTTCTGCATGGTAACAGGTGTTCTTATGAGGGCTTAATGAGAGTTAAAGGGGTATACCATCATTTATATATCATAATCAAAGTATGGTTGAGTTTCAAAAACATACCCCATAATTAGGAATTAAAAATAAAAGGACACAATATTGGAGGGGTTCTTGAATAAAAGTGAGAGAGAAAATCCTTACCTTAAATCTGAGGGTGTTCGTCGCTTGATCTTAATGACCCGGAAAAAAATGGTTCATTAATTAACAATTACAGAACCATTTTTTAATTTATTTGGTTTATTAGGATTTTATTTAGTTCATTATTGGCCTTTTAGATGGTTTAAGGGATTCGATTTCATTGTTCATGAGTGCTCATTTTCATAATATTCATGATCATTTCACTTATAAAAGAGTATGGTAGTTCGTGTAAGATAGGAGTTGAAGTCCAGAATTGATTTCATATGTTATTAATGAAAATACATAAGACTGAATTTATATAAACTTCATTTGGTTATTTGTATTGGAGGTTAATTATTATATAAAACAATAATGATAAACACTTGGATTAATTTGTCGATTTTTCTCACAATTACCTTGTTTTGTATTATTATTTTACATCATTAGTGAATAATGGTTCCATAAAACTACATAAGATAAAATAAATATATAATATTTTGGTTCAACCATAATATTTTTTTCATTACCAGATTTGAATAAGGTAAATCAAATTGAAATCATCGTCGTCCTTTAATGTGATAAATCAACACGTCTCGAATGGTGTTTCATTTTTTGCATAAATGAGGGGAAAAGGAGAGATGAAGATGAATTATCCCATTAGAATAAAAAAATTACATTACATGTATGGTACTGAAGTTTTCATACCATTTGGATGAGTATAGGTTCGTAAATAAAATAGAACAAAGGAACATGAAAATGAAAGAAAAGAAAACATGAATTTTACCTCTTGAAATAACCTTCATTGAGAGCCTCTTAAGGGAAGAGGATTTGGTATTTTTATGAGAAAACAGGCTTATGGTCATGGGGTAAGATCTTAGGAGGATATGTTTTCATAATTTGGAGAAGGAACAAGGCTTTAGAGGAGTGAAGAGAAGAGGGTGGAAGAGGTGGTATTTATAGTGGAGGGGAGGAGAGTTTTCTTAATATTTTAACCATTAGTTTATTATTTTTTCATAAGACAAGAAATAGTGATGATTCCATGACAAAAAATTGTAATATGTGCATGTGAGTTTGAACCATTGGTTCTTACATCATAAGAATATCATCAATGACTCAATAAATCAATTATTTAGCATTTATTGTAAATTATTGTATTTTACTATTCAAAAAAATTCAAGTATATCATAAAAATCCAAAAAATTCACCCTAACCATTTTTTGATGTGTAGAATCCAAAAATGATTTCCATTTTTCAAAAATAAATTTTCAAATATGATTAATTTAATTTTTAATTAAAATCATAATTTACTTCAAAAATACAGTTTTTAAAACATTTGTTTACTTATTCCAAAATATTGGTACATCATAATTTTAATTAAATCCTATATATATACTATCATACATGAGGTTACTATTCATAAGGTTGTTCACTATTCATAAGGGTAACATTACTATTCATAAGGTTATGTTACTACTCACTAAAAATTAATTTGGTCATATCAAACTCTAAATAACTTACTGATCGCAACTGTGTATGTCATATTTTCAACATTCAAATCATAGGGGTTGTAAAATTACGTTTACTAGATAGGTTATAAAAAAGTGGTGCTTTTTAGAGACTCGATGTTTCATTCATTCAATATTAAATTTATTTTTAAAATTTTGGGGTGTCACATTATCCCCTCCTTGCAAAAAATTCATCCATGAAATTTGATATTTCACTTTCAAAGTTTTTGGTTGTTACTTGAGAATTTCCTTGTGAAACAAAACCCATATCATAAACTGGGTTAATAGAATATCCTTCTTAAAAAGGGTAAGGTAAAAGAGGTGGTCAAAAAAATAATAATAATAACAATAAATAAATAAATAAATAAATAATGCTTTTGAATAGAGTGACATTTATTAGAATTAAAAACTTGGGCATAGAAGAAAACCCAAACTATGAATTTCTAGTGATAGAAAATAGTTTTAGATGAATGTAAATTACCACAAAAACCATAAACTATAGTTATGAAAAAATTTATTAACTTTATCAAATATTATGATAATTGAACACCATTTAAGACACTTTTCGGAGAGTAGGGGGATTATGACACTCTATAATTGTATAAATATACGTTTATATTTCATAAACATGATCTTATCTTTTGATTGTTCCTTAAACTACCTATACTTCATCTCTTAGCATAAGTTGCATCATTTGGTGAAATTATACTCAAAAAACTCATACAATGATCAACTTAAACCATTTCATAAATGTTTTAACTTTATAAAATATCATGATCCAATACATTAGAATCATTCGCATATACATCCTTGCTAGATCCATATACACGAGGTACTTGGAAATCTTCATTTTGTTCACAACTCCATGATCCATCCTACTAAATGCATCTACTACCTTATTTTCCTTTAATTAACATGAAGCAACCCTAAATTTTCACATTCTTGATATGTGAGTATCCTCATCATGTGTCCTCTTGAAATATGGTAATAAATCAAATTAACATAAAACGTTATTGGAAACATGAATTCATCATTACACCTATTATTAGATATATTCCTTATATCCAAAAATATCGTAAACTCCATTAATGATAGCATAGAACACTTGTTAAAAAGTCCAAAATCTGTTTTGAGGGAGTGAGTAATAATCCAAATGAAACATTTCTTCATCATTATCTTCATCATTAGAAATATATTTAGGGTTTTCCTCTCCTCAATCATGCATTTTCCAAAAAGTATAACTTCCCACTGAATATCTTTTCTTGGTACCATTCAACTTATGGTTTCAAATCCTTAATCAAAAACTATTGTTGTACAATCCTCATATATTACATAATTCTTATAACCAACACATTGTTGAAAAAAATTCAAATGACATGATTCTTGACTAGGTATATTAATTATTATACTTCATACATGGAAGCATCACAGCTTGATCATTATCTAGTATCCTCATTTGGGGTATATTCCTTTGACGCTTGGGACATTGATTCTCATAGTGTCTTGTATCCTTGTAGTTAAAGAATTGTACATTAGAAACTTTTTTCTTTCCCTTACAATCATGAAATTGATGTCATTTTTCTCCACACTTATAACAAACTCTCATTCCCTTAAATCTTTTACTAGGGTGATTCTTTCCACAGTTATCACATGTGGGAAAACCATAATTTCCCTTCTTCCCTTTATCCATATTTTTCTCTATCGCCCTCTTCTTATTTTTCTTCCCTTCAAATCAATAGGATATAGATAAGTCTTTACATACCTTGTTAACACATGATATTATTTCCTCATATGATGAGGATACTTAGGAGAATATCTTCCTTTGAAATGATGCCTTAATACCATGAGATATATGATCCTTCTTACTATTTGTATCACATGCATTGATGAAGTTTTAATTCCTCTTACTAGGTTCCATTACTAATCTATTCCATATATTATATTAGCTCATAAAATAATGAACATTCTATATCTCTAAACATGGTATAACACATAACATAAATTTATGCATCACAAATCCTATAACCATATTCTTTGGTTACCTTGGGGGCATAAATCCTTTATAATGGTTTGTAATAAGATTATGAATTTACCAAAGCATATTCCCCAAGAGTATAGAGCCAAGATTGTAGTAAGACCCATTTTCATGCACCTATTCTCAATTGAGTCTAGCTCAAACTGGTGTTTTCAAGTTTTACCACTAGATACATTTGTTCCAGATCCACCTCTACTTGTTCTTATATAGACAAGGATGTATTTTCTTGATAAAATATATAGTTCATTCCTTACCAAAAATTATAGGATGTCCTTGTATTCTTATCCCCAAATCCTATATTAGGGTTTTGTTTACTAATCTATTTTTCTATATATATTTTCCAAGTTTTCTTCTAAACTTCCTCTGATACCAATTGTAATTCCCCGACCCCAGAAGCCTGGAGTCAGTGCATTATTTCCTTACATTGCCATGCTAAATAAAATTGTATCCCGAAGAACCAGGTAGTTTAGTAGTTTTGGAAAACCAGATACATAAATAGGTACAACATTAAAAAATTAAATGAATACAATATATAACATTTATTGGGAACATCAACAACTCTAAGTTTATCCCTCCCGGTAAATCATAATAAAATTCTTCAAGTCCTGCAAAAATAAAACATAAGAAAGGGGTGAGCTCATATGATCAGTAAGGGTAAGAAACACAGTAGAAGATATCATAAACATAAACATTAGGCATGATGAATAACTAAAACACATGCCCTTAAAAATAAACATGAACACATTATGGTCAAGATAAGAGCTGAATAAATAATGTCATAATAAATCATAATCATGGGTATTCTACTAGAAGAATAACCACATGAAATTTAAATTACTAGTTTTATAATGAGGGAAATGCATATATCGGACATCATAACCACACCATCAAGGCCTTGTGCCCATACCATAAATATCCATCTTGTCAAGGCCTCATACCAATACTATAGTTTGTCTCATAATACCTACTGATGCATCGAGGGGATTTAGTGGGCCCCACACAACACATAATCAGTCCAATGCATTCCTATTATGAATGGGGATAAATATAAATAATATATACATTCATATTGAAACTAACATATGAAATTTAAATAACTTTCCCTAGTCATTAACATAAACACTAACCATTCAGAGTAATATGGTGAATGGAATCAAGATAGAACATCCACATTCAAACTATTCAGAAACCCTTCAAAAACATATTTTTTAGATGATGTTATAGTAGATAAATCTCTATGAAATATAATATTCACCAAAGTATGTTGACATAAATAAAGATACTTTTTAATGAGACCATTGAAAAATTATTGAGGAAATAATCATTAAACATTCCAAAGTGTATCATACCACCTTGAAACATTCATATCATAATCCCTTATAATATCATGAGAATAATGAGACTCTTGGTATAATATACCAAAGGGAATTAAATACACCACAAGAAAGAAATAAGTGGTGAACAAGGCATATATCTCATAAAAGTTAATGTGAGATGAGAAAAATCCTTTTTACTTTGGAAAGAGGAGTTTTTTTTTAAAATCATTCATATTTTTCATGAAATCATATTGTAAACATGTATATCCCGAAAAATAAAAGTGAAGGTCATTGAAATTATAGTTTAGGCTTAAATAAAGTCTTATTGATGTTAAATCATTTAAAAAGAGTTTTTAAAGAATCTTTAGAAAAAACATTTTAGTGCGGTATAAGGAAAATATTAAATGGTTATAAAATTCAGTTTGTTATTCGTAGTGAAGGAGAATAATTATATAAAATATTAATGATAAATGCTTAGATTAATTTCATTAATTTTCTCACCATTACCTTTTTTTGTATTATTATTTTATATCATGAGTGCATAATGATTCCAAAACATTACATAAGATAAAATACATATATAATATTTTGGCTCAAACATAAAAATGTTTTAATGACCAGAGTTGAAGGAGATAAATCAAATTGAAAGGATCATCATCCTTGAATGTGATAAATCAACACATCGATGGTGATTAATTTTTAGAATAAATGAGGGGAAAAGGAGAGATGAAGATGAATTATCCCATTAGAATAACAAAATTAAATTACATGTATGGTAATTTATTTTTCATGCCATTTGGATGAAGAGAGGTTAGGAAAGAAAAGAGAAAAGAGGAACATGAAAATTAAAGAAAAGAAAAGAGGAATTTTACCTCTTGAATTAACCTTCCTTGAGAGCCTCTTAAGGGAAGAGGATTTGGTCTTTTTATGAGACCAAGGGATGTTGGTTGTGGGGGAGGAGCTTGGGAGGATATTTGGGTAGAATTTCGAGAAGGAACAAGTCTTTAGAGGATTGAATAGAAGATGGTGGAATAGGTGGTATTTATAGTGGAGGGGAGGAGGGTTTTCTTAATATTTTAATAATTAGTTTATTATTTTTTTTATAAGATAAGAAATAGTGATGATTCCATGTCCAAAAATAGTAATATGTGTATTGAGTTTGAAACATTTGTACTTACATCAGTAGAACATCATCAATGACTCAATAAATAAATTATTTAGCATTTATTGTAAATTATCATATTTTACTATTAACAAAAAATTCACGTATTTCAGAAAAATCCCAAAAAATACACGCTAACCATTTTTTGATGTGTAGAATCCAAAAATGAAGTCCATTTTTCAAAAATAATTTTCTAAATGTGATTAATTTAATTTTAAATTAAAATCATAATCTATTTGAAAAATATAGTTTATAAAACATTTATTTACTTATTCCAAAACATTGGTACATCCTACTTTCACTTAAATCTTATATATATAAAATCATAGGTGAGTTTACTATTCATAAGGGTATGTCCCTAATAATAAGAGTAGAATTACTATTCATAAGGGTATGCTACTTTTCACCAAAAATTAAGTTGCTCATATCAGACTCTAAATAACTTACTGATCTCAACTGTGTATGTCAGATTTTCGAAATTCAAATCATAGGGGAGGTAAACTTATGTTTACTAGATAGGTTATAACAAAGTGGTGTTTTGTATAGACTTAGTGTTTCATGCATTCAATATTAAATTTATTTTCAAAATCATGGAGTGTCACAAATATAAAGAGGGTAGTTTGGTTATATCAATACGATTATACTATTAATAGATAAAAATGTTTTTTAAAACAAATTTTTTATATATCCTAGGTTATTATATTTAAATTAATTAAGTAGTTTCTTGTCTCCAAAAAAACAAAACCTAGCTTTAATTATAATTTTATCTTAATTAATTTTGTAATTATGAAAATTCAAATAAGTTTTATATGCATTAACATGATTCAATGTATTCTAGCTTATTTAATTGTCTTAGAAATGAATTAACTTATTAGGTTATGATGAATTAATTCAAGACATTAATAGAGTAAAATTGATATATTTTTTCATGTAAATATCTTAATTGTTTTAGGTAAAATATATATTAATTATCAAAACCATAAAATATAATTTTTCTTGAATTTTATAATAATTCAATATGAAATCATTGTTTTCTACCTATATTTTTATATTTCAAGTTATTAAGTTTTCTACCAAACTCACTCTGATACCAAACATAACTACCCCAACCCTAGTCACCCAAATCTGACTGGTTATTTATTACATTGTAATCAAAATATGTGACAATACTTTAACAAGAATCATAGATCAATAGTCTGTAAGAGACTATATACATAAATATTAAATTACTTGATGGGATATTACATTATTTCTATAAAAAACATATTTCCTCAATGTTATCCATAGATATGATCATATATGGTATTCTATTTCATTAATTGGGTAAATGGAAAAAAGTTATGGTCATGCTCAAACTCTTAGTAAATGATTTCAAACAATAGAAGCTAACATATAAGAAGTTATATAGGAGTAAAGAAACAAATGATGTCATATCAGTGAATAGATAATAATTACCTAATTCAAGGTTGAAAATGGGCATAAATAATCACATGTATGAAATTAAAATATCATAATGATTGAAATTATATGAATTTATAATTCCAAACATCATAAACATATGGTTGAGGCTTTAGGTTAACACATCATAGATAGAGTGTACAGACACACCCACTACAGTATCTTAGTTACTCAAGAGATCGACCTTTGAATTAAAGGTATATACAATTATGGACCCCATCTATCAAATTAAAGTCCAAATTATTCCATCATACAGTAAATGTAATTAAGAAACAGATAGAATAATTTTCAAGAATGAAAAACTTAGAAATTGTAACACCCTGAGATTTCATGAAATGGTTTTTTTCAAATGAATTTAATATTTTCATTATTTTTCATTACAAAAAACATCGATTTTATATTTCATTAATTAAAACATTTTTTTATCTTTTTTTACATAAAATATATATATTGTCTTGTGTTACACACAATAACGAGTTTCTTCGATATCGTGCATGACATGTAACACCAACCTTCTGTGAACTATGAAATTATATTATTTTAGATATGAACATTACAACCTAGCTGTTAAATAAGAGAGTATGAATAGTATTAAATAATTTCTTAGATATAAATATAAATTTCTGACTCAATATAAATTTATTTATAAATTATTAGTAAATAATAAATCGATATTTAGTAATGTAATTATATTCATCAAAAATATGTTTTCTTCAAAATGGTTTTTATTAATTTTTATAAGAAAATATTATAATTTATTTTATATATTTTTGAAAAATATTTGATAAAATTAATTCCATTTTTCAAATAATCATATCAAAATCAACTTATAGTGAAAATTTTGTATTTTTCAGAATGTATTGATTTTTCAGTGAATAGTGAAAAATACCAATTATTGTAAACTTATCATTAATTTTAAATGAATTAAGTAATTTAAATATACAATTATGTTTTAAAGTAACATAAGTATTATTTATTAATGTTTAATACAATTAATTTCTTTGGAATCAACTTTATATTTTATTTTAGTATAAGTTCATTTTTTGGGTTTAAAAATGTTTTTCCCCTAAAATTTGTTTTAAAGTGCAAAATGCTTATCCATTTTAATTAATTTAAACAATCCATAATGAGGAATGTTTTAAATTTAAATTATATATTATATATCAATAAATTTTAATTTATATTCATCAAATTATTATTATTAGAAATAGATTTAATATAAAATTATGTTGTTCTAAAAAAATACACTTCTTAGAAACTCGTTTTTTCATCGTGCATGCTGGTTTTGTTTTAAATTTATTTTTTCCAATTTTAGAAAATTAATTTGGTTAAATAAATTTAATTTTTTTAATCAACATTTCAAATTTATCTTTGGGTGATATTTTTATAATTTCCTTAAAATATTAATTTTTTGTTGAATAGTTAAATATACAGAATTATAATTGAATACTGCCTCTTTGTTAATATTATTTATAAATTTAAATTATATTTGAAATTATTTTTAAATTAAGTTGGTTCATTTATATATATATTAATCTAATTTATTTCATTATAATCAATTACATAATTAAATTGGGTATAAAAACATTATAATCTTTTGAATATTCAATCATTGAAAATCCCCTTTCTCATCATATATGAAAGATTAATTTTAAATTTAATTTTTCCATTTATCTAAATTCAATTTGAAAAAATATATTAAATATTTTGAATCATCATAATTTATATTATCTAATAGTGTCATATTAAAATTTAACCAAAATGAATAGAAAAAAGATTAGAAATTAATTACCACGGTTAAGGTAAAAATGGGTTTACCTAGGGTTAAACCAAGAAGATAAGGGTTAAAAAGAATATAAAACTTGTAAAATTAATATTTTCTATCCATATATCAATATTATTCTTACCATTTTATAATATATGGTCTTTTGAAAGATCTTTTTTCTTGGTAATTAACTTTTTATTTTGGATTCATTTGAGAAATTTATAAGTAATTACCAAGTAGGTTCCTTTCCCCCACTAATAAAAGGCCACAACCACCCTCCAATAATTCACACCTATAAATAAATATATTTCACCCAAACTCTTTAAAAATACCTCCAAAAAAATCATTATTCATTTTCTATAGCTTCTTTTCCTCCCATATTTCCATCACTAGGGTGTTAAATAAGAGACCCAAAGGAGGTGCTTCTAAGCAAAGGTTATTGTCTTCAATAATATCCTTCTTTTTTATTTATTATTTTTTACACCTTAAATTATAAATTAACACTTAAAATATAATTACACCCATATATCCTATATAATTATATGTTTTTATGTTAATATAATAACCTATATTCATCTCCAATTCATCAAATGGGCTATGAAATCATCATTTGTGTGTGTGATGAACTACCGCCTCACGAACCGATATCATTCATTATTCCATTAGAACCTATCTCGGTTGGTTATGATGATGTATCTTAATATTATATATGATATTTATAAAATTAATATTCCTCTAGATTTATTATTTCATATATTCCTTTTTTTTACTTTCCATTTTGTGGGAATATGATAACGTCGCTCATGTGTCCGGTGGTCTATCACCCTGCGAAGCGATGTGATTCATTGATGCTTTACATAGAAGGTTATAAGGATGGTTTTAATGAAAATATGTGATCTATATGAAATAAAAATAATTTTTTATTGATAATATATCATTTTACTTTCTCTTTTTCAATCCTCAAATAAAAATGAAAACAACGTTCATTGGTACATATAACCTACCGTCTCTATTAATAGTGTATTTCATTTTTTATCACTAAATTTTATGGATTAAAATAAATAAATATATAATTAATATATATTATATTTATATCATGTTTAAAATTTTTGATAATATTAAATCATGATCAATTTAATAGAAACAAAAATCAAAAATCAAAAACATAAATGAAAAACAAAGCAGTTTTTAACTAAAACATAACTTTAACATTGAATTATTAATAAACAGAAAGGTCATAGGAAAATCAGATATGGTATGATATAAATAAATAGTGTTCTATAATATATTTTTAATAGACTTATATTTATTAAACATGGGTTTTGAACTTGAAGGGAGGAAGTTGAGACTTAAGGTAATGGATTTCAAGTCTCTCTTTTATTTCTGGGAGACGCATGCCATATTCACCACTCATATTATTTTTGTGGTTTATATGCTGACCATGAATTTATTTATATATTTTTATCCTGAATACTATTTTTATTTACATATCCATTTTAGGACCTCTCTTTCATGGGGATTACCATTCAAAATTTACCAAATAGATAATGGATTTTTGTCTCAAATTGTCTTCTTTGATACATATGTTATGTTATGTACTTATCTACTTTATGAGGGGTATATACAACCCATTTTACATGTAATACCATGAATTTATTTATTCTTATGATATTATATGTTTCAATAAATTTTAATCTTTCATGGGGCATATGATTCAATGTTACTAGAGTGGTATTGTTTTTATTTTTCAATCTCATTATTTATCAGGATTACTCATGATTATACTTCCAATGATGAAATATTAGGATCTATCCCTCAATGAACTCATGTATTTTTTTCTAGTGTGGTCATTAATTATATTTTCAAGTAATATTACAATTTTTTCTCATATTTTGTTCTTTAAATAATTGAGAATTGTTTTTAAGAAAATACTATATTTCTCTCTTCGGTCGAAAATTTGATTTCTAAAAAAACCATGTTTTCAAAAAATGATTTAAAAAATGTGTTTCTATTACCATATGATTTCTAAAATAAATTTTAAACCATTTTTTACTTTTAAAAAGTGTTTTATAATGTAATCTTTATATTGTTTTCAAAAACAATTCATGTTTGGATTTTACTTAAAATATGAAAGGAATATTTGATTTAACATGTACATCATGAAAAAAACATCCCATCATCATGCCCATTATTTTTATTGAATATTAATTTATAATATTTCAATGTCATTTTTAAATAAAATTATTTTCAAAATGTTTTATGTTTTAAAAAGTTTTCTTCAAGATGGAAATATTATTTTCCCTAATAAATGTTTCAATGATTTTTAAATCTTTCTTTATAAGTTTTCAAGTTTATTTTCAAATAAATGGATTTCCAATGTATTTTTGTTTTAAAAAGGATAATTTCAAAGAAAATTTAACATCCTAAATAAACATTCCTTTTGATTTATCATTAAAAATAATTATCCATCTAATATGATATACTTTTATGTAACTTATACTTCTCTAGGATAAGAACTAAGGATACCTTTATTATTCATCATCTGAATGGTTTATGATGATAAAATGTTTATTAAACCCATTAATTATCCATGCATTATACCATGATAAAATTCTTTTGAAACCCGCTTCTTTTTCAATGTTTTAAGACATGATTAAATGATTAAATGATTATGAAATCAATCTCTTTTCCATAGGTTATGATATGATAACATTTTAATAAAACCCATTTCATTTCATGGGTTATGATATTATAGACATTTTATGATTTTTGGAACACATGTGCATGAAATTAATTATGTGATGGGTGGGAACTATATCTCCCTACAATATATTAGGTAAATATTTATAGCCCATTATATAATAATGATACAAAATTCAACGGGCTTGAACCACTATGGGAACCAAGTGTGTCTAGATCCACTATGAGAAACAAGTGTATCTTGATGCACTATGGGAAAAAGGTGTTTCTTGATCCACTATATTTATAGTATTGGTATTTAACCTTTACATATGAAATGGTCTCATAGATTTATTATATTTCCATACTTTTTGACATGTGATTATAGTTAAATATTTATGTATGATGGTTCTCACACTATTAGCATGTGTTTTCTGAAATGATAAAGTTTTATGTCATAATTCATGTTTATGATCTTTGAAAGGTTGGAACATTTTAAGTTATGTTTGTGATAAAAAATTCTTATGCTTATCGTATTCTTTGATATGGTCATAGATTGATATCTCTTATTCTTACTCTTATTGACAGTCTGATATCACCCTTTCTTATGTTTCCTTTCTCCAAGTTATCAATAAAGGTTTTAAGTAGGGTATTTTTTATAAATATTACTAAATGGAAAGATATTTATGGGATATATTAGATATCTTTCCCCAAAATAGAATATTTTGTACCTTGTTTCCAAAGACATTCAAATATTATGGTTTTAAGGTGTGTGTTTACATGATATATTGAATATTCATATAAAAAGATATTACATATATATATATGGAAATCCAAGGTCGTTATAGTTGGTATTAGAGTAAGGGGCTTGTTATAATATAGAAACTATAATGTGAAATCTTTATTGAAATCTATAGGGATATACCTAATTATTTTACTAGGGATATGTCTAAGGGTAAGTCTAAGGATGAGTCAAAATATAGGAAAATGTACTAGAATTTTGGTAAAGTATAGACTCAATGGTTTCCAAAAACTTATATCTCTCTTTGGATAGTACAAGTGGATGTGGCTCTAGAACAGAGGTAACTAGGGGTAATAAAAATGAAAAGGGTGCATTGAGAAATACTTGATCATCACATGGTGCATGAAAATGACCCTTTCTGCACACCTGAGTTGACACTCTTAGGGGATATTCTTTGGAAATTCACAAACTCTTTATGAACCATCAGGAAGGATTTAAATAGATGGTTACTATGAATAATATAGGATAAACCTAAATTGTTATATATTGAAAATAAGTTGTCATAATTTAGAAATACTATAAGTTATTTTTCTTGATTATATAGTTTTCCACAATTATTTGTGTTTCTTACACTATACTTTATGGTCTTAGTCAGTGGTGAGAACCCAAAGGAACCATGTTAGTGTTTAATGCAACAAATAATGAAATGATTGTCCTCATGAATAACCAAAATATATGTGATTTGGAATGAAAACTCTTGTTGATATGATCAAAAAAATTCTCATTATATGAATCGTATTGAAATTCCAAACAATAAAAGGATGAAATAATGTTTTTTTGAGTCCTTAATAAGGCAATATACACCTTCTTTTAGTTGTTACAATGATTCACTAGTTGCTGAGTAATGGATCAATACCACTGAAAATATATTTTTTTCTCTTTAGTGTTTATAGAATAAAAAAGTAATTATGGTTGTTTTTCGTTTTGAAGGTGAAACAGATCAATGGTGGACTCTTATTAAAAATATGATGGAATAATAATATATTGAATCTATGTAATGGGATGAGTTTAAGGGTGATTTTATCATTTATTACTGACCTCATATTCTATGAAACAATATGTATAAGTAATTACTTGAACATAATAAAATGGATTATTAATATATTGGTACCTATGAAGCTAATTTTACAAGATTTGAAAGGTATTCTTTTAGTTTAATCATCATCCCTAAAATCAAAATTGATCTATTATTTGGTTTCTTAAAACTAAGCCATTTAAATGACTTGGATAAAAGATAATTCAATAAATATGAAGAAGTAGTTTGGTTTTCACTAATGGTAGATGTAAAAATTATATATCCCCAACATTCCTATGGTTTTGATAAGAAAAGAAAGATCGAGTCTCATGAAAAATCAAATGATGGAAAGGAATTTCATCCATCTACATGCTTAAAATATGGGAAGAAGCATCAATGGAATTTCATGAATGGAACTTGAAGTTGATTTCAATGTGTAATGGTAGGTTATAAATCATGAGAATGACTAAATTCATTTAATGGGCCGGTTAATGAAATAGAGGTGAATAGGATTCCAACTAATTCACCACCTACACTCCAATGGTTCAAATGTAAGGATTTTGGGAACTATGCGAATCAATGCCCCCAATCCAAGGGGTAGTGTGGATGATAAGACACAAAAACCTATTAAGATAAAGGATAAAGGTAAATATTATGATGTAACAATGCATTAATTGAATCATAATAGTTAGTGCATACTTATCCTCTTATCTTTGGGAATTTCATGTTTTATTTTGTATTAATGAGCACTGTGAAGATCTTACTGTCCATAATTTTGTAAAATTTCATGTAAATTTTACCCTCTATATGGGTTCTAAATGAATAAAATCACATTTGATATGATATGGGTATAAGGATGAACCAAATCTTCCATTTAAAATGTTTTTGTATATGATAAGATCATATTTAAGGAATAAATGGTGAATTATATTTTGGAATCATATATGTCTCCAGGGAAGATTATATTAAGAGTTATAGATACCATCATGGGATTATTATTTTAAAGTTGATCATATTTTCAAATTCACTAACACCACATTTAATTTTTTACATGATGGTAGTTTATCAAGATAAAGCATATTTTAAGATACATTTATGGAAATACAAGCCTTTACTTTTGTATATGATTTAATGAAAATATTATTTAAGGAGGAATATATTTAAAATTTTTGGAAATATGATTAAAGTTATTCATAACCTTTAGGATTTATCTTATCTTTAATATTGAGGTAAATATGGGTTTTAGTTGATCACCTTATTAAATCAGAAAACATCATTATTATCATTAAAAATTTATTTCTAGATTATATTTCAATAATATACATTAAAGAAGTAGTAAGGTTGCATACAGTACCATATTTAATTTTATTTGATCAGGATATATATTTTTCCTTGAAGTTTTGGAAAATTATTCAACAATATATTTATATATAGTTGAGTTTAAGAACTATATATCATCCTCAGACAGATGTTTGGTATGAGAGAACAAGCCAAACACTATAAGATATTCTAAGATCTTGTTATATGTATTTAAAAGGAGGTTGGTATCAACACCTAAATCTAGTTGAGTTTCCATACAACAATATCTTTAAATAGATTATTCAGATGGAACCTTATAAATACCTTTTTGGAAAGAAGTTTAGAAATCCAACGTACTAGAATAATGTTGCGGAAATAATGCTATTGGGATATGATAAAGCTGATGAGTTGGAAGAGTAGGTTAGAGCCACTCAACAACACATAAGGAAAATAAAAAATGGAAAAAAAATTATACTGATAATCATTTACATGATCTATAATTGGAATTTATTTATAAGGTCATTCTATGAATTCATATGTGGAAGAAATAAGGTAAAAATAAGCCTTAGGTATATTGATCTCTTTGAAATTCATGATCGTATTGGGACCAGATCTTATCTCTTGACACTTACACCGAAACTATGCTAGGTCCACTTTGTATTCTATATATCTTTCCAAATAAATTACATTCTTAATTCATTATATGTACTAAACTTAGAGGTCAAACCATGGGAACATGATCTTTTTTATTAGGAACAACCAGTGGAGATTTTAAATCGAATGGAGAAAGTTATATGAAACTATACCATTCACTTGGAAAAAGTATTTTTGGAAAAACCACTATCTTGAGAAAGACATGTGGGAACCTAAGGATGTAAAGAGGTAGAAGTATCCTTTTTTGTCAATGTGATGATTTTTTAGGGAATAATTCAATATAAGTGAGGTAGAATGTGACACCCCAAGATGTAGTGAAATATTTTTTTCAAATGAATTTAATCTTTTAAATATTTTTCATTACACACAAAAATGATTTTAACATTCATTAAAAGATACACTAAGTTTATCTCGAATTATATAAAACACTGAGTTTATCTTCTGTTACACATAACAACAAGTTTCTTTGATAGCATGCATGACGCACAACACCGAGCTTTAGCAAACAATGAAATAATATTATTTTAGTTATTACCATTACAATCTAGCCATTAAATAGTCCAATATGAATAGTATTAACTAATTTGTTAAATATACATATAAATTTCATACTCAATATAAATTTATTTATAAATTCTTTTTAAATAGTCAATTAATATTTGGTAAAGTAATTATATTCATAAAAAATAAGTTTTCTTCAAAAATGATTTTTATTTATTTTATTAAGAAAATGTTGTAATTAACTTATAGAAATTTTATAATATTTATCTGATAATTTTAACTTCATTTTTTAAAAAAATCATATCAAGATTAAATTATGGTAAATTTTTGGTATTTTTCTGAAAATATTGAATTTTCAATGAATAGTGAAAATACCAATTTTTATAAAGGTGTCATTTAATTTCAATAAATTAAATGATTTAAATTACTAATTATATTATAAAGTGAAAATTTATTATTTTTTAAAATTTAATCAACTTTATTAATTTTTAATCAACATTATATTCTATTTTAGTATATATTTATTTTTTGGTTTAATTTTTTATAAATATTGTTTTAAAGTGCATAACGTTTCTCTGTTTTAACTACTTAAAAGTATACATAACGAGGAATGTTTTAATTGAAATATAAAGATTTTATATCAATAAATTTTTATTTTTATTCATACAATGATTATTTCTTAGACATAGAGTTAATATAAAATCAATTTATTCTTGAAAATTACACTTCTCAAAAACCCACATTTTCATCATGCCTTCAGGTTTTATTTAAATTTAATTTTTCCACTTTTAGAAAATTAATTTAATAAAATAAAATTAATTTCTGAAATCATCACAAAAAATTTATCATATGGTGAATTTTTTATTATTTTATGAAAAGATTAATTTTTTGATGAATAGTGAAGTATACTGAATTTTAATTGAAAACTGAATTTTCATTTAAATTATTTATAAAATTATATTATATTTTAAATTGGTTTCAATGTAAAAAAAATCAATTACATATATTTTAATCCTATTTAGTTCATTTTAATAAATTTTGTATTGAAATTATATATAAAAACATTGTAATCTTTTAAACATTTTCTCTTCAAAAACATGTTTCCTCATCGCATCCATGGGATTAATTTTAATTTAATTTTTTTAACTTATGCGAATATAATTTGGAAAATGGACTCAATATTATGAATAAAAATAATTTATATTATCTAATAATGTAAAAATAATTTTTTCCCAAAATTAACAATGAAAACATTAAAAATTAATTACTGCAGTTAAGGAAAAAATGGGTTTACCGAGGGTTAAACTAAGATAAGGGTTAAAATAACTATAAAAAAGTTAGATTTTATATTTTATAGAACTATTTTAATATTATACTTCCAAATTTAGAATCAATTATCATTATCATCCTTTTTCTTGTAAATTACCATTTTATTTTTGATTCTTTTAAGAAATTTCGAAGTAGTTTCCAAGTGGGTTCCTTTTTCCCACTTATAAAAGGCCACCACAACCCTACACTTATTCACACATCTCAAGACATATAGTTCATAAAACCCTAGAAAAATCCCTCCCCATCATCTGTATCCTTGGTATATAGCTGATAGTCATCCCATAAGACAATGACTAGGGTCCTTAATAAGAGATCTAAAGGAGGTTCTTCTATATTAAGGTAATTGTCTTCACTAAGCTCTTTATTTTTTATTTTTTTTTTGTCCAAATTTAGTTATTTTGTAAAAATTTACAATATAATTAATCTATTTTCTTATATATAGTTATATGTTATTATGGTAATATAATCACCAATATCTATCTCCACTTACATCAAATTGGTTACAAAATCATCATTCTTGTGTACTACGAACTACCACCTCGCAAATCGATGCCATTCATTTTTCTATCACAAAATATATCAGTTGGTCATGATGATGTATATAGAGTTTATATATGATATTTATAACATTATTATGCCTCTGGATTCATTATATCATATATACCTTTTTTTACTTTTCATTTTGTGGGAATATTATAATATTGCTTTTGTGTACAAAGGACTGCTGCCTCACAAAGAGACGTGATTTGTCCACACATTACATAGAATGTAATAAAGATGGTATTAATGAAATTATTTGATATATATGACATAAAATTATTCTATAATGATAATATATCATTTACCTTACATTCTTTCAATCCTAAAAGTTAATAGAAACAGTATACATGCATCTGTACGGCCTACCGTCTCCATGAATGGTGTATTTCATTTTCTATCACTAAATTTTATGAATTACTATAAATACATATTTTATTAATATATATAATATTTATATATTGTTTAAAATTCTGGATATAATGAAATCCTAATCAAATTAAAAGTACAAAAAATATCAAATCAAAATATATATGAAAAATAAAGTTGTTATTACCTGAAAAGTGTCTTTAACATGTAATTATCAATAAATAGGTAATAAAAGGCCATAAAAAATAATATATGGTATGACATATATAAATATTTTTTAATATATTAATAATAAAATTATATTTATTATATATGAGTTTTGAATGTGTATGATGGAAGTCAATACTTGAAGTAAGGGATTTCTAGACTCTTTTATTTCTAGGAGACACATGCCATCTTCACCACTCGTATCATTTTTGTGCTGTATATAATAACCATTAATGTATTTTACAATTTTTATCCTCAATATTATTGGAATTCACATATCCATTTGAGGACCTATATTTCATAGGGTTTATGGTTCAAAAGTTACTAAAACATTAAGGGATTTTTGTCTTAATTTACTTTCTTTGAGGCATATGTTATGTTATGCATTTCTCTTCTTTATGAGGTGTATATACATCCCATTTGAAATCTAATACCAAGAATTTATTTATTATAATGGTATTATAAGTTTCATTTAATGTTACCCTTTCTTGTCGATTATGATTCAAAGTTACTAGAGTGGTAAGGTCTTTATGTTATGATCTCAATGTTTATTGAGATTACTCATGATTATGGTTCCAAAACTGAAATATAAGGATATATCCCCCAATAAAGTCATTTATTTTACTTTACTATAGTTATTAATGATATTTTCATGTAATAGTATAGTTTTTTCCACTTTTTGATACTTTAAAATTTTGAGAAAATGTTTTTAGGAAAATCCTATATTATTTCTCTCTCCCATCAAAAATCCATTTTCATCCAAAACCATGTTTTTTTAAAATGTTTTCAATTTTCTTTAAATATTATCCTATTAATTTTAAATTAAATTTTTACCCCAATTTTTATTTTTATAATGTTTTTTAGAAATTATTATTCATGTCATTTTCAAAAATATCCTCATTTTTATTTTACTAAAAATGTAAAGTGAATAATTATTTTAATATTTATGGAATGAGTGAAGCATCTAGTCATCATGGAAATTATTTTCCTTGAATATTAATTTATATTTTTCAATGTTATTTTTAAGTAAAATGATTGTAAAACTTGTTTTTGTTTTAAAAATCATTTTTTAAAATTGGAAATTTTATTTTCCTAAAGGAATGTTTTAAATTGTCTATAAGGATTTATTTATAATTTTTCAAGTTTATTTTCAATGAAAAGGATTTCCAATATATTTTTACTTTTAAAAAATATAATTTCAAATAAATTTCATCTTCCCCCAGAAACATTCCATGTGATCTGTCTTTCAAAATCATTCTCTATCTAAGATGACATCCTTTAATGTAACTTATTCTTTTATGGAGATATGAATCAAGGATACCATTATTATTATTTCAATAAATTTCATATGATGAAAAGATGTTTATGAGACCCATTTCTATTCTTTGGTTTATACCATGATAAAATACTTATGAAACCCACTTCTTTTTCTATGGGTTATAGAATGATGAAATGATGAAATTGTTATAAAATTTGTCTATTTTCCAAAGGTTATGATATGATGAATTTTTTATAAAACATATTTCATTTAATGGGTTACGATATGATGAATTGTTTATGATTTTGTGGCACACATATGTATTATTTAAATTATTTGATGGGTGAGACCTATATATCCCTCCAATGTATTGGGAAAATAATTATATCTCATGATATAATAATGGGAAACAAGTATATGGACCTGATCCACTATGGGAAACATGTGTGTCATGATATAGTATAAGAAATAGGTCTATTGTGATCCACTATGGTAAATTAGTGTGTCCGAGTCCACTATATTGTTGGTATTGGTAGTTAACATTGACATATGAGATAGTTTTCTATATTTATGATGGTGAAAAAAATTTATGACACGAGCTTATGGTTTATGATTGATATATGATGGTTCCCACTCTATTAGCATATGTTTTCTGAAAAGATAATTTTTTTATTCCATAACATATATTTATTATCTTTTACAAGTTGGAACATTGTAAGTTGTGTAAATGATCCCAAACCCTTATTCTTATCTTATGATTTAATATAATCATATATTGATATATCCTATTCTTACCCTTACTAATCATATGAAATCAAACTTTCTTATGTTTCCTTTCCCTTGGTTATGAAGAATGGTTTTAAGTAGGGTATGTTTATAAAGAGTGCCAAATGTGAATCTCTTTATTGAAGATATTAAAGATATTGAACATATTTTAACAAATTTGACGATTTTGAACCTATTCTCAAATGAAACTAAATTATTATGGTCCTGAGACATTTCTTTTTGTAGTGTATTGAATATCCATCTCAAAAGATGTAATATCAATGAATAGAAATCCTAGGTTGTTATAGAAAATCTTGGAATAATTATGCAATTAAGATTATCTTAGAACATTTACTAGTATAGAGAATTTGATAACATGGATATGTCAATAAGAATACACATTCAGTGTATTAAGGTTAACTAAGTGAATTTCCCAAAAGTTATTAAGGATATTTATGGACTTTCAATGGTCAAATATGTTCCCTTATAAATTGAAGAATATAGAATTATAGTAATTATTTTCCTACAAGGACTATGATGATCAAAAGGTTTATGAAATCGAATACATGTATTTGTAATGGTTAGATAATAATGAAATAACAAAAAAAATACCTCCATGTACTTATATTCAGATCCGGTGTATCAATTAAATACTTTGGATATATAAATTAAAAAATAATTATAACACCAAAACAATATATTCAAATACTTAATTATGGTTTGTAAATTTATTGTGAATCAACAAAATATTAATCCCATGTGTATTTTAAAACTATATGTGTAGTTACAATACTTATTGTGCACCAAGTGAAGAATAAGGTAATAACAAATCATTAATTTTTAAGGTTGTTAACCATATATGAATAAAATCCAGATCCTGAATTCACTTATAGTATCCAAACTAGGATTTAATTTCTAGGAAACCACATGCTCTATACATTACTAATATTTTATGACATTTTCTAATGATAAGATTTATTTATTGGGTTTTCATAAATATATAAGAATTATAATGACTTATGATGGTAATATAATTAGATAGAATGGTGTTCTCACATTGATAATGGGATAAGGATTATATGAAAATGAATCGTAAAAACATCTCACATTTACGTTAAAATTAATTGGAAAGTATTAATCATATAAAGGGTGATAAGAAACTATGAATCCTTTCTTTGATATATTAATGACTTGTCAATATGGAATAATGTGAGTAAAATGGGTATTCATAGAGATATTATATCTTAAATATGTTACATAAAATGATATCAAGAGAATATTTGGTTAATAAATTTCAAATTTAAATGTATTAAACAATGTAAATAAAAAATTGGAATTGAAAAGAAAGAAAAATAGAACCATTACATCAGCATGGTGTCAGCTTATGAAGGGGTAATTTGAGAGGAATTTTGGAATTGTAAAATTGATAATAGAAAAAATGTGTGATTAATATATATATATATATATAATAATGGATTTATAATAATAGATACTCTAAATGTGATTATAAAAAAATCAAATAGGAAATGAAGAGGGCGAAATTAGAAACTTACACGAGCAAAGTAATGCCTTATGAAAATAGTAATATGAGAGGGATCTAATAATCACTAAATGAAAAAATATAAAATTAATGATAATACCCTAGAGATAAATGTTTATAATATAATAAAAAAGGATGTTTAAATGAGATTATTAAAAAATTATTTCAACAGGAATGTGAAAAGGGGGAAATAAAAGCCCTTATCTTACTTCAGATTCATGGCCAACAACAGAACCTTCTAGCCACCAACACTCTTCAAAATTGAAGAAATATTTAAGGGAGTGTCAATAAGAGAAAAAAAAATGGCACCTCATTTGGCTGGCGTTGTTGAGATCTTGGCTCTCCTTCCACCTCCTAGGGTTTCGACCTCTCCCCGGTGGTGATGACTCCTCTGCCCCGCTCCTTTAAGGTTCTCTCTTCCCTTCCTATCCCACTCTGGGCAGCACTTTCCCCTAGTTTCTTCTTCTTTATTGCTCGCTCCTCTTAGGATTTACCCTCCTGTTTTTTATCCCTTGCTTCTATAATGAATTTTTGTTTCTCCCTGACCGCCTCTACTGTGCTCTAACCTTGATTTCCTCATCTCCTCTCTAGGTCAGATTTGTAGTGGGGAATACTCTGAGGTTTTGGGCAAGCGGTGTGGTAGATGTCAGATTTCCAGAAATGTTTGGAGTCAGTTCTTCTTTCTTGGGTTTCATTCCCAGTTTTGTGCTTTTCCTTTTTGGGGTTTCTTCCTTAGGTTTCCTTCCCAGGTTATTCATCTCTGGTTGTCTCACCTTTCTCTGACCTAGCATTCCACTGCTCCTCTCCAGGTCGAATTTCTAGTGATGGATACATAAGGGTTTTGGATCTTGCGGTTTGGTACTCATGGATTCCCCCTATTGGGTTTCATCGCCATATTTCTTCATCTTTTATTCTTTTGGTTAATTTAGGGGTTCATCCCTAGTTATTCCTTGTCTTTATTCTTGTTTGGGTTTCATTCGTAGTTTCCACTTGATTTGATTTCTTTTTTGGATTCTACCCTGGTTTTTTTGGTTTTCATCCCAGTTAGTGGTTTGTGCTCTGCGGCGGTGGTATCATTTTCTAGTGTTGGTCGTTGGTGGTGAGAAGTTGATATAGTGGTGATGGTATGATTTTGATGACGATATTTGGCATTCTGGTGGGATGTTTGTGAAGAGATGAAGAATGTGGTGGTGGATAGAAGTCAGAGATGGTGTTCGGTGCTGGTGGTGAATGTCGAAGAAGAGGCCGATGATGAAAACTCAATGATGATGACTTTGATGGTGATGGAATTATGTGATAGTGGTGTCAATGTAAAAAGGATATTTTTGGCATTTTGATGATTATATTGATGTCTCAGGAGGTGATTTCTTTGAAGGAGATGATAATGGATGGCGGTAGGCAGTGATGGGGTGCGTGAAGCAGGTTGGAACGTGGGTGTTGATTTCTTTTTAAATTTTTAAATTTGAAATTTGGATAAATTTTGGGCTTGATTCCTTTAGTTTTTACAGTGTGTGGGATATGTCTTGCCCGTTAGATTTGTATCTGGTGGATTTTTGTTAAGTTCACACTTTTCCTTTAAAAGTTCCATTTAAAATACTAAAAAATATGGATTGTGGAAGATAAGGGCGAGACTCAATGAGTGGGATAGGAAGGGATTAATTAAAAAATTATATGTAGGAAATGAGAATTGGTTTGGGGTATTTATAGATGTGGTGACTGAAATTTCATGGAATAAATTATTGATTATCTTGTTTCTCCAGTATCATTAGTGCTACACTACCACCCAAATTGCCCCATTATCTCCCATAGAACTTCCCTGCAAGAGTTAGTGCCAAAATCTGTAAAATATAACTACGTATATTCTTTATACATACATACATACATACATACATACATATATATACTCATATATTATTCCAAATTTACTAAATGTTACCTTATTTAACCATTTTTAACCATATTTTACTAGTTTTACAACAAATTACCAAAAATAAAACCTTGTATAATTTAAATGTACTTGTTTAAAATATAAAATTAATATCCTCAAATGAATATTCTAATTATAGTAAATTCATCATTTAAAAACTACTTATAAAAATAGTTTTCTTGTGACATACATTACTTAGAAAACTAAATTATTACTCTAAAAACTATATTATTATTCTAGTAATTTTTGAATCCCATATGATATCCATTATACAAAATTAATCCTTAAAATAAGATAAATTAATTTTAAACAAAAAAATAAAATACATTATAAAATAGATTCAGTAAAAAAAGTTACATAACCTTTAAAATAATGGTTTTATTATATCAAAACATTCACATAGAATATTATAATATTATTTAAATATGATAAAAATAATACATTGAATAAGAAATTATTTATCATCATAAATTCCAATTAAATGTTAATTGTAGTGTAAAAATGTCATTTATCCATTTATTCAATCTTGTAATGAACATAAAATTAAATATGAATTTGATATTTTATGTAAAAAAATTACATAATTTTAAAAGTTTAAATGTTACAAGTACATTACAATTATAACATGTATAATAAAATTATTTTTCATTAACTTAATTCCAATTCCAATTTTAATATTAATATATAATAATGAATAAGAAAATCATAAATAAAAGATATTTTAGAAAACTATTTTATTAAATAACTATAATTATGAGAAATATACATAAAATTTACTTATGATTAAAGTGTTAAAAAATTTATTTTTATATACACTTTACTAATTGATATATTACAACTATTTTAATATAATAAATAGAAGCTATGGCGCATTATAAATTCAAGATGTCTAAATGAATGATATATTCATACCATTTAAAAAATTTATAAGATAATGTATTCAGAAATAATAAATATATAATTTATAATGATATATATATATATATATAATGGTATAACATAATGGTGGAATAATAAAAAATAATATACACTATATGGCCATGTAAAAATAATAATTATATCCTTATATATTAAAAATATAAAAAAAATTCAAACAAAATTTATATTTTAGGTCATGGCATATTTTTATTATAAACCATGATTCTTATATATATAATTTATTTAGATACATTGTGTTAAAATATATAGTTTATATATTTTTTCATCTAGTATATATAAAATAATTTTTATTCCATGATATTAAGTATATAATCGAATTTTTTACTATCACTCAAAATATTAATTAGTTTTTAGGGAGGGAATGATATTTTCATTCCATTATCATGAAATTTAATTTTACTATTTTATTATATTATTCCAAATTAAATATTTTCATTCCATGTTATTTATTTTTATTTTAAATTAAATATAAAATCAAAAAACTTATCTTACATTATTCATTTATTTATCAATGAAAATATTATATTAGTTTTCTTCCTTAAAAATAAATTTTAAATCATAAATCCAATGTATTAGTAACATAAATATTTCAAATATGTGATATTATATAAATTGAGACTACTTAGGATCGCTTTTATAAAATGGTTCGAGGTTTCAAAACATAGGTAATATCATACCTTAAATTTTTCAAGATTAATATATATCTAATAAGATCATAAAATTATTTTAGATCCACATCATTTCCTTAAAATCATTTTAAATAGTAGTTCTCACTAAAATGGTAGTGGAAACCAATATTGAATCCTATATGTTAAAATTCATTAGAGATTACAGAGCATACTTATTTTGAGAAAGAAAGACATGATTATTCTATTGAGAAATTTATAGATGAAGAAAATATCTTATCTCACCAAGGATAGATATTTTAAATAACATCTTCATCTCTAAAGAAAATTCATCACAAATATCTATATCATTTTCAGAAATATGATTTCATCTACATAAACAATAACAGTGAGGGATCACTCTTTGTTATCTTTTTTTTAGACTTTGATATTCACACTTCCTTTTTTGAATTTTATCAAGAATGTTTCTATCTTAGAATACCATGACTGTGGGGAATGTTTCATCTCACATAAAGACTTCTTTAACCATAAATCATAGTTCTTATCATGTCAAAAAAATTAAAAACTAGGTTACTCAATATATATATCCTCTTCTAGTTCACCGTTGTGGTATGTTGACTTCATATTCATTTGAAAAATTTTGTATTTCACTTGTTCAATAATATAAATAAATATTATCATTGTATTAAGATCAGAAGCTTTTAAAATGGTATTATCAAATTCCACTCTGTCAACCAAATAATAGCCCTTTCATATAATTCCTTCTTGGTTTCTCAAAAATTCTCATTTTTATTCATCCTACTACAAAATATCAATTTATTTTGAATAACATTCTTAGTTTATATATTAAGTACCAACTCCCATGTTTTACTATTCTAAATTTTATATAACTCTTCATTAATAAGATCATATGTCTATTGATTCTATATGGTGTCATAAACAACTCTTGGTTTATGAAGAGAGAAATGATATGTATATGTTGTTTACCTCAAAATTCTTCTTATTTAAACCTGCTTCCTTGATATCCTTTGATTTTTTTAACTTTAAATTCTTCATCACCCATGTATAATGTAAAAAATATCATTCATCATTACATTAATTCACTATATCATTATTTTCCTATGGAACATCTTCAAAATTCGCATCAAATTCAAAAAAAATGACCCATATTTTTATGAAAAAATGAGTTGCAAATATTAATTCTAGAGCTTGAATCATAAAGTGTGCTTTATTTATTTAATTACTTTGGAACCTTCATATCAAAAAATCAATAATAATTATTCATTATTAATTACAATAGTGGCATCCTCTTACACATGAAGGATAACCTATAAATATTTCATTAACACCTCATTTTTAGGTTTTCCCAGATGTTCACCTTTATCATTCATAATGAAGGGTTACCAAAAACTAAAATATACTTCAAACATGGAGATATTTTTTAATAAATCACTTATAGGGGCATATCAGAATTTATCATGTATAAATATTAATTTTTTAAATTTATTGTTTCACTAATTGATTATCCCTAGAGATATCTAGATGTGTCATTATATAACAACACAATTAGATCTATTTACAAAGTAATTCTATTCATCTATTTAGAAACACAATTTTGGTGCGGTGTATATGGTACTAAAATTTCATGGTGTATCAAACAATTCTCATAGAATGAATAAAATCATCTACTTTTACACTCATCATTATTATCTATATGGATCTTCTTTAAGGAGAAACCATGCATCCTTTATCCATTCATTTGAAACTATTGTACATTCATAGGGATTATGGTTTATGTTTCATTAAAATAATATAATAAATACATGTAAATTCATTAACAAACTAAATTAAATACTTATCTCTATTTTTGTATTCCTTCATCATGGGACAAATAATGTCAATTTGGGTACGCTCTAAATGATGAATAGATCAAATCTATAACTTCTTGTCTATAAAATTAAAAATAATTCTTTATTGACATAAAAATAATATCAAATTAATTTTTATTTTTTGTTGTGGAACATCATTATAAATATCTCATATAGTAATATAACTCATATTACTTCGACCTAAATGTTAAATAATTTTATGCCTCAAATTATTTTTATCCTTCTTGCTTAAATAGTATAAATTTTCAACATTAAAAACTAAGAATAATATACATATTGTCTATTATCCTCTTGAAAAGATAAATCCATAATGAAATATCATCACTTAAAATCAATCCTTTTTCAAGATCACTTTATTTTATTCATCATAGAACTGAGACAGAATGAGTATATTTTGTTTCATTCCTTCAATAAAAAAGTGAACTTTGATTTTTATTTATTTTTTCCAACAAAAGATAATCCAAAACCATTAATTTTTAATAAACCATAAATCCTAAAAGTCGTTGATCCTACTACTTAACTTAGAATTCCCTTTATATGTTTTATTTCACATGTCATATAATAAGAACATCTAACATAAATAATCCATGGACATTATTATTTTTTAATAATTTTCATTCTAATTTAATAATAAATACCATTTTATTTTCCTCATCTTTATTCCTCTAATACTTATGAGTATTTTGAGAATATAATCATATTGGTTAATTGTATTGTGTAAAATAATCATAATAATGACCTGACTAGTCACATATTCCACACACTTCTTCTAATTCTTAAAGTCTACTTTGAGACTTTTGTCTATGAAATTGTGAACTAATTCTACACTTTTTTATTTTGAGTTGAAAACATATTCCTCAAATTATGAAAACAATGCCTTATAAACTCATATTAGTTTTAATAATTGAAGTAAAAATTTCTTTTAAAATTCATGAAGCCTCTATAATGAAAAAAAGATCATAAAATTCATATATTCCTCTAAATATATATTTCCATATAGATGATGATACTTATTTATCAACCTTCACTGAGTCTCAAATCATAGATTTTTATTTTGAATAAGAAATTAATTAACACCACCAAAAATATCCTCTTCAATGTAGTATTTTTAAAGCCTTTTTAGATGAATCGTGTATAGAAATTATGGACATCATATAAGTGTTGCCATAATTTTGTGTTTTCTGAGATTAAATTGATTTTCCCATATATATATTATTCTTAATTTTCTTCTTCTACTATGTCTCGTATTATGATTTGGAAGATATTTTAAACTTTATTTGAAAAATTCATGTCTCTATAATTTTTTCTTTTAATTATTTGATGAATTATGAAAACCCCTCTTTTGTTCACTGTGCAAGGATTTTGGTTAAAGTTGATATGTCTTCCACCCTTGTGGAAGAAGTGGTGTTGATTACTAAAGATGATTGTCTTACTCTTGGGATTATTTATGAGAGGAAGCCCAAGTTTTATTTGAATTTTCACCTCTTCATACATATGGCCTCAAATTATAATATGCATAAGCTTTGTAGATTTTTTAAAATCAGAGTACATGATGATTCGACTTGCAGTAGAAATAAGAGAAAGGTTAATGGGCCTGATCCCTCAAACTCTAAAAAAGCATCAGATATTCATAATGATAAATAATCCAATTTTGGGAATTAAATCCATGCCATTTTGGTAGATCCTACTCAGATCTCTGATAGTAATGATCTTATTACATCACCTGCTCATTTTCCTCCTCAAGTTATCGTACATTTTACTCTACCAAGGTCTTCTCATCTGGCCCCTTTATTGTACAATTCTCGAGAGGGATATTATAATCCTGAGCAATTTCTTGCATAGACCACTATACCTACTAGTGGTGCTATTCCTACTCCTCAAATGTGTGATTAGGATTCTATTGAAATCCATACTTCTGATTCTACTGGGTTAACATGCCCAACGGGTCAGATTGAATATGTTACCTTGGCTTTGGTTCCTGGAGCTGTGTTGGAGAACACTACCTACTTTGATGTTGCATCCAATGATTCAAATGATATTACTCTTCCTCAAATTGGTGATTCCCTTGATATTATAGGTGTTGGCCAGAATATTGGATAGTATTCTGGGGAATTTCTCCCAATCTATCTAGACAAGGCTATGAGGAGAAGGCTCTCTACCATTTTACTTTCTTCTATTGATTCCATAAACATATTTTCATCTCTCGGTTCTGAGATCTCCTTTGGGGGTGGTAATGAATCTTTCACTATGAATCGGGAATCATGTATACATTCCCTTGATGAGTCAGTTACTATTTTATCTAATAAAAACATGAAACAAAGTAATGATGGGCCTAGTACTAGGCTCAGGTCAAAGAAATGAAGATCTTATTTTGGAACTGCTAATGGATTGGGAACTCTCCCAAGGTCAAATCCCTTAGGCATCTCATTCTGAACAATAATCCTTTACTAGTCGGTATTTTAGAGCCACAAATAAAATTTGAGAATTGTTGCTTCTTTAAGTGGTCTTAGTTGGGCTATTCCTTTATTGCTAAGAACCAAGTGGGTGACCTTTCTGAATCCTTATGGTTCATAAAGCATCATAGTGTTTTGATTACTTCCCTCATGAATGATTTTTGGTCTATGACTATCTCGTGAAGCATCAATTGTCTCGCTCTTTCGGTAACCTTTGTTTATGATTCCAATCTATATATAAGGAGAAGATATTTGTGGAGGAATATTATAGATATTTACGAGGGTATGAACAATAGTTGGTTTTTACTTTATAATTTTAACACTGTCCTGAGACTTGAGGAAAATACTGGTGATAATTTCTATCGTACTTCAGCTTCTGATTTTTATTATTGCATAGATAAATGTGGTTTAACTCAAGTTCTCATGTCTGGATCTAAATTTACATGGAACAGTTACACCATCAATGTATGGTAGGAAATCAATCTAGGTATATGTTTTTGTGAAAGTGTATAATAGGAATAGTGCAATGGATGTGTCTGGAATCACCTTTCCAAGATTACATTCGGATCATAATCCCATTCTTTTTGTGTTCTGTGGCAATAGAGTGAGGTCATCTCTGATTCCTTTTAAATTCAATAATGCCAAAATGGTTATTCCAGGTTATAGGGAGGTTTTTTTTGATGCTTGGAAAACTGATTTCTTGGGAATCTCTTCTCATATTTTGTGTTGTAAATTAAAGCAAGTCAAACAAAGATTAAAAAATTAGAGAAAAGATTATTTTTACTCCCTTCATAACGACATTAAAGAAGCTGAAATTTTCTTGTTAAACTATCAGCAAGATAATATGTCTCAAGATGTGCCCTACTAGGAGGAGATACAAGCTTCTTCAAATTTAGACAATCTCTTAACTCTTAAAGAGAGATTAAATCAGAATCAGTTTTACATGAGATGGTTAAAGGAGGGAGATAGGAACTCTAAACTCTTTCACTATATGAATAGGGAAAAGAGAGCAAAGAGAAGTCTTAATTCCATAAATATTGAAGGGAATATTTTCTCCTTTGAGAATGATATTTACACAGCTGTCATGGTCTACTTTGAGAAGCTTTATTTAGATAATGGAGCTAACAACTCTGATAAAATTATCCATTTCTTTGATACTTCTATCAATGATGCTCAAAATAAAAGACTTATTGAAATTCCCAATGCCATAGAGATATATGATCCTCTCCTATATTTTAATATTTATAGTGTGGTTGGTCTTGATGGTTTCACCAACATGTTTTTTATGTTATATTGGGATATTTTCCATCATGATGTCACAAATGCGGTGAGGGGTTTTTATAGGTCCTCTTCTATGCCTTTTAGAATGAATTCAAATTTTATTGCTCTAATCCCTAAGAAGGAGTTTGCTCTTGATATTAAGTACTTTCAACCTATGGACATTGGGAATACCATACCCAATATTATTAGTAAAATCATGACTCAAAGGTTGGGAGAAATTACCAAGGGGCTTATTTCTAGTAATCAATTTGGTATTGTTCCAAGACAGAATATACAAAACTGCCTTTTCACTGCTTCTGAATGTGTCAATTCCATGAAGAGAAGGAAAAATGTTGGTAACATGGCTTTGAAGAATGAAATCTCTAAAGATTTTGAAAATATTATATGGGTTTTTATTTTCAAAATTCTTCAAATGCATGGTTTTTTGCATAGATTTATCAGATTAGTTGGTTCTATATTGGGAAGTGTGAGGATTTATGTTCTTATTAATGAATACCCTAAAGGATTATTTTGATGTACAAGAGTAGTAAGGTAGGGTGACCCTCTCTTTGTATTGCTCTTTGAAATTGTAGAAGACTACTTGAGCTGGTGCCTTAATGATCTTGCTAATTTTGGTTGGTATTAGAAGATAACAATTGGGAGGAATCTATTTCCCCCCTCTAATTTTTTCTATGCAGAAGACATTATAATGTTTGTAAAGGTAGAAAAAGGGACCATTTCCTATATCAGGGGAATTTTTTCACACTATGAAGAAGTTGCAGGCTATGTTATTAGTTGGAAAAAGTCCTCAGTTATGTTTAGTGAAGGAATTACCATTTCGAGGAAGAATAGAATTTCTTTGAAGCTTGTTATGAACAGGAGAACCCTACCCTTCATTTATATTGGTGTGCCTTTGTTTTGGGGAAGAGTGAAATGATGTCATCTTGAGAATATTTCTCTGACATTTACTAATCAACTGATGAATTAAAAAGGCAAAAATATGTCTCAAGCTGGAAGAATTTTCTTGGTCAATTCAGTGATCACTTCAATGTTTTTTTATTATTTCTCTCTATATAGATGGACAAGGGAACTTATAAAAGAATTGATTGATAATATTAGAAACATTATCTCAACTTGATCAATTAATGAGAAACTTTTAGTCACATTAGCCTGGAAAGACTGCATTAAACCTATCCAAATGGGGGAATGGGGGTGAAATATTTAAGATTGTTCAATGATACTTTGATTAAAAATTTTGTATAGAATCGAATCTCTAACTATGATCCCTATATAGAGTTTTTATCTTTCAGGTTTGTGGTAAAGCTTTCCCATGGGTATTAATATCATATAACTTCCTCTGTTTAGCCTTCCCTCAAGCAGGATTATGCTAAACATATGGAAAATTAGAGATGGATGGTCTGTGAACAATATTTACTGAACTATTGGACAACCCCTTGGTTGTCCCAGTCCATTTTTGAAAATATTTTTATCCCTTCATCTTTGAAAAACCTTACTATTTCTGATCATTGTAGTACTGTGACTATGAATAAGTTGTTACCTGAACACCTTTTTATGTATATTTCACGATACATTTTTATGTATTCTGACACTTTGGTTTGGATGCCCAATTTGAATGGGATCCTTTCCACCAAATGTTTCTAAAAATTGTTTCATGGTCCCTCTTTGAACCCTCCCTCATGAATCATGGGTGTATATAAATATTTCATTCCTCATATTTCTTATATCCTTATCGGGAAAATTTGGAAACATGTCCTCCCAATTCAGTATTTGTTGCAGTGCACTAGTGTCTAGTTGGCTCCAGTTAGTCTCCTTTGTTTAGAGGTGGATGAAACTTATCAGCATTTTTTTATTTCCTACAGATTCACATGCAAGATCTGGACATATTTATAGGATCTATTCTCATGTTGTCTAAATTTTTAGTCTATGGAGGATCTCCTACACTCCATATGTAGCAAGGAGAAAAGTGAGAAGATCCATTCTCTTTAGTTGGAAACCTCTATGAGTGTCTTCTCTTTCATATATCGGGAAAGAAATGATTTAGCTTTCAGCAACACAAATCCCTCTTTTCATAACGGGGTTTTGTTCATGCATCATGTAATTTGGACTAATTCCATTATTCAAACTAGATCGATGGATAATGATGTTTCTAGCCCTGTTCTTTTGAGATCACTTGGTGTGAATGGTAGGATCATGAAGTCGTTAATAAGGAAGTATGTTTGATGGATACCTCCTATCTCCCAATGGCTTAAATTCAATGTTGATGGAGCGGCCTTGGGTGCATCGGGCCTTGCTAGATATGGTGGGGTATTTCGAACTCATCAGGGTTTTTTGAAAGGTTTATTCTTCCATTTTATTGGAAACCTTCATGAAATTAAATAAAATATTTGGGCCATGATTAAATAAATTAAATATGTTATTCATTAGGGTTAGTATTGATTACAGTTGGAGTCAGATTCATCTATTGTTCTTAAAATCCTTAAATATCGCTCACGGAATGTGCCATGGAAGATCCTTCCATCTTGGATTGATTGTCTCCGGCTTGCGAAGGTTCTTTACCTTTAAGTTACACATGTTTATCGTGAGGCCAACCGGGTCTCTAATGTTCTTTCTAAGAGAGAAATTTTGGAGGTCAGTTCTAATTGGTCCTTTATTTTACCTGACTACTATAATGATCTCATCCAGGCTGATCTTTGTGGTGAGGTCTACACCTTCCTTTGTAGAGTTTCTCTATGAATTTTTTATCTTGTTCACCTTATTGTTTTACTATATTTCTATAGGAGTAGGTTCTCTTGTCTCCTAATTTTTTAGGTATTTGATGAATTATCTACCATTAATTATTTAGTTATTTCTCTAACTTCTTGCACAAAATTTCCAAAGATTAATATCAAATTATTTACCATCATATATGTCTACATCAACTATCATTGAATTTAATCATATTTATTTTTCTTTAATTTCATTCTTTCATTCATAATTACTTTAGATGTATTCCCATTATCATTAAATCTATAGAAATAATCAATATCATTCAACACTTTAGATTTTTATTCTGTATAGATAGACTAATTGTTAATACATGACTGATTTTCCATCATGAAGTTTTTAATCTCCTTCTCAAAGACAGTGATCTATCATAGATACTCATCTAATATTTCATTTAGTATGAATTCAATTTTTTCCACTTTATCACATATTAAATATCTAATTACTTTACTATTAACATCTTCTTTATTCACATTAGAAATTAGATCTTTTTTTAATAATATCACGTGATGTTTTAAATTATTCTTCTTCTTCTCTAGATTAAATGCTTTTACACTTGTATAAGAAATTCCTCTTCATGAAAGGAGAAATTCAGATCAGTTTGATCACTAAGTGGTGGATGGGGTAAATCGGTGATATTTTATTTGTATGTTTTTTCATTAAAAAAAATCTATCAACTCTAGTAAGTGATGATTGACTCTACTAAAAACAATTGACAATCACACCCATAGAAGAAATATTATTTACATGGTTCACTACACCATAAAAGTATCTATTCCTTAGGATGGTTTGGAAATAATTCATAACAAAACAATCACAAGAAAATAATAATTTTGATATTTATAGAAAAAGGGAATATCCATGACCTAAATTTCATTATATTTGTTTAGTATTACATATTATCCTTGAATATATAATATGATATAAAAATTATTCCAACAAAAAAAGAACCATTAGAACATTCTTTAATAAAGTTTCATTGTATTTTTTGAACATTCTTACTATTAGGAACTTGAATGTTCCTCTAATTACCCTTCACATAATTTAATAGGTTTGAGTAAGAACTTATATATAAATATTCTATTTTAACCTATTCATCAGATCACCTCTCTATCTAGTAACAATTGGTCTGGAGTCCACTATTTGAATCATTTTCTGGTATCCTTAGTCTTGTCCTTCTTTTTAATACCTTGTTTTTTCAATACTATTTTTTAGTATAATATTGTTCTATCCAGTATCTTGTGTCTAATACCTCTTTTCTAGATCCAACTACATTCAATTCTAAGGAATTCATCCAGTTGAAAAAAAATTGTAATATTTACATAGTGCACTAGATCCTCTCTCTATAGAATCCATTTCTCTGAAAAAATTGATTGGAGCATGAACTTCAAATTAAATGTTCCCACTCAAGAATTGAATATATCACTCAAATATTTCAATGTTTAACCAAATTAAAAATTCCTAAAATATTAGTATAAAAAATCATTGGAATATTTCATTAACACTCGGTATCAATGATCTATTAAATATTCCTAAAATTTCTTCTTGAATCTCGATTCTCCCTTCTTGATTATTGAAGCATTAAACCCCCATATCAACATCATCCAAAATGATAAATTTATAAAAAAAAATTAAGGATCATTGGACTCTTATTATATTAATTCATTATAGGAACTTATCTATCCAATAATACACTATTTGGTGAAAAATTACTCAACTCATTTTCATACTTCATCCACCAGATACTTAATAGAAGTTCTTCCAATTTTCATTATTTGGTAAACTCGTAAACATTCATCAAATATTCCATATCAGATGAACTCTCAAAGGACTATTATTTTTCTTTTATCTGGTGAATTTTAAAAACTTTACTTGATGACATTGGAAAACATTGTCAGATTTTATTGTAAAATTCTCTCAGATGACATCGATCGACAACTTTGATTCGACTACTTTTCACAGAATATTTTATCTAAATCATTAATATAATCATATCTATTGACTTTAAAACCATTCACCTGTCTAATAAACTCAAAAATGTTCTTTTATATTTCTTTATCGGATACAACATCATTCTCAATTTCCATAACACTTATCAATATGATGATATTCCTATGTTTTATATATCCTATGAACTCGTTTGGAAACATCTATATTATCCCTCTAATTAAAAACCTCTTTATTATTCCATTATATAGAATCTTTATCCATTAGAATCTATCTGGAATGGAATTTTTCAATCATATCATCCAACTAAACTAATTATTTTATCATAGCTCCAAAAAGTCACACCAACTTATTCCTTTAAACACATTTAACAAAAAATCATGAATACCTTCATATAAACATAATGTTTATAACCATGACTATCAGGAATTCATCACTAATTTTAACTTTAACAAAAAATTATATCAAAAAAAATAATTAAAACAACGAGATAAAACTTTTTTATATCCTTCATCTAATCACCGTAGTCTAATATATTTTTTGATTTGGACCTAGTCGGTTTATATCGATCCATTAGACTTCATCAATTTACCATTGTAAAGAAATATCAATATAATTATGTGATTTATGTCAGAAAAGAAAATATATCATTTAAGTATTCCTTATTCCTTCTTAACTAGATTCTTCTTAGAATAACACCTCAATGCTTCTTGGACTCAACAATACCTCTTATTAAATATACATTTCTATGATAAATATATTGGATAGTATCTCCCCAAAAAAATCATCCTATAATAAATTTTACATGAAAACACAAAAAAAATACATATATAATAGTTAGAATAATGGGGAGAGGTGAATGTTTTTGAATCACCGTAGTCTAAAAAGAGTGGTTTAACTTAAAGTTTTAACCTATGTCTTTCAAATGTGTGGTTTTTCAAGGGTTCTATGAAGATATAATCTATTTCATTTTGAGTCCCAATATATTCCATCCTCAATAAATTTTTATCCAAAATATCTTTTATAAATTGGAACTATATCTCTATATGCATTGTTTTAGGTTATAGAGCCAAAATTTTAATTAAATTGATAGCACATTTTTGTCAAAAAGAATCATTATAGTATATTTTAAAACTTCAGTGATATCTTCTAACTATTTACTCATCTAAATATATAGTTATAGGACTTAGTTATAGATATATATTCCTCATATTATGTGTTTTAAAAACAAATTTTTGTTTCTTTATTAATGAACTAACAACATTTTTTAAATGTAAATAGCTCCATCAATTATGGTGTAAGGATTAATATTGTATCCAACCCAGTAAACATCTGAATATTTAATATGATTCATTAATTCTACCAAATTATATAGAAAACAATATTGAAGATTACTATAAACATAACTCATGATTGTCTTTACTTTATGGGAGATTCATTCTTTGAACAACATTGGGGAAACATTGTCTGACATATTTCTTAAATGATATTTGTATTGGTCATTGTTAGATAGAGAAAACTTTTGATTATTCTTATCTAAAGTTTAAAGTATACTCCCTCACTACCCTTATTCATTCAGAGTATAATACCTTCATATACTAGAGTTGAAATAGATTTTTAATCTTACATGTTGAATATGACCAACACATATCTATCATTTTTACCAATAAAATGAATTTTCTCCCATATTCAAGATGAAATTTTATGTATATAATGTATGTCAAATCACCAGTCATTGACAATTAAAACTCAAAAGTCATTAAATAGTTAAATTATTGAACTGGTTTATTCTTATTTCCTCCAAAAATGATCTCATCTAAATGTATCATTACCATAAGCTTCTCATCCTCTAATATCTTTGCACAAAGTTTGTGATCAACCCCTCTCCTCTTAAACTCTGACTTCCCAATATAAGAGTCTAACCAGGTATACCAAGTATGAGGTTATTTTTTTAAGATCTATAATGAAATCTTTAACCTACATACCTTAGAATCATTATTCCCAAGAAAATATCCAACTGGTTGTTCTGTATATACTTATTCATACCAGGTTCCATTCAAGAATATTTTTATTTTCATCCTTTTTGAAAAACATTGAATTTCTTTTGGCTGACACTACATAGAATTGTTGAATAGACTCCATTCATTCCATTAGTTTGAACATTTATTCAATGTAAACTCTTTTATCATTAGTATAAAATTTATAATTAATCCTTGATTTATTTTAGACAATAATTTAATTATCACCTACTTATTCTTGAAGACCATATTTATACAAACAAATTGTAATTTTCCTATCTATCTACAGGATCCCATAAATTATTTATAATTATATGATTAGGATTTTCATTCATTTTATTCACTAATAATTCCTCTATCTTTAATTCTTTATATGAATTTGGATTGGTCTTATATAATAGAGTAGTGTACTCTAATATCTTCATCCATCATATTTAATTTGAAGAATATATTTCTCTATTGATGTTGTTGTGATTAACTTGAACAATTTTCCTTCTTGTTTGAGTCACTGGATGACTAACTTTCTCACTTTTTTATTCAACCATTTTAGTTTTATAATCATCATTATCACAAACAAATTATGGTCCTTAAAAATTTTCATTCACATCATAATACACATCAAACACTTCATCATAAAAAACATACAATTTTTACAAATACAGTATTCTGAAAAACTTTATCATCATGGTTCCCAAAAATTTTATTGAGAAACTTATTGAAAAGATTATTTTCCTTACCCTTCAGTGTGAATAATCTGAAATTAACTCCATTCACAACATCGCCTTACATACATTGAATTACAACATTTCATCAAATGAATAATTTTATTACAAACAATGTAATATGCAATGAGGAAGGTTTTCTTCCATTCTCCATATAATAATGTGTCTTAAACATATTTTGACTAATTAAAACTCTATTTTGATTATATACCTCCACATGAACCACATCACTCTAGTAAAGATGTGAGATTCCACAATCAATCAACAATTTTTTTTCATCTTGATGAACATGTGGTTTCTTCTTTCCACAAATCCATTATACTGTGTAGTTATCTTTAAGGACACATCATGATTTATATAATGTATTTTATTTTAATTTCCCCCTTAAAGTTTTTTAAATTCTATTCCATTTTCATATCATTGAACATTAATTTTTCTTACAGTTTATTTTTTAGCTCTTCTACAAAACATATTAATGAAATACAACACTTTTGTTTTTTATTTCAAGAATATAAAGAACTAAATCCTTGTATAATTATTAATAAATAAAATAACGCATCATTATTCATTAGTTTCACCCCAATATATCATATTATAAACATATTTTGGAAAAATATTTAGTATCCCCAATGCTCTATTCTTCTTTTTAAGGTAGGGGTTTCTTATCATCTTCCCTGACATACACTCATCAAAAAAATTTAAACTATCTTAAATTAAAAATAGAATATCCTATTCTACATTTAATTTAGTTATTTTCTTCATAATTTATTGAATTTAATGACCAATCATTCAATTCCACAATGTTTTTTCTTCTATAGTGAGGAGATGGTCATTTTCACTTATTTTCACCTGAAATAAATTCTAATTTTTTCTCTAACTATTCATTATGTTATTTTACAATTTAAAAATGATTCTACATACCTTTTAACTAAATATGGCCTCTAAACCGAATTCATAATGATTTATTACACTAAACAAGTTATGATAAATACCATAAAAATAGAGAACCAAATTTTTATTCAATTTTTCACTAGAAATTTGAGTTAATCAGATTCATTTAATCTTCAATTATACATCATTTTGAAAACACTTAGTTCCATAAATTCAATCATTTATATTATTCAAATAAATTCATATTTTTTTCATATGAAATGGAAATATGATATCTAAATTATAGTTGTAGATATTTTTTGTTTTTATTAATGGTATTTAATCCTAGTTATCCATCTATATCTTCATCAATTCATTCCAAAACATTGCTAAGCGAGTTGAGACTATTTTTTATCTCTTACCATTAATATCAATACATTAAATGTGGTAAAACTAAATGTTTGTGGGAGGATAAATTATTTTTCACAAAGAAACAAAATAATATTGATTTAAATATACTGTATTTCTCTTTATATAAGAATATTTTTCTCATTTATACCTAAAATATACTTATTTGTGCATTTTGTTTGAGTAGATAAAACAGTAACCACGTAATTTTTTTATACTCTAATATGAATAGTATATTACAATCATCCAATTACTTAGCCTCTTATATAGATTTTTATTTCACAAAAATATATCATAGTGGGTACTTATAGACCACTAAACTGACACTTCATGACAGGAATAATCTTTTTTCTATCACTTTTCTACAAGTCACCAACTATTAAAAACACTCTTGATTGTCGATAAGTTGTCAATAAGCATGAAAATCCTTATTTCAACTGATTCCTTATTCTCTCCAATTTCAAAAAAAAATTGATGCTTTATATCCTATATAAGTCTATATTAACCCATATCATTTAATATTTTAGAACTCAACATTTCCTCAAATGATCTTTTCCCTCATTTTTCCCTTTCTTTTAAGACATCATCTAATAATTTCCAAATTTAAGATCCTTTTTTTGACCATATTGTTGAACTTATGATTCAATCTACTTTCTCTGTATAAAAAAATATCCTTAAAGAGTTTCATTTTTCAAGAATTTATCCTTTACAAATTAGTTAAGATGTTAAATTACCTTAAACTGCTCTTCATGCTTTAACATAAAACATAAAACATCTTAAAATTTCAAAGGATTATTCACATGATCTTCCTAAATATTTTCATAATGAAGAATTTCTCCTTTATTTTCATCAATTTAACTTTATGCTTCCTTAAAATAACCTCTAATTTTATTTTATCATTATCTTTAAAAAAATATATTAATGATCTCCTCACAATTAAATCTACAGAAAAAAAAACTACCTCTTGTTGACTATAGTATTTTTAAACATTAGAATTTTATTTTCCCATAAATTTTATCATATAATCTTTAACATCTATGATAAATTTAGTCTTGATACCTTATAATACAACTTAACAAGTATCCATCTCTTCCATTATTATAAAAAAATTCCCCAAAAAAAACATGGAACTAGAATTTCCAAGATTAGACATCTATCTAGGGGAAATAGAATTTTTTAGTGATAATTCAAACTCATCATCAACATCATCAAAATTATTTAGACACCTTTTAGAGATGTGTCTAACCTTTCACCCACAGAAACATGATGTAGGAAATTTACTTAACATGTTTATTTTCCTCTCTTAAATTTTCATTAAACAAGTGATAGTAACTCATCGCTTATATCTTATTCAAAAACTATTCCCTAGACATATTTCTTCTCAAAAACATTAAATGAAATTTTTTTTGACAAATATTCAAATTAAATATTAATATTCACTCTAATTTCACAAGAAAAAAGTCTGTTGTTCAAGTTATTAAGGGACAATTCACAATGATTCAACTCCTTGAGAGTAGAAACTATAAGATTGTACACAGGGGTTATAATGACTGGAACATTTATAAATTAAATTCCATTTCTAAATTAGTAAATCCCTTATTGAGAAATTATATTATAAAAAACACATGCACAACTTGGTTTCTTAGACCGTTATAAGTTATATCCTATTAGATTTTAAAAAAAATTAAGTATCCTAACTATTGATATCATTTTTATTATATAGTGATTGTATGTTTTTTTATAAAGTAATATGATATGCCAATTTAATAACGAAAAAGGAAGTGATTGCCTCTACCACTAGGATCATACCATATAAAACCCACTTATCATAGCTTCCAAGGGAGATAAAATCACTATGATTTTCCCTTGACCAAACCAAATTTGTTATTCAATAACTAATGTACAAGAAAAACCATTTATGGGAGATGTTAAAGCTCATAAATATCACAACCTAAACCATGATCACTGAACCAGCCAAAGAATATATCACCATCACACACCATTCCCTTAGTAAATTCATTGGTGTAATAAAGGGATATGAACCTAGACCCTAATAGTATGAATTTCTATATTTTTATTTTTAATAAAATAATGATTATATTTATATTTTATTACATTATAATGCTTAAATAATAAACATTAATAAAAAATATTTTTTGATATCAAGAAATAAAAATTCTATTACTGGGGAATATATATTTTCAATAAAAACACTATTTTTTATGAATTCAAGAATTTTTTAAATAAATGATATTTAAAAAAACTATTATTATTACATAATTTTTATTAAATATAAATGATAATATAATTTAATAAATCCAAATGTAATTTCTATAAGTGTCCAAAAACTGCTATTGTAAAAAAAATTAAACAAATGGGGATTTTTTTATTAAAAGTGTGAATAATAATATATAAATAATTATTTTGATAAATTAAATATTAATTTTGAAATCAGAACATCAAAATTATCCAATGGATAATTTTTCATTATTTTTTAGACAGTCGATTTTTTGAGAAAAAATTATATATGATATAATTATATAGTATGTATTATGACATCATAAAACCCAAAAAGGGATGTAATAAATACAATAAAGAGCATCCATTGCAAAAAAAAATCTTCCCCTTTAAAATAATGTGTTTATAATTTATTTGATTAATTTTTTGAACCCTTAATGAATCCTCCAAACCCAATATTATATTTTATAGTTTTAAAACCAATTATTTATAAACATGACCCATTACCAAGGGTATTATTTTAAGTAGTATATTCATAGTATTATAAACTAATGAAATCCACTCCTATTTAGCACAAACCATTAGCAAAAAAACATGGGATGTTTTTTGGACTGGATTAATTTATCATATAGAGTCCAAAACCTATGTTTGTAAATTAATAAAAATTATCTTATCTTTTTATATAAAACCCTCCACCCAAACTCCCATTTATATTAACTAAAAATACTTGGATCACAAAGTTACTATACCATAAACTCTCTAGATCACTACAAAGGTTTTCCCAATATCTTAAGAATCTCTTCCCTATCATTTAGAATTACCCTCTTAAGGTAAGAGATCCTCTCATTCCCCTATTAATTCAAGCACGTTATTTATATTATGACTTTTGATTTCAAATTAGTCATGTTGGAATATATTTTTAAGCATTCCTATTATTCTATATATGATTTACAAGTGATTATAGAACCCTATCACTCTCATTTAACCATTATATAAATATTTGGGTACCCCTGTTATTCTGTCAAAAATATTCTAAGCTTTTCTAGGCCGAACATTTTTTGTTATGAATAACCATCCACGTTTCCACTAAAGGGTATTCACCTAGATGTACCTAAAAATAATTTATTGGTAAATTTGATTTATGTAATCAAAACTCCATAATCATGGGATTAAAAGTGATGAAAGACATCCTTATGTTGTAGGATCTATGTGTCACACTTATGCATGTACATGATATTAATATGAAGGGTGGGCCCAGAATTATATAGTCCTCCAATGCAATGGGAAATTTTTTTTCTCATGAGATACCATGTATAGTATGGGAGGTTATACTATGTACATTATGTTATTATTTATTTGTGGTTATCCTTGAATTATGTTTATAGTGCCAATTTTTTTTATTTCTACATTCACACTGTGCCTTTATGTTATCTTCTTATATCATGCATTGAGGTTCATGTTTATGATTCTCACCCCCATTTACATCACTTTTATATGTATATTGACTCACATATACTTTTTTACCTTATTCTATGCTTTTATTATTCCCTTACTGGTATTTATCTTTCACCATTTTCTTATGTTTATCTCCAGGTTCACTTATGCAGTATTAGAATACCAATGGATTTTAATCACATGTTATAAAGTTTTAAAATATTTCTTTATACCAATTTTTCAATATATTGTTTTATATGCCTAATATATAAAAGAAAAAAAGGAATCATGATCTTATGGGGTTGTATTTAGTGTATCCTTATGTAATAAATCCTGAATTAAGGTGTATTAAAGTGTGGGTTATCATAGTTGGCATCAGATAAAAGTATTATTATTTTTGTGGTACAATATTAGAAAAATTAAGTAAAAGCATTAGAGGTAATAATAAACATAGTAAATCATCCCTAAATTTTGGTAATGTATAGAGTATGTGATTTCTAAGAAAATACATTCTTGTATCAATATTATAATTGTATGTGGATCTGGAATAACTTTACATGAGGTAATAACCCCTAAAAGGGTGCACTGAGCTGGACTCAATCATCACTTGGTGTATGAAAACCAGGCCTTGTGTCACATTAGGTTTCAAATTTATAGGGTATATGGTTTGGTAAATTCACAATCACATTACAAACCATTATTAATGGGGGAAATTCCCATAAGACTTTATGTTGTGAAATAGTTCACGGATAACATAGAATAAAACCTTTAAATTAATAGGATAATGAATGAATTCCATTTATTATTTATCCCATTAATTATCATGGTTTTTTATTTGTAGTTTTAATAGTTTAAAATTTATCATTCCTAATTTTCCAATTATTTTTGTCAATGGATTTAGATAGGAGGTACCGGGTCAACGACTACAGCGATGAGCAAAGTGTTGACTACCCAAATGATATTCCTAGATAGATGGGAGTAGAAGTAGATAAAATACTGGAAATAAATTCTCAATTAAATTATGTTTTTAATAAAAACATAAATTAGGAGAAAACAATATCCCACTAAGATATATAGTGTTTCAATTGAGTCCTTTATGTAGCAAAGGCCTCTAAATTTTATTGGATCTTTTAATACCTTAATCATGGAACAATTGATCAAATTCATTTAAATTATTAATCCATTCATAAATTCTTTGAAAATAATATTTTTTTTATTGTCTATTTATCATATGGAGGGATATTTTGATAAATAGTAGATGTTGATAAAAATTATAAATCTTGAATAGGAGATCAAAGGGATGGAGTGGAAAGAATTCCAGAAAATATTTTCCAATAAATATTTTACTCACACTTTTTGAAATGAAATTGAGAGGGATTTCTTAGACCTTAATAAAAAATAATGATGAATCTATTGGGGAATATGTGGAAAAATTCACAAGACTTTAATAATATTATTCTGACTTTTTTATTTCTCCTAAAAGTAAATCTAACTACTTCATTAGTGGGATAAATCTGAGTATACGAAAATCATTGGAAATTTGGGACTTCTATTGCTATGAGGAAATTGTCTAAAGTTACCTAAAAGTCAAAATAGATATCAGAAAATATAAAGGTTCTCATGGATCTAGAGATAAGATTTTGATAATGGACTTTAAGTTTGGTATTGTGTTGGAAACGTCTCATGGGGGAAATATGGTCCAACCTATGACTTGTGAAAAGTGTTTAAAGAATTATATTAGAAATTTCCTAAAGGGGAAAGGGAAATTATTAGTGTGGGAAAGAAGGGAACCTAGATAGTTATTACCGATGGGGGAAACCCACCAATGTGATGAATGAAAGGAATTATCTAGTCAAACCTCATCTTATTGTTCAGTGTTTCAACTACAAGGAACAAGGAAATTATTCTAAAAAATTCTTTAAGACAAGGGTTTATAATGAAAACTAGTGATAATAAACTCTATGGACTATAGATAAACAGTGATATTATTCCCTTAAAACTAATTATTTGGATATTATAAATGATGTAGAGACATGTATGTTGGTTATTCATTCAAGGATAGTGAATATAATATTTTATTCTAGTTATACACTTTCCTTCATATCATGAAATTTTAGTAAAACTATTCAAACAATGCTAAAAACATGGATATAAATATATAAGTAAAAAATAGAAAATGGGAAATTATTACATCCCATGTATATAACTATACCCCTTTCAAAATTTCTGTTATAAATTTCCCATTAATCCTTATGATATTCCTTTATGCATATTTCAATGAAATTCTTAGCATGGATTGGATTTATGTATATATTTATGTATATATTTATTTGTGTATGTATATATGTCTAATATCAATTAATGAAATAAATAAATCACCCTTCATATCATAAATCATCCCATGATTCTATACAATTGAAATGATGAGGATGAATGACCCTTGGTTTCATTATCTCATGAATGTATATTTATTCATTATTAGAAATAATTTCTATCTCAAATGATTGAGACTAAGGAAAATTTCATCCTTTGTGACATGACTTTGTAGTGTAATTAAATAATGTTTTTCCCAAGTAATTTACTGGTCTTCCTCCAAGTTGAGTGGACCAATTATTGATTGAAATTATACCCCAAGTATTTCCAATAAACTAGACTCCATATAGAATAGCCATTGTTGAGCATGAGGAGTGAAAAAATAAATAACATGGTAATCTTGATAAAGGGTTTATACTCCAAATGTTTTCACCATGTGGTGTGCTGGTCCTATTTTTCAAGAATAATGGGTCAATTCTCCTATACATTAACAATCATGAGCTCAAAAAATCATGATAATGAAAAATTATCCTCTATCATAGATTGATTAGTTATTCAATCTTCTATGTGGAGACTAGTACTTCTATAAGGTGGATATTTGGTTGGGATATTATCAAGTAATGGTTATGTAGGAGGATATCCCCAAGAATACTTTTTCTAGAAGGTACGGGATGTAAGTGTTCATAGTGATTCCATTTGGAATCACTAATTCTCAAATAATCATTATTGAAATAATGAATAGATTCCTTAGGGATGACCTTCAAAACTTTGATGTAGTCTTTATACATGATATTCTTATCTATTCAAAAAGTAATGAAAAACATGAGGAGAATTTGAAAAAAGTAATAAAGGCCTTGTAGAAATAAAAGATTTATGATAAGTACAATAAATGACTGTTCTGGATTGAGGAAGTAACATTCCAGGGAAATGTTATAACCAACAAAGAGAAATTTTTAGATCCTTCAAAAATTGAGGAAATTTAAGGATGCTCTAGACCAACATCTGTGATAGGAATATATAGTTTCCTAGGAATATCTAGGTGATGTCATTGATTTCTGAAAAACTTCTCATGATTTTCAACCCCATTAACCAAGACAACATGGAAGGGGATAATGTTTTTCCAGAATAATAAATGTGAATAATCCTTTAAAGAGCTAAAGAAGAGGTTAATCACTTCAACTGTACTCACAATACCCACTAGTGGAGAAGAATTTTTGATCTACAGTGATTCATCCCAAATGTGATTTGGTTTTTTACTGATGAAAGATAGAAAATGGATAGACTATTCCACCCTCCAATTAAATATCCATGAGAATAACTACCCAAAAAATGATACAGAATTGGATGCAGTGATTTTGTGATAAATATTTAGAGGCATTATCTCTATATGGAGATGTTTGAAATATATATGAATCATAAAATACTCAAGTTTATATTCATAAAAATGACACTACTACAAAATAAGGCTATAGCCACGGACCTATAGCCACAGTTTTATAGGTCCGTGGCTATAGCAAATTTATAGCCACGGTTTAATTAAAAAACCATGCCTAAAATTTTTCGTCCCCTTTTTTCCCCTAAAATCCATCGGGCTCCTCCTCCGTTCTCCCGATCAGCGACCCTCCTACCCTCGCGATTCCTCCTCCCCCGCGATCTCCTCCTCGTCGCACCCTCCTCCTCGTCGCGACCTCCTCCTTGTCGTGCCCTCCTCCTCCCTGATGCCTCCTCTCCATGCCCTCCACATCACCACGACCCTCCTTCCCGACGCCTCCTTGTCACACCCTCCTCATCGCCGCGACCCTCCTTCCTGATGCCTCCTCGTCGTGATCCTCCTCCTTGACGTCATTCTTCTAACGCATCCTTGTTGCGACCCTCCTCCTCACCGCGACCCTCCTCCCTGATGCCTCCTCCCCGACGACTCTCTTCCGACGCCGAGGTCGACACCCCCATCACCCTACCCGAAACCTTTTCACCAGCAAACCTCAAAACCCTCGACCCCTCCTCGCCATGACCCTCCTCACCCCGACCCTCCTCCAGTGAAGCTGCTCTGAGAGTGTTGATTTGTGGGTAATTTTTCTTGGTAGTTTGGGTGTGGTGATTGGATCTTGTCTCTTTTATTCTTCCTTTCAATGTGTCATCGCATTTTCACACCATTGAGATATGTGATTCCATAATTTACCTTTCCTAATCATTCCATTGATGTTTTTTATTTTAAATAATATGAAAATATGTTTCTCATACTTTTAGTACATTTTCCTTGCACTGTATGAAGTTTTAATGATGGAAAAAATTAGTGTATGTAGTTTTTATTGGTGTTCTTTAATTTAAATACATTTTATGCAGACTAAGTGTTTGTTAAAAATGTTAATTGTTACTTTAAAAATAAATTTTATATTCTGAATGGTGTGAATCCATGATTTTATTATGATAACATTTTTAGGTTGTGTGTTTTCCAGTGGATGTGTGGAATGGTTATTTTTATAGGATGTCCCAGATGTGTGGTTTGTTTTGTCAGTTTGAAAACATGTGGTGTTTCTTTGATATTGATTTTTTGGGATCTACATTGATTCTTGTGGTGTAACATTTTATCTGTGAACATATATGGGTATATCGAGTCCACACATGGATGATCCAACAAATGATATTCTTCATGGATAAATCTTCCAAAACCTAAAACCTAGATTTTAAAACACTTATCCTCTCCTATTTTTTCCTCCCTCATTTAAACACATGACCTTTTACTAAATGCATTGTTGTCTCAAACAACTCAAATTTTGTTTTATGTGTCATGTATGAAATCATGGCCTATCTGGTACTTTGGAAAGAATGGTTGGTTTTTAAATGGAATGAAATCCCATCTTAGACATGTGGTTATATTATGTGTAATTTATCTTGGATCAAAATTGGATCTTGTATCAAAGAAACTATCATCAGTTCACCCATTTTAAAATTTATTCTTTTAATTATTTTAATTTTTTTATAGCCCATAAATTATTCCCTGTTTTAACCTCCAAGTTTTACAAAATTTTCATGAAGTTTTATTGAGAAATATAAATCACTATTTTACTGGATCTTGTATTATTTCTTAATTTATTTATGGGACTTACATGTTTTTTTCACCATCAATATATGGAATCATTAGAGGTATTTAGATAATAATAATTTAAACAATCTATTGATTGGTTTTAATTTGATAAATGTTATTCATCTTAAATTAATTATTCTGTTGGACAGTGACTAAAATGTTAATGAGTTAATAAATTATTTTATTAGAGAAAATATTATGGAGATCTCACAAATAGTAACATACATTTTTTTGAGTCAGATAGTTTAAAGGAAGTTGTACTATTTTTTCATTAGTTAGAAAAAATAGTTAATAACCAAAGAAGGTGAGACCAAATTTTAAAAACATGTAAAATAACTATTCCATGATTTTGAATTTTTCTTCATTCATGTAAAATAATTTTTTTGAATTCATTAACATTAGGGTGGACTTTTTTTATAAACTGACTCACTAGGGCCCACCTGGCTAGTGGTAAGCTAAGTGTGACACCACAAGCCCACCTCTAATTAGTTAGGGGTTAGTGACCATCCCTGAGTAGGAATAACACACACAAGTTTGTCCTTAGTCTATGGTACCTATACACATGAAAAGAATAAAGGGGAAAATAAAATCCTACAAAAACAGATAAAAAAGACTAACTTGTTATGAGGGACGAGACTAATGACATATGCCATAACCTAGCATGAACCATGGTCTATCTAGATCACTATCTTATATCTGCTCTTGGTCCTCCTAGGATTCCTTCAAAAGGAATATTGTCTACATAAGACATGAAAAATATGGGTAGATCCCATGCAGTGTTTAGTATAACAATGCTCAATAGGACACTCCAAAATCACTAAACAATAGGCATTTGGAGAGTAGTTATCTCATCATCACATAGACGCATCATTACAAATATGAGATATAGCAATAGGAAGGCATGGACGACAATGATGTTGTGGATGAACCTATCGATATTTATTCGAATGTTGCATTTGATGATACGAATGATGCAATTGTTAGAACAGATTGTGAACCAGAAATTGTCATAGACCCCACATAGTGTTGACACATTTGTAAGTATTTACCTGATATTATCGCAATATTGTATGTGTTTTTTTAACTTCCATACATGATATCAAAATAACTAGTATGTTTTGTACCATTATCGAATATAAAACTATTAATAGCCTCACCAATTTATGTTTAACCACTTCTCTAGTAAATATTGAACATAAAAAAGTCTTTATATTTTTTTAATATAAATATCACACATGAAAATGTATCTCATTGTTTTATGATACAATTGTATTATTTAACATTTTTCATTATTTCTATTTATTTGAGAATATTATTTTAAATTTCCAGGTTAAAATGTCGGATTATGATGATACTAGAATGAGTATAAGAATACCGAGAAATGAACAACGTAGGTCTCCTCCTAGAAACAATGTAAGTACAAATTATGTTTGGATATTATGGTATTTCATATTATTAATCTTGTTATCATTCGTTTTATTTTATCATCAATGTTATTTTAGGATGCATCGTCGAGGAGACGCTTGGATTATGCCACTGAGGATGATATTGTGGTGGGGGGTACTGATTTTACAGGTCATCCTACTACTACGCCGCTTGAGACACCAGGTGTCCATCCTCCCATTATGCCACCTTCATATTATCCATACCCACCTTTTTTGTATCCCTTCTTTCCCACACCCACATCGGATGGTAGTTCTCATACTCCCATCCCTCATTTTCCATTCCCACCATCCACTATACAGGGTACTGTGCCCCCATATATCCCACCGCCATATCCATATCTATATCCACCCTCATCTGTACAAGGTTATCCATTGGGTTTTCTGCCTCCATCAGTACACTTTTCATCTACTATATATAGTGCTCCTTTAGATATCTCACCTACCATGGAGGTTTCCCCCCCCCCCTCCAGACGCATCACTTCAGGGGTCAGCAGATCCCTCATATATTGGTATTTGTTTAAACATTACTGTTACTGATTAATGATAAATTCATATATATTATTTTCTTTTATTTTTGGTTTCATGATTAGCTCCAGCCTCTACCAGACGATGAGGCCACACAAAAATGCACGAGGTTTGGAATCGGCACACGCAAATCATAGTTGATTACAAATGAGGACAATGCTATAATTAATAAAAATGGCACGGAATGTAAAAGTTTTATGGGAACACTTTATAGACATAGCAATATCATTCCGGTTCAACTGATAAGTAGGAAGGCAGTTGGACAACAAATAAAGAACAAATCCTGGGCAGAGATTTGGGTAAGTAATGTTAATCACCTTCTATATATATATATATATATAAATTTATAATATTTTCTTAACAAATATTATGTCCATTGCAGATTCGATATAATTTTCCTAACGGACAAAATGCAAAGGCTGCAAGGATAATGGATTTAGGTGAAATGTGCCATTCCTACAAGTATGATTTATATCTTGGTTGGAAAAAGAGAGTTGTTATAGAGCTTGAAGAAGTACCGGTGATTCAAGATTGCCCAATATCACAATATAAAGAGATGATCAGCTATTGGAAGAGTCCAGCGTTTAAGGGGGTTGTTAAATTTATATATATATTCATTTATTTATTTGAAAACAATTTTAAATTACTTGTTTTATTTATCTTAATGAATTTATATAATTATTTGTTTATAGGAGAAATCAAACAGAAATAAAACAAACAAGAGTGCAATGAAACACATTTATACTCGCGGACACACTTCATTACCAGATCATGAGAAGACGCATGTAATTTAACATTTAAAATATTTATATTTGTTTAGTGTAATTTTTTTAACTTCCAATTTTGATTTATTTCTTTGTTTTTTTTCAGAAAAAGGCATCGAATATCGAGGGTCGTGTTCCTCGCTCAACTTTGTTTTGTACAAGCCAGAAAAAGAAAGATGGTATTGTGCCAAATATTGACACAGAGAAGGTGATTGTAAGTATATTTCAATTTCTTTGGTTTTTACTGAATTTAATTCCTTATATTATTTTATCATTTTAATTTATGTTATATATCAATCAACTGAATGCTTTAGAGGCATTGGAAGAAAAAGAACCTGACAATTTGGGCCCAAATGATCATCTACATCAGGTATTAGGAGATGAACATAAGGGTAGAGTGTGTTGTCGACCTGGGAAGAAGATTGTACCATCTCAATACTAGTCTACTAACGTTTCTTCGAGTATTGGTTCTGGTTTTCTCATAGTGGAACAAATGAATGCCGTAATCAAAGAAGCAAGTCAAAAATCAGAACAGGTGATAACTGCAAATATGATGAAATTTATGTCTGCCCTTTCTTCTACACTTCCACCAGAATCAGCTGCAATGGTTTATGCCTTTTTAATTTCGATGTGTTCTGATAATGTAGATTATTCTGTCGGAGCCGGAGCCGGACCTAGTGCTGGACCCGGTGCTGGTGACGGTTCGGATGCAGATGTCGATGATGATGTTGGTGGTGTGAGAGGTGGTGATGGTGTTTCTATAAGTGGTGTGGATGAGGGTTATCATGATTCTGATGATACTGATATTGAGACTCACTTTTGATATAAAATGTATTTTTGGATTGGTAATGTATCAATATTTCCATGCATCTGATTACACTGCTTTTTTGATCAATATCATTAATATTTACCATATCTTATTGGGAATGAGAATGACTACTAACCTGTAGATCTACCTTAAGATAACTATGTCTAGTATTAGATATAGCCATACCGCGATGACTTCTCAATCGATAAGTTTCTTTAACTACCTCATTTAAAGATATGTATTCAAATTCGGTAGCTGAAAGTGCAACAATAGATTACATATTTCAATTCTAGGAAATGAAACCTCCAAATTCAGTAAACACATTAATAGTTAAGGATTCACAATTGTCAACATTAACAGTATAGTTAGCATCAACCAAACCACAAATAAGTTAAGTAGTATCCACATTTGTACCATAGAATAATGAAATATTATAATTAAAAGAAAGATACCTCAAGATACACTTAAGGTAATACCATTATAGCTTCCCTGGAGTGCCCATGAACCATCATAGAGTGCAGATAGAAACTGAAAATCAGTTCTAGAGAAAATCATAGAATACTCTTTGCAACCAAAAATGTTAGAATAAGGAATTATAGACATAAATTCAACATCAACTTTAGTAGTAGGTGATTGATTCAAGGAAAATTTAAAATTTTGTTCAAGCAGGAAATTAACAGGACTGAGAGATTCTAACATTTACCTATTTATAAATTTTAAAATATAAGCATTCTAAGATTGATAAAGTAGTTTATGCATTCTATCCCTAATGATCCCCTATGATTTAAACACCTAGGACTTTCTTATCTACACCTAAGTCATTAATTTAAAACTTAATTTTAAATTGGTATTTAACAATAGAGATCATATTTATTTAAATGGCATACTTTCATTGGTTTGAACTCAGCAAGATAATCATCAAGAGGTATCACATAAATCTTTTCATTCAAATCACCAAGCTGGAAATTAGTTTTAACAACTAACTGATCTATATTAAAGTCATTATAAGATGCAAAATCTATCAAAAGATGAATGAAATAATGCTTATGAAAAAAGGGAAAATAATTCATCATAATCAATTCCCTCTCTTTGAAGGATTCCCTTAGAAACTAGCCTAGATTTTTATTTGATTTACATTCCGCAGTGTTGTCCTCATTTATGTACCCAAAGATTTTATCCCTTAACTCCATCAAGATAACCAATGAATATGTATTTGAGTGCACTATATTCTAATTTTCAAGTTTGGACACGAGAATATGTTGTAGAACCAAATACTCTTAATTAGAAGTAAGAAGGGGGATTACTAGTCCCCATTTCATTAGGTGTTTTGAATTTATTTGAAGATATGGGACACATATTTAATGTCAATATACAGTGTTTCTTGTAAATTTTTCCTACAAATGAGGCAATAATGTATAATTTTTCATGTTTAAGACAAACTCACTTAGTGGTAGAATCCTAAGAAACTTCTATAAGGGCCTTATCAACAATGTAAAGTAATAGGCAGTAAGGTGGCATAACAAGTATACTTGGGGGAAATTCTTTGTATTCATCAATGGTCTAGTCAGTTTCATTAATAGTCATAATGGGTTTCATATGACCATATAGGAAATCAATGAAACCTTGTTTTATTTGCAAGGATATCATTTAGGGGGTGTGCTGGGGCAGGGGGATAGGTGTGTGCAGGTGGGGGGGCAGGTGGGGGGGTAGGGGGAGGGGGTGTGCAGGTGGGGGCAGGGGGTAGGGAGAGGGGCAGGGGGTGTGCAGGTGGGGGGGAAGGGGGGTGTGCTGGGGCAGGGGGGGGTGTGTAAATGTGGGGGGTAGGGGGATGGGGTGTTCAGGTGGGGGGAAGGGGAGGGGGCATGGGGGTGTGCAGGTGGGGGCAGGGAGAGGGGGCAGGGGGTGTGCAGGTGGGGGGGTAGGGGGTGTGCTGGGGCAGGGGGAGGGGTGTGTGCAGGTGGGGGGGGCAGGTGGGGGGGTAGGGGGGGTGTGCATGTGGGGAGGCAGGGGAGGGGGTTGGGGGTGTGCAGGTGGGGGCAGGGGGCAGGGAGAAATTCTCATTTTCTCCCCTATTTTTTTCTCCCAAATCAAATCTAAACAATTGTTTTTTTCTTCGATCTTATTTTTTTTTCTATAAATGCTTTTAAATTCATGGAAACATTGATTTTATTTATATCCTATGTTATATTTATATTCCTATCTATATTGTTTTTTCAAAATAATGAAAGTATTTCTAACCATGCTTTTGTTATCTCTAGGCTTCAAAACACTTGTGCAATATACTATGGTGGACGTGTTTATGTTCTGATGGAATGGTGAGTTTGGTGTTTATATAGATTCAAATTTTTTAATAGGTTTATATTTTTTTCAAATTTGTTCATATTTTTTCAATACGGTCTTTTTTTCCATATAGAATCGTATTTTTTTGTTCTTACAGTATACTGTTTTTTAAAATTTTCAGAGTACATTTTTTATAATTGAGACCAATTTAATATATATGTTCATGTTTTTTTTGTTCTTACAGTATACTGTATGAATATTCTTTTGCATTGATTTTGATTAAGTGGTTCTAGATACATGCATGTATTTCATTTTTTGGAGAATTTATAGGATCTTAATCGGGTCTTTATTATGCTTTTCTTGAACTGTAAAGGATTTAATATGATTGCCTTAAGTTATATCACTGGTTTTTGATGATCAGTTTTGTTGGTTGCTGCCACTGTTTTTGAATCTTATTCTTTGGAATATTTATGGAAACTTCAAGTTCATAGAAAGTGTTTTCATGTTTAAATGTTTGGAGCTATGAGTATAATGAAAATTGTTAGTGATATGCAGAGATCGATTCAAGACGAGGAAGATGCATTGACCTAGAAAACTCTTCCAATCGTAGAATCAGTGTAGGAGCGCTAATGGCCAGGACTAGAAAAATATCTTCAATTTTTTAACTGGAACAGTGTCTCAATGCAGGATCACTAATAGAAAAGTAATGATATTGTTTTCTTTTTATAGATTCTGATGTGTGGATTCTTTTGATTTCTAGAGTTTGGTTCGTATTAGAAAACATGTATTTTTATAGGAAGGTATCGGTTCAATAATCATGTTCTTCTTTAATTTTACTTAACAGTACTTGAATTTGGATACAATGGGCAGGTTGTGTTGTTTTGGTTGTTTTTTTTTCTGTGCACTAATGTTCAATTTCTATTGTTTTTTTCAGCAAGAAAGGTTTTGGTTTTTCATCTTCAATGTCAACGCCTTAGTTTCAACCTATATAAATCAAGATCTGTGAAGAAGGTGTTCTCTCCTCATTTAATGAATTTTTTTTCTTTATATACATGATAAAATATTTACAGTTATTTTATCTTTTTCTAATTGTTTTCTCAGTTCATGTGAATACAGAAACAGGAATTGAAAATGAAGGCAGGTAATTTGTCCTAAAATATGGAATTTATCCTCCCTTCCATCCAACATATGAATTCATGTGACTTTTTTCACTATTTACTCTACTATATATTGTTTTTTATGCACTAAAAACCTTCTTAAAATAGCCTACATGTCTTGATCTCCGCAACAGGTGTGTTTTCCTAAAATTGTTGAATTAACCTCCCTTCCGTCCGTGATTTTTTATTTTCATTTAAACACTATATGAATGCAGGTTGTTTTTCCTAAAATTGTGGAGTTAATCTCCCTCCCTTTCATCCTACATATGAATGCACGTAATTTTTTTCACTATTGAATCCATTGTGTATTGTTTTTTAATTTTATTTCTTTAAATTCATACAGTACATTATTATTATAAAAAACTAAATGTATGAATACTCCTTTAACATGTTTCTAATTAATAATAATTCTTTACCTTTAATAATATGAACACCTTTGAGACTATTTCTATAGAATGTCATTGTTTTTATATTATAACTATTGTCTTACTATTTATGACATTAGTTTCTTCTTCTTTAATTACATATCAATTGTCAATTTATGTGTTTTAATGCTGGTGGGGGAAGGGTCTGGGCATGGGGGAGGGGGCTGGTGGGGGATGGGGCTGAGTAGGGGGGTGGAGGAGGTGGGAGGGGGAGGTGCTGGGAAGGGGTGGGAGGAGAAGCAGGGGAGGGGACAAGCTGGGCATGGGGGAGGGGAGGGGGAGGGGGAGGTGCTAGGAAATGGTGGGAGATTATTTTGGTTGGGGGGGAGGAGGGGCTGGGCAGGGGGGTGTAAAGGGGAGGGGAGTGGCTGGGCATGGGGGAGGGGAGGGGCGGGAAAGAGTGCAGGGCCTGTGGAGAAGTGGGGAGGGGGCTGGTGGGGATGTGGCTGGGAAGGGGAGATGGTCTGGGTGGGGATGTGGTTGGGAAGGGGAGAGGGTCCTGGTGGGGGATGGTGCTAGGCGGGGGGTGTAAAGGGGAGGGGAGCGGCTAGGCATGGGGGAGGGGAGGGGGGAGGGCAGGGCCTGCGGAGAAGTGGGGAGGGGGCTGGTGGGGATGTGGTTGGGCAGGGGAGAGGGTCCTCATGGGGGATGGTGTTGGGCATGGGGGAGGGGTGGGGGAGGGGGATGGTGTGTTTGGTTAGTTTAGTTTTTTTTTCACACCAATATTGAGGGCATTGAGAAGTTCATCCATCTTCAATTTAGCTCAAAGAGGATTTTTTTAAACTAGAATATGGTTATAATTGTTACTAGAATGTTATTATGTTGACATTACGATTTAGACATGTGTAATGTTTTTGAATAAACTTTCTGGTTATTACATTGGTGACTGAAATATAAGAATGATCGACCATCATATGCATGTGGTGATTGTTATATACAGGTTTTTTTATCATTGTTAGTGAAAGTTAATCACTTAACCATTAATTTTACGATTCCCTAATTTTAACTTCTCTGTGCAGATTCAATATCAACCTGGGATGGGGGTGTATTGCAAGGAACTCCATACAGATATTCAAAGTACGTTCTTATTTAATGTTATGCATTACATTTGAATTGAATCATTGGATGGTTTATGTGAATTAAATTACACAACGCATGAAGATTGGCTATCTTATACTTATGATTTTATGAGTATAGTAAAAAAATGATGTGAGGTTATTAGTGATATTCTCTAATGCATATTTCATAATTGAAAGAATTCATTGTAGTGTGTTATTGTTATTAAAAGGTAACAAGTTATAAACTGTTCAGTAGTTTATGCATGAGTCCACTATATTGCAACTGAAGAGATTTAATGGATGGATGGGTACTTTTGGTTAAGATGGTTTGTCATTGCCTTCATTTTTACTCATTGCTATAGTTGTGTATTACATCTTTTTTCTTAGTGATTTTGTGCTCCTACAATTAAAACTACTTTAGTTAGCTTTTAGATTTTTCTTTTTATGTTCGAAACGAGGCTAATTGAAATTATGGTGAGATTCAAATGGCAGAATGGTTTGGTTTGTTTAATTTTCAGGATCATTTTCCCTATCTCTGTTTGCATGGTCATGTGATTTTTCAAGCATAGTAGAGGCAGAAAGTGGTGCTATTGTGTATGTATGATATCTAAAACTGTTTTCCGCATTTGTAACCTGTTTCTAAAAACATGTGCAGGTACTGGATTACTACCAACCAGCAACCACCAATACTTGTCTACTGCAGCGCCACATGAACCCAATTTTGGAAGGTTTTTACTACCACAATTTATTGAATTTATTTTCATTCCAAAGGGAAAACCATATACTATTACAGTATTTTGTTACTGTAATATTTTTCACCCAACTCTTTGCTAAAGAAACAATGTATCCAAACAATTCGTTTTTGTTTCCATGTGTTCCATTGAAAATCAACTCTGAAACAATTGTTGTTTCGGTTTTAATGTTTCACTATTTATATTACTTCTTCATAATTGATATAAACTATTATGTTTTATAAATAGTAATCTATAGTTAATAATAATAATTATTTTATAGTGTCATGCATCGCATGGGCAGAGTACTAGTTATAATTGAATGTGGATAGATCATGTATTGCAGGGGAGATAAGGGGAGGCGGGTTGGTTTAGAACAATAGGGGCTTAGCATTAAAATTGAATGTGGATGGATCGTGTATTGCAGGGGAGACGAGGGGAGGCAGGTTGGTTCAGAACAATAGGGGCTTGGTGATTATGTGTTTCAATTCCTTTTACTGAATGGGTACCTCCATTGGGGAGTGCAATGAATACATACCTTATGTTGTGTAATATTTTCAATGAGGAGATTGATGAAGTAGAATCCAACTCAATTGTGTTGGTTCGGCTATTTCTGAAGAAGGTGGTGGTTCCATGGGATTTGGATTACTTTGTATGGGGGTTCAGGTGTAGGGTGGGGGAGGTCTTGGGGGAGGGGGGTGTGCAGTGAGGAGGGGGCAGGGGGTGGGGTGCAAGGTGTAGGGGGTGGGGCAGGGGAGGTGTGCAGGAGCAGGGGGTGGGGGTGCTGGGGGGTGCTGGTGTAGTCCTCCCAACAGCCAGCACGGTTCACCGTGCTGGGGTTTTTTTTATGCAGTGGAAATCCCGATATCCATGGTTTTAAACCGTGGATATAGGGCTTTAGCCACAGTAATCGTGGCCTTTATTGGCATCTATATGGCTGACTCTATAGCCACGGTTTGAAAATCATGGCTTTAGGCCTATATCCATGTTTCAAGATGTGGCTATAGGGTTTTAGCCACGGTTTGAAAACCGTGGCTTTAGGCCTATAGCCACGGTTCAAACCGTGGCTATAGGTATATAGCCATGGTTTCAAACCGTGGCTATAGGATAAACCCTATATCCATGCCAATACTAGCCACGGTTCATGAAACCATGGCTATAACCTATAGCCACAGTTTTTGGGCCTATAGCCATGGTTTAGAACCGTGGCTATAGCCTAAATTTCCAGTAGTGTGATCACAATATTTTCTAATGAAGGTGGTTAGATCTGATCAATGATTAATATTTTTCAATCCATTAAAATCCAAGGAAGGAAAACAATGTCTCAAATGATCTAAGTATAAATGATTCTGAAACCCTATCTATAATGAGATTTTTAAGGGATATAATCTTCTTATTTGTACATAGGATGAAAATTGGAATAATATAAGGATATTCATTCTATATTTCTCAATGAAATTCTCAACCATCCATTCTAGAGAGGATCAAGGAGACCAAAAAGGCAACATGGGGCTATCGAAAAAATTAATAAATATTCTAGATTTCAACTTTCTTAAATATGGGTTTATAAGGTTTGGGTCCTAGAAGTGTTTCCCATAAAAACCATAAATTAGTAGGTAACTTTGGGATGATTTTCATACCTCATCCTTCTTTATTCATATATAAATAAAAAAAGACATAATGATATTTGAAGAAAAACTTCTGTTGGGATAACATGTAGTGGGAGATTGCAGAATTTGTATCAAAGTGCATGGTATTCCAAAAAGTCAAATCTGAAGGACATAAGTATAAGAGAATGATACAACCATTTAAAATAGTGTTATAGAAATGGAAAAACATAACCATGTATTTCATTATTAGACTCACGAGGACCTCTAAATGAAATAATTACAACTAGGTGGTAGTCTGTCACCTGACAAAGTTGGTTTTATTAATATCTATCATAGATGATTTAATTATTGAATAACTCACCAGGATATACATTATAGAAGTAGAAATACTACCTAGAGTACCACTCACAATCATAAAAGATAAATATTTTAGGTTTACCTTAAGATTCTTCAGAATCCTTCCATAAGCATTGGATACAACGCTATGTTTCATTACTTCTTATCACCATTAAAGGGAAGGTTAGTTTCATAGAACCATTAAAAATTTATAAGATATGTTGAGATAATATTAAATGGATTCGAATTGATGCTTGGATAACCACATTCCCTAGTGTAGTTATCATATAACAATAGGTTCCATTTTTGCATTAAAATAGAACCTTATATGGATCTCTATAGAAAGTGGTTCCAGACTGTAACCTATTGGGATGATGTTAGAGATCATAATCTTATGGGAATTGATCATACCCAAGAGAAGATATACATTGTTCAAACCATTCAATTCCATATGAAATTTAAAAAAAATTATAGAAAATATATGTATATAATCATTGATGAGACATGGAGTTTGATGTCTAAGATAAGGTGATCCTTCATATATAGAAAAAGAAGAAAGTTATGATGTTTGAGAAGAAGGGATAACTCATTAAAAGATACAATAAACCCTTATAAATCCTTAATCACATCAGAGTGGTGGCCTATTGAATATAACTCTGACCTAACCTATCTCAAGTATATGATGTGTTAAATGTATTCCAATTTATGAAGTACATACCAAATCCTTCACATGTAATAAATCCATAGGTGGTACTATTATAGAATTATCTTTCATTTAAGGAGCATCTAGTAAAAATATTATATCGATGAGACAAGGTTCTTCAAAACAAGACAACTCTCTCGGTCAAAGTGTTATGGCATAACCACAAGTTTGAGGATGTGAGTTGGGAACTAGAAGAGGAAATGAAGCCTAAGTATCATCATTTGTTTTGTGTATGAAGGAAATTTATATGGTGAAACATCCAAAACATGTAATAATGTAACGACCAAAAAATTTATAAATGAAATACATTTTTTAAATGAATAAATACCTTATTATGAAATGAAATTATAGAAAAAACATGAAATAAATTACTTATTTTGGACTATTATATGTTATAACTTATTGGATTTAAAAGACTATTAATAATCATAACCAATGATAGTATAGTTTTTTTTAGTGATTGTATATTTACTATATATAAAGGGTTATGATAAATCCATTAGGTAATGAAAAATGAAGTGATAGCCTCAACCTATAGGATTGTACCCTATGAAACCCATTTATAAAAGCATCTGAAGAATATAGAATCACTATGATTTTACCTTAACCAAGATCATGTTGAGATTCAAAAACTAAAGTAAGAGCATAATTGTTTATTGAAGAAGTTCAAGCTCATCGAGATCATGGCTCAAACCATGTTCACCAAAAAAAACCCAGTAAAATCCCATCATCACACACCTTACCCTTAGGGTATACACTAGGGTAATAAAGGTATATGTATCTAGAACCAAATAGTATGAATTTTATATTTTAATATTTTTAGTAAAATAATGATTATATTTATCTTTTATTACATTACAATCATTAAATAATAAAGTATGATAAAAATTGTATTTTGATATAATGAAACACAAATTGAATAGTTGAGAAATATATAGCTTCAATCAAGTCATTATTTTTTATGACTTAAAAAAAATTAAAAAAATATATATTTTAAAAAAATATTATAACTAAATAATTTTTTTGAAATATAAATTATAATATAATTTTATGAAGTCAAATGTAATTTTTATAAGGGCATAAAAACTATTATTTTTAAAAAAACTAGTATTTTTCAATAAATGTGGATTTTTTATTTAAAAGTGTAAATTATCATGCTTATATAATTATTTTGATAAAATAAATATTATTTTCGAAATTAGTAGGTTTAAATTATCCAATAATTAATTTTTCATAATTTTCCGAGATAATAAAATTTTTGGGTAAAAATTAAATACATTATAATTATATGGTATGTATTATGACATCATAAAATCATATAAGTGATGTAATGAATACTATAAAGAATATCCATGAAAAAAAATTATTTTTTCTATTTAAAATAATTTTTATTTAATGTTATTATATTAATTTTATAAATGATTCATGAATCCTCCAAAATCTATATTACATTTTAAGTCTATAAAATCAATTCTTTATAAACATGACATTTTAGTAAGGATATTATTTTAAGGATATCAATTCTTATCATTATAAAATAATTAACTCCAATATTATTTAGTAGAAACCATGGAAAAACTATGGGATGGTTTTTGTTTTGTATTAATTTATCACATAGAGTCCAAAACCTATATTTACAAATTAATGAATAAATCTCCTCTATTTTGCAGTAAAATCCCACCCTACATCCCATTACTATTTATTAGAAACCCATAGACCATGAATTTACTCAAGCCCTCCATCTCTATATCACTCCCAAGGTGTTTCCAAGATCTTCAGAAGTTCTTTTAATGCTTTTAAAAGCTCCCTCTCGATATAAGGTATCTTATCCTTCTCCCCTTTATTCAAGAACATTCATTATATATTTCTTTTTTATTTCCAAATTTTCATGTTCGAATATGTTTTTACACAACCCTATTATAATAATTATTGATTTAAATTTCATTAGATACCCATTTCTATCTCACTAAACCCTCTTATGAATATTTAGGTAGCCCATTTTTCTACAAAATGTATTCTTTGATTTTACATTTCAAACATTTGTGTAGTAAATACCCATCCCCAATTCCACTTGAGATTATTCACATATATGTAAATATCATTTAATGATTAGAGATTCCATATATATAACCAACACTCATTAATCATGGTATTAAATGTGATGAAAACATCGTTAGGTTAAATGATCTATGTGGAACACTTATGCATGCACATGATATGAATGTGATGGGAGGGCCTAGAATTATATATCAATCCAATGAATTAATTAAAGGTTTTATCTCATGAGATTCCATGTATGGTTTAAAAAAGGTTATCCTAGGTATAATATGGTATGATTTCTATATGGTTAACCATTGCATATGTTTATAATTTCATGTTTTTATATTATGCCACATCCCCTTTATTCCATTATGTTATCATTTTTAATCATGCATCATGGTTCATGTTAATGATTCTAACCCCCATTATGTATTCTTGATATAAATCTTAACTCACATGTACTAATTTCCCTTATGATATTCTTTGATTATTTACTTACTAGGATTTATATCTCACCCCTTTCTTATGTTCACCCCAATGTTATCATGTTTGTTATAATTAGATTAATGTATTTTAATCACATATTGTGGAGTTTTTAAATAATGTTTAGTACCTATGTTTTATGTTATTATCTTATATGCCTAATTTCATAAAGTCACTAGACATAATGATATTTTAGGTTTTTATTTATTATTTATTATTTAATAAATCATGAATTATTGTTTATTAAAATATGGGTTATCATAGGGGTAATATTTTGATGATCTTTATCCAAATATCCATGTCATTAGCAACTTCAAAAAGCCCACATATCGTAGCAATAACATCCCTGAGATGGTTATATATATATTGATGGATATCACTTTTACATCGTCGAATATATTCTACAAAAAATGAAACATTTACTCTTTGCCTTTGAGTAAACCTCATGATATTATCTCAAATAATAATTTCTATAGTAAATTATATCAACATCAGATTAATTTGATTGGAAAAATTTCCTAAAAAAGAATTTTGTGACATGGAATCATTGCTCAAAATCTACTTAAATTCATTCATCATTGATCTACCAATGGGACTAGTTATATAATCTAATTTATCTAATCTAACTAAAAAAACATAACATGTGACTACTAATGTGATCTCATTTTTTATCCCATATCTAGTAATTGCACCCATCAAATTGAGGTACACCTTTTTCATTAACCATATTCTCCAAAATAATAACTTTATTATAAAATATTCAATAATTAAATAGTATCCCTAATATCAATTATTGTATCATGTGTTCTCACTATACAAACAATTGATGAATTAGTGTATCAATAAACTACATCTTCTCCTTTAATAAATTTTATTTTGTCTTCACATTGGAAAAAACACCTTGAATCTAATTTTTTAAATACAAAAAAAAATAAAAAAAATAAAAAAGAATGAACATGGTAATTTTACTTGGTTCACCTATATTTTTTTCTAAGGATCACATATTAATGATGTGTTGATTTTCCTAGTTGACCACTAATTATCCAATTTGATGTTACAACATTTGGAAGAGCTCACTACTCCAAAAAGGACCAGGACCTCTTCTTCTCTTTCATTTATTACTTCTAAGAGGGATTAAATAAGATATATTATATTAATTTCATTCAAGTATACCAACTAGAGAAATAAAAACCAAGTAGAAAGGGTGATTTCCATGATATTTATCTCTTCAAATATATATTTCCATGAATATTAATTTAAATTCAATTTTATATATCCTCTTCTTCTAAAAAATTTAGAGTGATAACAATTTTAACAACTATAGATCTTATTAAACTAATGTTCATGTCCATCCACTAAATTATTTTTCATACTCTCTTCTTTCTATTTTTATCTTTGTTATTTTTTTCATCTCTTTTATATCAAAAATATTTACATGACACTCATTCTATGGGAACCATCATATTTGAGTTTTAAATTAAAATCTATATTTAAATCAATAAGTTTTTGCATAAAATCTACCCATAAGGTCATTATTTATTTAATTATCACCATTTAAATCCAAAATATTGGTTATTTAATGTTTAAATAACTACCAAATATTCCAAATAAATCCATGTTATAACTACTATTTAATTTCCCAAATAAAAATGGTTTCAATGTGTAACGTCTCGGATCTGGGTGTCACCCAAAGATGCACCATACCCAGTTGGTCACATGGCCTTAAAAGCATTTCCCTGAACGCTAGAGGCTGTCGACCAGCAGTGAGGGCATTTGGTGTGATAGTGGGGAAACTATTCTCTCATTGGAAGAGTAACATAGTGGAAATAACTAGTAAACAATAGAGGAAGCAGTAATATCATGCAGCAAAAGTAAACTACAGAAGATTGATAGTAAATAAACAACTGGAGCACATATATAAATGATGCATGTCACATATGTCTAGGAAAGAATACAAACAAGTCACAATGCTGGAAATACAATACTAAACCAATTACAAAAAAAAAGTAAACTCCAGTAGCATCGCAAGCCTTATCTTGTTCCCATACTCTCCAGCTCCAACAACAATCAAGTGCCTGATGAAGAAGGGTGCTTTCTCTTATCTATAGTTGCAACCATATAATCTGTTTGGGCCCAAAAGCATGACCCAAATAGGGTGTGAGAAGAATCCCAGTAGGAAACTACCAAAATATATGTTCCAAACTATCAGTGAATATATATAGTATGTAATATGTAGAAATGAAGAAATAAACTATGAAGTACTCAAAAGTAAACAATCCTACAGTTTTAAATTACATTCATTTAAATTTATTAAATATTCACACCATTGAATAATGTAACCTGAGATCTATCCTAAGATCTGTATCCCTCCATGAAATAGAAACAACGGACTTCTCAGAATACCATCTAAAGAATCAAGTGATACTGAGTCCAAGCTTGTGCTTTGGCTTGGCAGAATCGTTATAGACAAACAATAATCATTCATTACAACCCTATGATAAATCTCTCACAGTCTAACCCCTTTGGTTTAACATAGCACTAATCAATTCCAAATGACCGCCAGGGACGCTCTCACGGTCAATACCCCTAGGTCCACATGGCATCAATAATTAATACACGACCTCTGGGTAGACCTCACGATCAATACACCCTAGGTCAAAATCTACACCAAGGCTCTCATGGTCCTTTGTAAATAAACATGGAAACCCCCATAGTTTTCCTGGTCCAAGTCTCTCATAGTATAAGGAATATCAGTGTGCATACAATATTCATTAAAGTTTCTACATGTAATTAAAACTATTGCATGGATCAACTTTAATCAAAGCATAAAATAGGCATTATATATAACCAAACAACTCCATCCTAAACAACTCAAGGCATGGAAATACGGTATTCCTCATAGGCAACCTAGGCCAAATATTCAACAATAGTAAAACAAGGGAATGTACCCATGGGGTGTCCCATAAATAAGGGTATACAATCTTATTCATTGGAAACAACCCTTGATCAATCAACCAACCCATAGCAGGTATTAAACAAGGTCAAATTCCAAAATACGCAATACCCCAACATGGGTATTCGGAAAAATTAAGCATATATAATCCAAAGACAATCAAAGAAAGGAAAAAACCACCTACCTTGATGTTGTACGATGAACAATCTCAAATGTCAGCCCTTGAATTGGCCTAGAGAGATGTAAATATATAAAAAGGGTAAAAACTATCAACCCTTAATAACTCAAGAGAGAGGAGAAATTAGGAAGAGAGGCTCTAGGAATAGAGATAACTCACTGGTGAGAATCCAATGCACCCGGTAGCGTCTTAATCAGAGCTCGGATGGAGGAACGGGAGGAGTTTGAAGTTCTTCGTTTGTACGTCTCTCTCCTGTATGAAACACGGGAAGAAGAAGTTCATTTTGGAGATGAGACGCGAACCCGGTTTGATTAACAAAATAAAAATAAAAGTACACGGAATGTTCATTTAATGTACACACTATGTAATAGCCTCAACCGGTCCCTGCTTTAGGTGGCCTGCCATGTCACATACATGGCCATGTACTTGGTCGTTACATGGACAGCACACAGTTATGAATAGGTACTGGGTACACGGCGTGTAATCAAGAGTAAATGGTGTGTGATTATAAAATTTTCCCTTTCTTCATTTTTCCTCAAAAATGAAATGAAATAAAGATCCATACCTGAATTGAAGATTTGGGTTCTTAAAAAATTCCCCCCTCAAAGCAATTCATCCCTGAATTTCCCTTGCAAGGGTGGTGAAGAAGAATCTTTGAACAACTCCAGCCACTGTGATCATACATCAGCCTCCCTCTCCCAAGTCTCATCCCATACTCGCATGTTCTGTCATAGAACCCATACTATAAGAATAGACCAACCATGGATAACCTTCGTGCTATGATCCACAATCTGAATAGGATGCTCCTTGAAGGATGAATCCACCTCTAACTCAACATTCTTGGGTTGAAAAACGTGGGACGGGTCCGAAAAGTAACATTGTAGCTGAGAAACATGAAATACGTCCTCCATTTCTCAGTACCTCTAAGGTAACTATAATCGATATGAAATCGTCATGAATCTCTCTAAAACCTCAAACAGCTTGACATATCTTAGTGAAAGATTTCCCTGTCTCCTAATCCTTCTGTTTCCCAACCTTGGTGTGACACATAAGAATACTTGATCTCTGACCTCGAACTCTATAGGTCATCTCTGTCGATCAGCATAAGATTTATGGTGAGACTATGCAGTAGCCATTCTCTCCCAAATCAACTCCACCTGCTCAGTGGTCTCCTGGACAAGACGAGGTCCCAAAATAGTTGTCTATCCTACCTCCAGCCAACATAGGGCTGATCAACATGGCCTATCGTACAAAGTCTTGTAAGGTGTCATCTGAATCATCGCCTGAAATATATTATTGTAGGAAAACTCCATTAGAGGTTTGTGTCTCTCCCAATAACCCCCAAAATCTAGGACACATGCTCGAAGCATGTCCTCCAAAACCTGAATTGTGCACTTGGACTGTCCATCTGTCTAGGGGTGGTAAGTTGTACTCAGAAGTAACTTTGTACCAAAATTCCTCTATAGTCCCTACCGGACATCAGAAGTAAACTGGGAGTCCCAGTCTGAAATTATATAGTGCATAACCCCATGCTAACATGAAATATATTGGATGTACAACCTTCAAATATCATTAACAGTGAAGGTTTAATTGATTAGTAATAAGTGTGCAACCTTCATGAGTCTATCAATGAATACCCAAACTACATCATTCCCTCATGGAGACCTCAGTAAACCTATCACGAAATCCATTGTGACATCATTCCACTTCCACTCGGGAATGGATAGCTTCTATAAAAGCCCTAATGGTCATTGATGCTCCACATTCACCTACTGACAGGTGGAACATCTCATAAAAACCCAACTACATCCCTCTTCATACCTGACCACCAATACTGACGGTATATATATCGATACCTCTTGGTGACACCAGGATGAACTCCCCAAACTGAGGAATAAAAATCTCACAACAGATCCTCGTGTATGTCTGTTGACACCCATACACGCCCATAAAAACACAAGATCTCATCCTCACCTACAGTCCACCCAAGAGTGGGGTCCTCTCCTGACACACTCTCTTGTAGGACTAGGCCTTTATAATCTAATGGCTGCCTCATTCACACTTGATCTAGTAGAGAAGAGGTAATAGCTATAGAATAAATAAATGCATACCCCTATTTATCGTGCACCTCCAATTGCATCTCAGAGAATAGATCCATAACTTTACACTCACTGCTGGCCTCATGAACTACCTTTATATGATTCCTCCTTCTCAAAGAATCAGCCACTACATTGCCTTTCCTAGGTATGTAGGAAAGCTCAAAGTCAAAATATTGAAGGTACTCAACCAACCTTAACTGTCTCAAATTTAAATCACATTGATTAAAGATATACTTGTGGATTTTGTGGTCAGTGAACACCACGAAATTATATCCCAAAAGATAATATCTCCAATAGCACAAAGCATGCACAACTACAGCTAACTTGAGATCGTGTGTCAGGTAGTTCCTCTCATGTGTCCTCAACTACCGAGACCTGTATGCAATGAATCCATCCCCCTACATAAGCACTGCTCCCAGTCTGATATCTGATGCATCATAGTAAACATTGTAACTCTTTCCTGACTCTGTCAAAATTAGTATCAGTGCTCAAATAAACCTCCCCTTCAGCTCCTAAAAGGCTAAATTACAAGATTTTTTCACAAGTACTTTGCACCATTCTTAGTCATACCTATTAGTGGAACTTCTAAGCATGAAAATTCCTATATAATGCACCATTAGTAACCATCCAGCCCTAGAATGCTTTGTACCTCAAAGATGTTCTTCATATTCTCCTAAGAAACTACTGCTCTCACTTTCTCTAGGTCTATTGATACTCCTATCTCTGAGATAACGTGACCCAAGAAGTGAATTTAGTCCATCCAAAAGTGGAATTTTGAGGGATTTTTATATAACTAATTCTCTCTTAGTGTACTCAATATGATCTCAAGATGGGTGGCATAGTCATGTAGAGTGTGACAGTACACTAAGATATCATCCAAAAAGACTACCACAAAAGAATCCAAGTAAGGATGGAACACTCAGTTCATCAGTGCCATGAAAACTACTGGCATGTTTGTAAGACTGAACGGCATAACCAAATACTCATATAGACCATACCTAATCTAAAAGTATGTAAGAGATATATCTGATAGTATAACGCACAACTAGTGATAACCAGATCTCAAGTCAATCTTTGATTTCACTCAAGATCCTCAAAGTTGATCAAATAGATCATCAATCCTCCGCAAGGGATATCTGTTATTAACCATCAACTAGTTCAGATTTCAATAATTCTCACAAATTCTTAGTGTACCATTCACCTTATTCACAAAAAGGATAGGTGAACCCCAATTAGAAGTATTGGGATAAATGAAACCATTTTCCTGCAACTCCTCCAACTACTTCTTGAGCTCATGTAACTCTGGTGTGGCTATCCTGTAAGGAGGAATGGACACTGGTGATACTCCTAGCACAAGCTCAATAGATAAAACTACCTCTTGCTATGGAGGTAAACTTGAAAATTAGTTTGTAAAGATATCCCAAAAATGATCCACCACTGAAGGAAAGTCCATCTATGAAGTCCCCTAGTCATCCATATATAAACTAGAAATCTGGGTTGTAATTCCACCCAACCCATGATTCTTGAATCTATATCTACTCTCATGTACATCTCATTCACCCTTGTGTAGAAAAGACTCACCCTCTAGTGATTTGAAGCTCACCCTATGGCAATAGCAGTCAACGAAGACCTAGAAAGAGACCAAGCATTCCATTCTGAGAATGACATCGAAGTCTGTCATCTTTAATATATAGAGGTACCATAAGAAGTGACACCTACAAACCTTAAGAGGGAACTTCTTGAATTAACGTACACTAGCCATCCTAATCTCCAATAGAGTATCTAGCATCATAACATCCTTATAAGTAAATATACAGAGCCCAAGGCTCTCCATAATGGAAACAGATATAAAACTATGGGAAGCCCCTGTATAAAAAAGAGAAGAATCTAAAACTAAGGAAACTAGAATCATACCTATAACCGTAGAGGGTCCAAGATCCTGGTCCTGCTGGGTCTGCTCCACTACAAAAGTCTGACCTATACCAAGGCCCTATGACCCTGCCTGACTACCATGAGCTAATTCACCCTGATGTCGCTGAAAACCTGTAGCCTGACTACCACGAACACGAACACCTCCTCAGCCTGAACACCCTGAAGAACTCCAATTCCCTGAATTAGGAGAAACTGGTGGTCCTGCTCCTAAATGTGGAGTCATAACTAACCCCCTCTCACTAGGTACTAGTGAGAAAAATCAGAAAAAATTTGGAATATGACCCATCTTACTGCAAGCTCGGTACTCAACTAGGTCTCTCAAACACTGAGGTCTTGTGTGCCCACTCGTCCCGCACTAGTATCACCTCCCCTAGATACCTGTAGATACATCCCTGCTACTAGAATCACCAGGCGAAGGATCCCTTCAGTGCTTCCTACTATCAGTCGAAGGAGTACCATCCCTGGGAGTTGAACCACCCTAGCTCACAGCTCATAACTCCCTCAGATTGTGCTTGGTAATCAGCATCTGATTCATTATATTTGTCACCGAAGTCAGCCTAAATACATTACCTGTGATTTGATGTCATGCCTGAGACCATCCTCAAACCACCTAGCAAGTGATAAATTGTCACCTCCCAAAGCAGGTGCGAAGCATTGAATCGCTGTGAAACAAGAAGAGTACTCCATCACTAAAAGAGCGCCCTACTCAAAATGCATGAACTATCGGGTTCGATCGGCCCTTAATGTCTCAGGATATAAATATTCATAGAAGGTCATTTGAAACTCTTCCCAAGACATATCTTGATGATGTCCCACCTATGTGATAACATCCCACCATCTCTTGGAGGAATCACACATCATGTAAGTCGCAAGCTTCACCTTCCTCTCAGGTGGTGTCTCTAGATAATCAATGATAGCAAGCATGGCCTCCAACCATGACTCTGCAGCCTGTGGTCCACTATCCCCTAAAACGTTGGAAGGATTTTGTTGCTGGAATACCCTCATCAGCTCTTCCATAGACGGGGAAGGATGTGGTGATCCCTGAAAAGTCTGTAACATCCTCAAAAAGCCTTCACAGAACTGTGCATCAGCTTCTACATCTGGTATAAGAGCTGGTGCCAAGGCGGGCACGATGAGAGGATCTACTGGTAGTCCCTGATCTATCCTTTCTAGTGTCTGGTCATCGCCCTTCACCTTGCACACAACCATAGGATGTCTTGGTGGCATGACTCTACAAGGTCAAGCGCACACCTCGGTTTAAGATTATCAAGGACTAAAACATATAAGTGCAAGAAAGGAATAGAAGAAGAAAGAATTAAAGTTATACAAATCAAGGTTTCACGGTGTGTATAACCTCCACACAGTGTGTTCCCTTTAATCCTAACTTGGACATGTACCTCTACCCAACTTGGTCGTGTAATTCCCCTTACACATGGTGTGTGCCTCTTGAGACATAGAGTGTACTTGAATTTTCCCTCCTTCCCAAGTACTTCTACATGACTAACTACATGGGGTCTATCAGTGTAACACTACACGGAGTGTTAACCCTAGACACGACGTGTACTACTTTAGTTTTAACCACTCGTGTCATTAGTCACACGATTGGTGACCTGGTCGACTCTACACGGCATGCATGAACGAGACATGGGGTGTACAACCTAAGTTCTATACACCTATGTCATTGGTCACATGGCTGGATATATAGTTCTTTACAACACTACATGTACAATCTAGACACAAAATATTCTACCAAAAGTTTTCCAACCCCGTGTCTCTCCTCACATAGTTAGTCACATAGTTAAATACTACACTGCGTGTACTTAAGAAAAGTTGTTTCTTCCAGAACATAAGAACGCATGGCATGGGTTCATAACACCACATGCCGTGTTGTCTGGGTTTCTGGATAGTAGGCCTCTGAAACCTCTCTGGAACCCTTAAAAACTTAAAATTTTGTCCAAGGAATGACAAATTATGACCCGTGAGAGCCCATACTTCCACGAATCAATGTTTTTCATCCTTATTCATATTACAACTTGACAAAACTCAATCAAAGTTCAAACATGATCCACCAAATTTCGATCCAAGAGGGCCCCTAACACCTCAAAGACCAAATATTGGCATCTATCCAAATGAAACTTTACATTCCAATACCCTATCAAAATAGCTAGCATCTTTATCATGGAATTTATCACAACCACATGCATATCAAGCACAGTATCTATCACAATAGCATACAATCAGTAATGCACCCTAAATGGAATGACAATAATTAATTTCATGTGATCTCTAACAAGTGCTTATATGATGCATGAGTTGTCACACCCTCATCTCATTGGGTTTCAATAGAAATAGAACCACAATAATATCAATGATAATAGTACAAAACAATTGAATCTCCCAATGGTGAAATCAAATCAACTGTAATAATTGAAAAATCAGAAAAATTGAAATATTCAAGGTAACTTGGCTTTTCCCTATACACGGGTTAGATACTCCCGGGCACAACTTATTACCAACTACCCATTCCTTCCTATCCCTGTCTATAGACTCCAAATAAGAATACAAAGTAGAAAAGAAACTTCTTTGATAACACTTTGTAACCTCACGGATCCGGGTGCCGCCCAAAGGTGCCCCATACCCAGTTGGTCACATGGCCTCAAGCACATTTCCCCGAACACTAGAGGCTTCTAACCAGAAGTGAGGGCCTTGGGTGTGATAGTGGGGAAAATATTCCCTCATTTGTAGAGTAACACAGTGGAAACAACTAGTAAAAAATAGTGGAAGCAGTAATACCATGAAACAAAAGTAAACAGTGGAATACTAATAGTAAATAAATAACTAGAGAACATATATAAATGATGCATGTCACATATGTCTTAGAAAGCTTATGAACAAGTCACAATGCTGGAATACAATACTAAACCAAGTACAAAATAAAAAAAGTAAACTCCAGTAGCATCGCAAGCCTTATCTTGTTTTTATGCTCTCCAACTCCAACAGAAATCAAGTACCTGATGAAGAATGGCGCTTTCCCTTATCTATAGCTGCAACCATATAATCTGTTTGGGCCAAAAATCATGACCCAAATAGGGTGTGAGACAAATCCTAGTAGAAATCCACCAAAATATCTATGCCTAAATATCAGTGCTTATATATATCAAGTAATATGCAGAAATGAAGAAATAAACTAGGAAGTACTCAAAAGTAAACAATCCTGTATTTTTCAATTATATTCATTTCCATTTATTAACTATTCACATCGTTGAATAATGTAACCTGAGATCTAGCCTAATAATTGTATCCCTCCGTGTAATACCAACAACAGACTTCTCAGATGACCACCTAAAAAATAAAGTGAGACCGAGTCCAAGCTTGTGATTTATCTAGGAAGAATTTTCATAGAGAAAAAACAATCATTTATAACAACCCACTAGGAAAGTTCTCATGGTCTAACCCCTTTGATTTAACATAGAACTAATCAATTTCAAATGACCAGTAGGTAAAGTCTCATGGTCAATACCCCTGGGCCCACATGGAAACAATAATTAATACAAGACCTTTGGGTAGCTCTCATGGTCAATACCCCCTAGGTAAAAATCTACACCAAGGATCTCATGGTCCTGTGTAAATAAACATAGAAACCCCCACAGTTTTCCTGGTCCAAGGCTCTCATGGTCTAAGGATGATTAGTGCGTATAAAACATTTATTAAAGTCTCTACATGTAATTACAATATTACATGGCTCAACTTTAATAAAATCATAAAACATGCATCATATACAACCAAACAACTACATCATAAACAACTCAAGGCATGGAAATACGGTATACCTCATAGGCAACCTAGTCCAAATGGACAATAATAGTCAAACAAGGGAACTCACCCATGGGGTGTCCCATAAACAAGGGTATACAATATTAGGCATAGGCAACAACCCTTAATCAATCAATCAACCCATAGAAAGTATTAAAAAGGGTCAAAACAAAAAATACGCAATACCCCAACATGGGTATTCAGAAAAATTAAATATATATAATCCAAATACAATCGAAAAAAGGCACAAACCACATACATTGATGTTGTACGATGAACACTCTCGAGCGTCAGCCCTTGAATCATCCTAGAATGATGTAGATATATGAAAAGGGTAAAAATGATCAACCCTAGATAACTCAATAGAGATGAGAAATCGAGAAGAGAGGCTCTAGAGAAATAAATAACTCATCGGTGGGAATCCAACGCGCCCGGCAGCATCTCAATCGGAGCTCGGATGGAGGAACGGGAGGAGGTCAAAGTTCTTCATTCGTATGTTTCTCTCCTATATGAGACACAGGAGGAAGAAGTTCATTCTGGAGATGAGACGTGACCCTGGTATGATTAATCAAATAAAAATAAAAGTAAACAGTGTGTTCATTTAATGTACACACCATGTACTAGCCTCAACCAGCCCCTGTTTTAGGCATCCTGACTCAGCCGTTACACAAGCAGCACACAGTTATGCACAAAAACCGGGTACACAGCATGTACTCCGGAGTACACAGTGTGTACTTATAAAATTTCACCTTTCTTCATTTTTTTCTCAAAAACAACATGAAATAAAGATCCTTACCTAAAATTAAGATCCAGGTTCTTACACAATGTGAGAGTGGTATTCATAGAATGATAGATTAGTTTCATTTTCCAATTTCAAAAACTATTAGATACCCTTCAGGGTGTCATGTTAATTCCATGGATTGAATTCTATAAATCTCAATTTTTTGAATTTATCTAATATTTTTTATGGAATAATCCACTAATTCTTAATTTATCAATCTCCATCTTCATGACAGTTATGGGGTGACACATCCTTCACGATGTTTATAACACAAAAACTCAAGAAATATAGATGAACACCTATGCATCAAAGATGTGAACTTCTCACATAAATAAGAACTAATATCTAAAAAACATCCTCTATAGAATGAAATTTTTTTCACTATATGGTTTCAAGTTCCTAGATCCACTAAATTATGCTTAACCATATATAGTGGTGTGGTTTATACTTCTATAGTGTGAATATTTTGTATTCTATAAATACTGATGTCTACTTGAACATCATTCACAGTGCAATTATATAAGGAGTGGTGTGTAGGAAACTAATAATGAGCCCCATCATTATGTGGAAAATATAGTCATGGAATGAACTTTGAGATTTCTATATTTTCATAATAAACTTAAAAAGTATATAAAGGGTCATCAAGAGAGTTCCAAAAACATCAAAAATAACACCAAAAATATCTTGAATTTTTTTTAAAATTTGATCTTATGGTTGCCACACAAGCTCTTTTTAAAATCTTGATTCGTGAGTTTAGATAATTTAATACAAAAACTATGGTTTTATTAAAAAACCACATAATAAAAATATATTTGAACTAAAATAATTGAACACAAATATTTCTTAAGCATTGTATGTTCTTCTAAGCCTATAGATAAGTGAATAAAAAATAGGAAAACTCTTATATAAATATATAAGATTAAATTGATGTAATTATAAATCCTTTATGTGTTTCAAAAAGAATTTAGAAAAATTTTATATTTAAACCCAATAGGTTTTCCTACATAAACATCTTAAAAAGTAAAACCATTTGAAATATAGGTGTAACATACCAGGTAATTATAGAATAAGACTTTTCATATATTTTTTAATAATTATGAATTAGATAGAGATTTTATTTTAAAAGGGTGTCTGATAGCCTACCCAACACGCAACAATGGGTTTCTCCAAAATTTTATGTTACACACAAGACTGAGTTATACCAAAAAATAATATATTATTAATATTATTATTTTAAGTTGTTATTATAGCATAGCTATTAAAATGGAAAGAATGAACGATATTAACTAAATTATGAAAATAGGGTTTACACATGTATATATAATGATTCATTTGTTAGAAAATTAATTATAAAGGAAAATGAAAAGTAAAAAACTATAAAAGATGTGTTTTTATGAAAAAACTATTTTACATGTGAATAATTGTGTTATAAAATAATCAAATCACTGTTTTTGGATTATTTTAATGAAATATAAATTAAATGTAATGTTTAAAATTCATCTTTTATGTTTTATAGACATGATATAAGAATAAATTCAATTTTATGAATAAAAGCAGTATTTTTCAAAAAAAAGACATTTTATAACCTTTTAATGGAGAACCCATTTCAAATCTAGTTTTTGTCACTTTTATATGTTATATTTTACAAAATAAACCTATTATTTGGAAGTTGGGTATAAAAAAAATTGGGTAAATTTTTGGTATTTTTATGATTACTTTCATATTTTAATGAATAGTGAAAATACTGCATTTTAATTCCAAACTACTTTTTCATCTAATTATTTATATTATTATATTATCATTTTACATGGTTTTTAGGTCTAATTATATGAATTTTTTATCGATTAAACCAATTTAGTTCTTTTTATTCTTTTTCAAATTAAAATTAAATAGAAAAACTATGTGAACTTTTGAACGTTTTACTTAAAAAACACGTTTTCTCGATTCGTCAATGGGATTAGTGTTAAACCTAATTTAACCACATATTTGAATTGAATTTTTAAAAATTGACATACATGGTTCTACTCAGTATGAAAAAAAAAATCCAATAGGATCGAAATAATTTTTGGTGAATAGTAACTTTTGTATTTTAATTACCACGGTTAAAGGTAAATAGAGTGATTAAAAGTAAAATTAATATTATAATATTATAAAATTATCCTAACACTTTTCCTAATTTTATTGTATGAGTTATTATCGACCATGACCATCATTGGGCTAAAATTGTGACCTTTCGAAGCCACTTGGGTGTGATTATGATATTGATAACATTTAATTTAAAGTAAAGACAAATATATCACAAATATGTCGCTTCTTGTTAAAAACCTTGATATGGGGTTAGGTAAGGGATATATTTTACTATTAATAGTCATTTTAAATATAATAATATTATATACAACATGGTAATTTATTTATAATCTTTATTAATTAAATAATTATATTTAATTATGACATAAAGATGAAGTAGTAAGAGATTTATTAAAGAAAAGAATCAAATAAATGGTATTAATAATATTAAAATAAATAATATTTGAAATAGTTGATTTCATAAATGAATTTTATTTATGAATATAACATGTTATTATTGAGTTAATATATTTTGTTCAAAGGAATCAAGTTGTTATGAAATTTTTAAAAAGTCATATAATGAATAGTGTCAAAATTTATATAATTCATATTTCAAAATATAAAATATTTAATTAAATGATATAAAATTTATAAAAATATAATATTTGCCCAAAAAAGTTTATATAGCTCTACAAATTTCACTAATGACTCATGCATTGGATTTTTGGCATGATTTAGTAATTATTTTAACCCTTTAAGTGTAAATTACTTTATAAAATGGTAAGAGTTAAAATGGGTTAAAACAAAAGGATAAGGATTAAAATAATAATAAAATTTGTCAAATTTTAATTGGATGATTATAATTTGACCCATGATCATACTATATTTTAACTAAATTAGTTTGGACCCTTTTGAAATCGAAATTGAATTTATATTAATTTAATACTTTTAATAATTCCAAGGGTGCCCCTCTCCTCTCCTAAAAAAAGCATCAATTCCTCTCTATTACTCAAACTTCCAAAACCTTTTGGTTAGGCCAATATCTACCCAAAACCCTTACTATAATACCTCCCCCTCATTCTTGAGACCTTATTTTAGACAAAACTCCCTCCTTAGATGTGTTAAGTTGTTCTTCAAATGTGATCAGCCGAAGAAGAGTTATCATTTTCTATAAGTATTTCTATTTTATTTTATATTCCACTTACTTAAAATATTATTCTTCATAGATGAAATAATAACTCCATTATACTAAATACACTGAAGTTTTATCATGATAATATCATCACCTAAATACATCTATACTTCTAATAAATTATAAAGGAATTAATCGTTTGTGTGTACGTGTGAACTATCACCTCCACAAACCGGTCTAATTTGTTTTTCAGAATCATCTCTCATGACTGGTTATAATAATGGAATTAATGTTCATATGTGATATTAATGATATATTAATCATTATAAGATAATAATATATCAATTATGTTCTTACTTTCCATGCACATAAAAATGATAACATCATTCGTGCATACGTCAGAACTATCACCTCCACGAAGTGATGTGACTCGTTTTTATTCATTATATCACTTATATGATATATATATATATATAAGTATATTTAAATTAATGATATGATATTAATTATTTTATGATCATTCTGGAAAGTTAAAATAATACTTAACTTCTTTCCAAAACGATCAATGAAAAATGGAAAATGTTACTCATACAGACGTACAGATTACCATTTTCATGATTATAACGTTGTTCAGTTTTCATAACCAAAATTTGTGGTTTGATTTAAAGATATAATTAATGTATAAAAATTATAATGATGTTATGAATATTATTCTATAGATAAAGGACTTATGATGACATAGACTACTGACATCGTACCAAGTTCATTTTCGACTCAAGTACCGAATATTGAGAAAACGTCCGATGTGAACTTAAATCAATATATAATTGTTATAACATGGTAATAAATAATATAAAATAAATAATTAACATGAAAAAGGTTCTAAATAAATTATAAATTAACCTAAGCTTATTAATCAGAAATATAAATAATGTATGAGATGATCCGTACTTGAAGAAAGGGACTTCATCCTAATCTCCTTTCATTGAGGAATATTTCAATAATATACACCACCTTCTTTTATAAGGTGTGTAATTAACCTCTTTGAATTTTAATTTCATTAAAATGTTTTAAAAAGGAATCTTTTTCTTTGAGTTGTTTTACTAAATGACAAAATGAATATTTTTAACATACGCAGCGACATCGACTTTTCCATCGCCGTAACCATTATTAGATATTTGGATTCCTCTATAAGCTTTGATGTTTTTAAAAGGAAAATAAATAACATATTCCATTTTCAGGTATTTTTGTATTATAAATGGTTTTTATAATGGATTTATTATTTCAATATATTGAAATGATATCTTGTGATTTCAATATGGAAATGTTATTTTTCCTTTGTGCTTGTTAATATGTTATGATTATGTTTTGGTTATTAGGAATTTCTTATGTATACCATTGGTTCAATGATAAACTAAGGGAGAGTGATCCCGTGATAGATCTACAATTAATTGGGTAATTAGAAATAGTTAAACAATGGGGTTTCTCCTAATAGATTTAGGCAATATATTGTGATGGGTATTCCAAATGTAACCATGAAGGTTACTCCCTGTGTAGATGTGAAAGCTACAATGTAATTATGATATGGATGCCAAAAATTAAGGTTATGATTTTTGATTTATAATAAGTTTTTCATGAATCTTATGATTTTATGAGGTATGTTAAAGATCTTATGTTTTATGGGTTAAAAGTATTATTTTTTGAAAAAAATTCATGAGTTTAAAGTATTCATGGACCAATGCTTTCATTACTTATTTTATATTATTTACTGAGATTTTTGTTCTCATCCCAAGTTTTTGAAATGTTTTTCCACAAGGTATAATGATGGGTAAGAGAAAGGAAGAAGTCAATATGAATGTTATTAATATTTTTATCAATAAAATAAATCTTGGTTTATTTTAAAATGTTTTAGAATATAAAAAATGGATATTGAGTAGACTTTTCTACTTTATTATATTTGTGTTGTTATGTAATAGTTATGGACTAATTCTGTGAAACTCTAAACCTGAAAATATCCTCAATTTGAATTCTTAATTTAACTCAAGATTATGTAACATTAATTTTTAGGTCCTTATAGTTGGTATGAGAGGATGGTTTAGACAACTTTAGAGGTTAGGGTAATATTTAAGGATAAGTTTCCAGTTATATATGGCCACAATGGTTAGCATAATTGAAAGAGTCATAGTTATTTTAGATACATTTAATGAGTTTGAGATAACATGAATAAGTATATATTCGTGTTTATATTTCTCATAAGATAGTATATGATGATTTTATTGATATACTCACACTAACCTTTTTTGTTTTATTAAATGGTTGGATCCATCAGGAACCAAAGTAAAAAATGGATGTAAAGGAAAATGTGGTGGTTCTCTAAAGAAGAAACTGAATAAAATGGGAGCTACAATGAGAAATATCATGGTTATTATAAACCAACTATTGGGAGTAATTATTAATAACTTGAACCTTGGTTATTTTTCTGATGCCTCATATATGAGAGAAATGAATATGTGTGGTAGTTTAGGTAATAATGATCATAAAGGTAAGAATATTCATCAACGTATGTGTCAAGGATATGGAAATAAAAACCTAGGAAAATTTTTTAAAGGGGGTGTAAGGTATTATATATTTTTAAATTAAGGTCATAAATCAATAACCTACTAAGGGAAATGGAAGTGTTCAGTTGACTATGGGATAGGGAAAGAAGTTCTCTCTGATTTATCAATTGAATGTTTTAAATGTGCAGAGTTTGGTCATTATGAAAATAGATGTCCTATGAAGAAGGTTTGGGAATGGGATCATTAGGACCATAAAAATATATATATATCAATACCTAATTTCATTCCAATTAAATAGGAGGAAACTGAAAATGTCATATGAAAGGTATGGATTATTTTCTTAACTCATGTTTTGATATTATTGAATCTTAGGACATGATTCATGTTTTTGTTAAGGATTAAGATGGAAAATTGTGGTTAAGGGAACATTAAGAATGCTGAATTATTATTAAGTTTACATATAGGGGATTTTAGATTTATTTTAGATCTATGGATGATGAAATGTTTAAAAGTATTCATGATCTTTTTATGGTGGGATTACTTTGGAAGAATTTTTGTAGTATGTGTAACCCTAAAGTTTGTTATGTGAAAATGTTATTCAAGTAAGAATTATTTTTTATTATGTGGACATAATTATAAAGTTATGAATAACCTTTATGGTTTATAAGATATTTATTTTGAGGTAATTATGGGATATTACATTTTGGGATGAAAAATGAAAGGTGTGAGATAACCTTAAAGGTTAAAATATGTTCTAGTTATTTTTTAGGATTTATCTTATTTTTGGAATGTTATAAGATTTATAATAATTATATAGTTTTAGGAAAAATGACAACCCTCATGAAGGGTGAAAACCCATCACGTCAGTCAAGGCTCTAGGAATCGAACCCACAACTGAAGGGAGATAAGGATTTATCACCTAACACTTTCCTATGCGAAGTCTCTGTTTAGTAAGACTTTTTATTTTTATTTAAATAGTTTATGAAATAAGAATAATTTTAATTTTGTAACTTATGGTTTATCAAATGGATATCCTTGTTATTGGAAAATGATTTGGGGATTAAGTGATAAATTTTATTTTGGAAGACGTTCACTATGTTGGGAACTTTATATGATTAAGGTAAATAGAATACTATGGGAATTTATTTGATGAGTAATGGTAAAATTATATTTTAGAAGAATCTATGATTTTTAATTGTGGACTTATTGGGACCTAGGTTATTTATGGAAATGATTAACCTATCATAGAGAATATGTAATTAGGAAATTACTTTTGGGTATGAGACATTAAGAGTGAATTATGTTTTTTACAGATAAATGATAAAACTTATTCTAGAAGACTATGTGATAAAATCTTTTTAAATTTTGGGTTTCAATATTAGTTTGGATTATTTGAGGAATTTTAAGAAAATTTATTTGTTGAATGATCTATGTTGTACTTTGGGTATCACATTTGAATTTTGGAGATTAAAAGTAGTCATTCTTATTTAAAAGTTTATTATATTTGGGGAGTTATATTATGTTATCCTACATTTTTGGTTTTGGTTAATGTTTCAAGATAGGATGAATATATAGTTAATATTTTGTGGATTATGTGATTCTCTAGAAGTTGATTCTGGTGTTTTAGGTGTGAAACAAATTCCTCATAAACACTCATCATTTGGAAAAAAAATATGAGTTTGAGGTGGAATTTGATTAAAGGATAAAACTCTATTTTTCAAGTAACTGTATTTCTTTATATTATTATTCTATGTAGTAAAAAAAATTGACGACTCTATGAAAATGATCTTAAAACAAAAACATTTTCTATTTACTTTTCCTACAATGAAATCAAAGACCATTTAACCCATCACATGTTTGTGGTTTTCATATTGTTAACTTTCTTCGGATCATGTTTTTTATCACTCTCCATCTGAACATGATGGTTTGTTTTTCTTCCATATTCATGTTTTCCTACATTGAATACTACTATGTGTTATCTTAGGTGACCTTTTTTACTTCACATTATTTATTTTAAAGTGGAAGTTTTTTCATCCTTTTTAAATGTGGTATTGCAATAAATGTATTTTGAAAAGTAAAACCTTAGTTACCGAGCCCAAATTTAAAATTGCGATGACGTAATTTCCAAAAGGGAGTAAGGATGTAACATCCCAGATAATTATAGAATAATACTTGTTCATATTTTTTTAATAATTATGAATTAGATAGTAATTTTACTTTAACAAGTATTCTATTTCTGATAGCGTACCTGACACACAACAATGGGTTTCTCTGAAATCTTGTGTTGCACACAAGACTGAGTTATACTGAAAAATAATATATTATTATTTTAATTTGTAGTTATTGCATAGCCTTTAAAATTAAAGGAATGAATTATTTAACTAAATTATGAAAATATTGTTTACACATGTTTATATAATGATTCATTGGTTATAAAATTAAATAAAAATTAAAATAAAAACCAATTTAATATAAAGGATGTGTTTTTATAAAAACTATTTAAGTGTGAATAATTATGTTATAAAATAATAAAATAACTATTTTGGATTATATTAATGAAATATAAATTAAATATGATGCTTAAAATTTATCTTATATTTTTTCTAGACCTGATATAATAAGAAATTCAATTTTATGAATAAAAGAAGTATTTTTTTTAAATGGCATTTTTACAGCCTTTTAATGGTGAACCCTTTTAAAATATAGTTTATATCAATTTTATATGTTTTATTTTTCAAAATAAACTTATTAATTGGAATCAGGACATAAAAATTTAGTTTGGATAAATTTTTGGTATTTTTCTGATAACTTTCATATTTTAATGAATAATGAAAAATACTGCATTTTAATTCAAAACTGCTTTTTCATTTGATTTATTTATATTGTTATATTATCATTTTATATGTTTTTAAGTTATAATTATATGAATTTTTTATCATTTAATTCAATATATTTCATTGGATTTTTTTCAAATTAAAATTAAATAGAAAACTATGTGAACTTTTGAACGTTTTACTTAAAAAACCAGTTTTCTCAATCCATCAACCGGATTAGTATTAAACATAATTTAACCACTTATATGAATTGAATTTTCAATAAAATACATACATTTTTGTACTTATTATGAAAAATTTGTTCTAATAGAATCAAAATAATTTTTCATGAATAGTAACTTTATTATTTTATTTACCACAATTAAAGGTAAATAGGGTAATTAAAGGTAAAATTAATATTATAATATTATAATATTACCCTAACACTTGTAATAAAATTATTAGATGAGTTATTATCAACCTTGACCATCCTTGTTCTGAAATTGTGACATCTGGAAGCCACTTGGGTGTGATTATGACATTTATAACATTTAATTTAAAGTAAAGGAAAAATGTCATAAATATGTCTCTTCTTATGAAGAAAATTTTAATATGGTGTTATGTAAGTGATATATTCAACTATGAATAGAAATTATAAATATATAAAAATTACCTACAAGATGGTAATTTATTTATAATTTATAGGAATTAAATATTAAATTTAATTATGACACAAATATAATGCAATAATATATTTATTAAAAAAAGAATCAAATAAATGATATTAATAATATTAAAATAAATATAATTTAAAATATTTGATACCATACATGAATTTTACGAATGAATATGACATGTTAGTATTGAGTTAATTTAGGTTTTTCAAAGTAATCAAGTTGTTATGATATTTTAAAAAAATAATGTAATAAATACTGTCAAACTTCACATAATTCATATTTTAAAATATAAAATATTTAATTAAATGATATAAAATTTATAAAAATCTAATATTTAGCTTAAAATTTTATATAATTCTAAAAAATTCATTAATTACTCATTCATTGGATGTTTTTCATGATTTTCTAATTATCTTAACCCTCTAAGTGTAAAGTACTCGATAAAATGGTAAGAGTTAAAAGGGATTAAAACAAAACGATAAGGATTAAAAATAATAATAAAACTTGTCTAATTTTCATTGTATGGTTATATTTATACCCATACTCATTATATATTCTAAATAAATGAGTTTTCACCCATTTTAAATCGAAATTTAATTTATATTAATTTAATACTTTTAATAATTCCAAGGGTGCCCTCCCCTCTCCTATAAAAAGGCACTCATTACTCTCTATTACTCACACTTAAAAAACCTCTTGGTTAAGAAAAACTCTTCCCAAACCCTTAATATAATACATCCCTACATTATTGAGGCCATATTTTAGTAACAACACCCTCCTTATAGCTGTTAAAGTGTTCTTCAAAGGTGATCAACTGAAGAAGAGGTATCGTTTTCTTTAAGTATTTCTATTTTATTTCTTCTTACACTTCCTTAAAATATTATTATTTCTAAATGAAATAATAACTCCATTATCCTCAATATACTTAGATTTTATCATGATAATATCATCACCTAAATCCATCTTCACTTCCATTAAATGGGAAAGGAATTAATCATTCCTGCGTATGTGTGAACTGTCTCTCCACAAACTGATCTAATTCATTATTCTTAACTATGTCTCATGAATGGTTATAATAATAGAATTAATATTAAAATGTGATATTCATGACATAATAATCATTATAAGATAATAATATATCAATTATTTTCTTACTTTCCATGTACATAAAAATAATAACATTGTTCATGTGCACGTGTGAACTATCTCCTCCACAAAGCAATGCACCTCATTTTTATTAATTATATCACTTGTATGATATATATATATATATAAATTATTAATATTATATTAATTATTCTATTATAATTTTGCAAAGATAAAATAATACTTAACCTCTTTTCATAACGATCAACAAAAAATGGAAAACGTTACTCATGCGTACGTACGACTTACCGTCTTCATGATTATAATGTTATTAATTTTTCATAACCACACTTCATGGTTTGATTTAAAGGTATAATTTATGTATTAAAATGATAATAATTTCATTAATATTATTCTTTAGATTAAGGACTTATGACCACATAGACTATGGACATCGTACCAAGTTCATTTTTGACTCAAGTACCGAATATCAATAAAATGTCTGACGTGAACTTAAATCATTATGTAATTTTTATAACATGTTAATAAGTGATAAAAAAGAATAATTAACATGAAAAATTTTATCGATCAAGAATAAATTAACCTAATTTTATTATTCATTAAGATAAAGAATGTACGAGATGATTCAGACTCGATGTAAGGGACTTCGTCTCAATATCCTTTAATTGAGGCATATTTCAATAATATACACCACCTTATTTTATATGGTGTATAATTAACCCCTTTTAATTATAATTTCATTAAAAGGTTTTAAAAATGAATATTTTTCTACAAATTGTTTTACTTAATGACCAAAGTTATTTTTTTAACGTACGCGGTGACAATGACTTTTTCATTGTCGTGACCATTATTTGATATTTGGCTTCCTCTATAAGCCTTAATGTTTTTATAAGGAAAATAAATACCACTTAAATTTTTAGGTTTTTTGGTATTGGAAATGGTTTTGATAATTTATTTATTATGTCAATATCTTGAAATGATATCATGTGATTGCAATGTGGAAATGTTATTTTTCTTTTATGCTTGTTTTTGTGTTGTGATTATGTTTTGGTTCTTCAGTATTTATTATTTATATTGGTGGTTTTGTGATTAATTTAGGGTGGGTGAGCCCGTGATAGCTCTACAATGAATTTGGTAATAAGAAAAAGTTAAATGATATGGTTTCTCTTGAGATATTTAGGTAATATATTGTGATGGGTATTTTAAATGTAACAATGAAGGTTACTGCCTATGTAGTTGTGAATGCTACAATGTAAGTATGATACAGATTCCACAAGTTAACTTTATGATTTATGATTTATTAAATTATTTTCATAAATATTATGATTTCATGAGGTATGTTAGAGAGTTTATTATTTGGGTTGAAAAGTATGATTTTGTGAAAATGTTTTCATGAGTTTAAATTATTCATGGACTAACGATTTCATTGCATATTTTATATTAATTAATGAGTGTTTTGTGATCATCCCAAGTTTTTTGAAATGTTTTTCCATAGGGTATAATGATGGGTAAGATAAATGAAAAAATAAAGATGAATGTTATAAAGATTTTTATCAAGAAAAGGAAATCATGATTTATTTTAAAATGTTTTAGATTATGAAAATACTAGATATTGAGTTAACTTGTCTACTTTATAATATTTGAGTTGTTATTTAATAGTTATGGCCTAATTCTATGAAACTCTAAACATTAAAATATCCTAAATTTTAATTCTTTATTTAACTCAAGATTATGTAATGTTAGAGGCTAGGGCATTATAATAAAATTTAATATCCAGTTGGAGGTGTTTAGTGTTTATGTTTGATGTATAAGTGTGGATGGTTATAATGGAATATTTACTTATAACATGTGAAATGGTATCCTTATAATTTATCCCTTCTTATTATTTATACCCATTATCCACTAACCTAGATTTATTCCATGTTATCACACATTGTCCACCATTTTTATTTTAAAATAAACAACGCAGTTTATAATAAAAGGTAATCAAAGGGATTCTATACTAACTCAAAAAAAATACTATAAAACTATTTTCACTCTTATAATATAGATGAAACAAAACATTATTCAGCCAATTCTACCTATTTGGTTTCATTTTAAAGCTATGAGACAAATGTACAAAACATATCTATATTTTGATCACATCAATAAGTCCTAAATCTTTCATCAATGCCACTAATTATTATTTCTAATTGATAGTATCCTATGGTTATATGATCTCTTGGAAGTAATCTCATATGTTTATTAGTATATCATTATTTTTGGTATGATTTTACTTGAACATGAACCTCATCATCTTCCCTTATTGGGTCAATAGAAGTATCAATTTTGAATTTATTAGGAGAATCATCAAATTCATTAGTGTATGTTTTCCTAGAAGTAAATAGATCAACTTAATCAAACATCCCATAAATTTATACCTCATGTATACATGAAATTTTATTAAAAACATTATATACTATTGATGAATTAATGTTTCCAGGAATTATTTTTTAACATGATTTAGAAAAAAAATTACAACGAATATCTTTGGTGTTCAATATATAAAAAATGCATCCAAAAACATTACTATTTCCAACATTTATATTTCTTACATTATATAACTCATATGTTATTTTAATTTAAAATCATCTTATTTAATGATTATTTATGATATATCAATCTATATTTATTTTTATATCCCAAAAATTAGTAGGTATTTTATATTCATGTAACAAAGTTCTAGGAATTTTTAACAGTGTACTATTTATATTTTTTTAAAATCTATGTTTTTTATGTTTTTATGGGGATAAAAATTTATGTATAATACCTAGATTAAAACAAAATTAATTATACTCATTATTTTAAAATTTAATTCTAATGTAACTTCTCAAGGAAATAAATTTGGTATTCATTTCATTCTAAAAAAGTATATAGAAATTCATAAATAAATAAAAACCTTTAATATTTATTCTAAAAAATTAAACCCATGTATATCTAAAATAAACATCAAAAAATTTAAAAAAAAAGGCATTCCTTCATGTCGTGTGGTTGCATATAATCCAAAAAACCCATATTGGTATGTTCCAAATCTCTAAAATTGACAAAAACATTGGGTTTTTAGAAATAAGATATATATCAATTTCCAATTTGGAATGCCTCACATGGCCCATGCTCATAAAACGTTTGTATAGGAAGATAAAAAATAAATCATTAAACATTCCTAGTGAATAATTATTAAAATTTCCATATATTTTACACCAAATTAAATATTTGTTAATTTTATCATTCAATAAATTTATATTTTTTTTACACAAATAATAAATAAATAATGATTAGGCATTTCTAGTTCATGTTTCATTAAATTTAGAAAATATATCAATATAAACATAACATGGATTATTAAGAAAATCAACTAAATAAACATCCTAAAAAAGTTATGAAATGTATACCAAATTGTTATATAACCCTTAAACATTCTAAACATTATTGATAGAAACCGATTCTATATTTCTCATAGATGCAATTCAAATAATTTTTCATTTACAATTATCTTAAAATTTGAAATGAAATATACAATATATAATTTTCAATAAAAAAATTCAAAATATCCTCTCAGAATTATTTACCACACAGTATACACATATAATTTATCATTAATGTTTTTGTTACTATGTCTTTATAAATATTTAATTTAAGTTTTGTTTCACCAGTATAGTTTTTGGTTTAGTGGTGTTTTCAAGTAAAGATATTCTTATCTATAATTTATATCATTAAATAAAATATCTATCATAAAAATTAAATAAATATTTAGAAATATAGGTATTCAAATTTTAAAAAATTTAGGATATCTTAAAATATAATCATTTTTATAATGTTTGTAAATTTCACAATTAAATTAAATCATTAGACATGACTTTTATCTTTAAACTATGAACAAGGTAATTTCAATAATTCCTTCGTTTTATATCATTTACTCATATTCCTTTTTTAACATTAGTATTATTTTGACTACTATAGAATTTATTTAGGTAATTCCCTAAGTAAACACACTAGAAACCATCCCTAAATTATTAACATCAACTAAAAAATCATTATTTATATTATAATTCATAACACTATAAGGTTTATATTTATATATTTTAAATTTTATTTATAAATTTTGGTTAGGAAAATCAATTTTTTTGAGAAATAATATTATTAATGATTTATTATGGGTTTTATGCACTTTAATTGGTGAATTATATTTATCTTCATGTTCAGAAAAAATATTCATTAACATTATTATAAAAATAATAATAAAATTATGGTAATAGATAAAAAAAGTACATATAACTTTAGTTTGATCTACAATACATATATTAGGATATTTGTTTTATTTCTCTTCTTTAGTGTCATACTGAGATTCATTACTATAATATTCATAATACCTCTAAGTATTTTTCATATCTCTCTTTACCAAATTTTTGTAGTATGGTATTCCTTACAAAATTTATTCTTATTTCATATTTTCTTTATGTTGTGGGTTTTTATGATAGATATTAAAAATATTCATTCTTTCATAGTGTTTTACTACCTTTGAATTTTCATGATTTTTTTTATATTTTTTGAATGATCACGTGAAATCCCATATTATTTTCTAAAACCTACTAAATCATCTAGAAATATGATTTTATTAGCTATTATATTTTACACTATATGATTCTCCTTTATTAGAAGATTTGGAATGTATTTATTTTGATTTATTTTCAACCATTAAAGAAAATCCATTAAGATAAGAACTATCTTTTCAAATAATTTTATTCTCATCAATTAAACATTCAATTCATATTTATACATTATGAGAGTACTGGTAGATTTTTTCATTTTTCGATCTTTAATGGGTGTAGATTTCCTAATTGAAGTATAAATTACCCTAAAAATAGTACTAAAAAACATTACACTATTAAATCCTAATCTAATTTTATAATATACTTTTTAAATTCTAAAAAAAATATTTATAATTTCATAGAGTCTTATATTAATTCTTTCTATTTTTTCTTTATTAAATATCTTGAATGTGTAAAACATCAATTTTGTGGTATTTTAGCACATTTTTTTAAAATTATCAATGCCTTTAGAAGAAATATATATTTTTTACCATAGTTCATAGGTGCATTAACATTGTGAAACAAGAATATACTCGTCAATTCATACTCATTGGATAATAGATTTCATATCCTTTGAATTTACATCACTCCGCCTCTTATTTTCTACACTAATCTTTGGGTTCACCAAAGTTTCCCATACATGGTTTCACTACTATTATGTTAAATTTCAATCCTAAATTAAAATGGAATAAATTTATTCTTTTATTCTAGAAACCAAGTTAATCACTACTACAATATAGTTCTCTAAGCACTAATGATCCAACTTATGAATTATCTATTGTAAAAATAAGAATAAATATTCCTCATTAAATTGACCTGTGGAAAAAACTCAAAATTATTTCTCTAATACCATGTTCCTAAATATATTAATTATAATTTTCATTATTGGTATGTAATGAATTCTTGAATTTTACCTTATAAAAAATATAAGTCCCTCATTAATCAATTCACTCAGTTAGTCCACCATACAAGATTTAATTATGCATAATAAAAACAAAAGTAAAATAAGACACACCATTTTTTTATAATACTTCAGTATTTTTAGAAACATATCATATTACATACCATCAATAACTAATGAAAGTATAGTAATGTTTTCATACCCTTTTGATGGGGATCTCTTAGATTAGTGCATGTAGCTCAAACATATTGGTCATATGTTACAGGATCATTTATATGGGTTCTAAATATCTTTTATGGAAAGATCATTACAGGTTCTTGTTTCTACACATAGAATATATTTAACTCACATAGAAGAGTATAAAAATATGTAAATTTTATTATTGTTTCAATATAGTGTTATAGAAAAGCAAAATTGACAAAATTGATTTTTATCCTGAGAAAAAATTATATCTTCAATGTGTGTCTCTATAGGATTTACAATTGTATCATATCTTCAAAAATAACATAAAATATAAAACAATTCTCCATTATCTTTTCTCTTTTTGATTATATAGTTTAACAAAACAAAAATAGAAACACTATAAAAATAATAAATAAAAACATCACAACACTCCAAATTATTTTCATGAGTAATATATATTTATTGTGAAGGTTGGATATCACATATATAAATATTTATATATCAAGAAAATTAATAAAATATACTAAATATAATTGACTAAAAACTAAAACTTTATATTTTTAATGAAAATATGTTTATTCATATATTTTGGAGAATCATTATTCCAAAAAAACAATCTAGTAAAAATCACGGTGAAACACCTCCCAGAATCATGCCATTTTTATTGAACAATTTCAAAGTAGAGTGATCATCCTATATTAAATAAATAGTGATATCTTGAAGAAAATTTCAAAAATATAAATTCATAATTATAATATAAAATTATCATCAAACATGAGAATAGATCTCCAGTAATAACACAATAGAATCACACCATCCCTAGATATGTATGAATATGATTTTGAATTCACTATAATATTGAGAATATTCCCTTTCAATATATAAGAGTTCCTTCTCCAAGAATAAATTATTATACTAATATATATAATCTCATACATTTCATAAAAATTTGAAATTTATAATTAATTATTGAAGTTAGATACATATATAAGTGTATATTTTCTATAAAAATGAATATGTATTAATTGTTTAATATCTCATACTTTTACATTCATTTTATATATGAATAATGTAACATTAGAACTCAAATCAAAAGATCTGAAAAAGAATTCCACATGACCTTAGGAAAGCCTCCACATATGATAGAGGTTTCTGAATAGTAGAGACAGTCTAAGGTTGATCATGGGGAGATTATACCCTCCATCAAAGTGCACAATAATAGACAAATAATGAAATATGTAAAATAAATAGTTAGATTCCACTGATATAAATAAACATAAAATATTTATTGAATGAATGTTGAAATATAGACCTAATAGTTATAACCAAAAAAAGGATATAGAACTAATAATCTAAAAGGTCATTCATATACATAGGATAACTGAAATTGAAACATAAAGGATACTCAATGAAAGCTATGAGTCCAAAAAAATATTAATATATATATATAAACGCTGAGATACTTCATCTCATACCATTGAGTGTCCCTATTCTCAACTTGAAACGCATATATATGGTTTGTACGCATACTGTGGTTCTAGTGAAGGGTGTGAGAAAATGAACGTACTAGGGTCCCTCTAATAACCACAATCAAAAAAATCAAATTTGTTTGTATGAATTGAAGATAAATATTTGTATAAAAAATCAACATATCATTTACTGAGTGTTCATTAACAAACCAAGACACCCTGAACCCCTATCGCACCTTCTTTGTATCTATGCTAGAATGATAGTTGAAAGAATTTTCGAAGTAATAAATACCTATCTATAATTTTGGTGAACTAGTCACTTGTAAATCCATAATGAATTGAGTGAATATTTCATTACCTTGGGTTAGGGTACAAGGCTTCTATAACCTGAAACTTCCTTGGGATAGGTGACAAGATTGTTGTGACCCAAAATTTTGTCTTAGGTTAGTAAATAATGTCATTATGCCTCTTTATTGCCTCTCATGTCACACTACAAGGCCATCATTCCCCTACCCTATTTTCAATTCAATCATCATTATATTTTTAATTGAGGATTGAAATAATGATGTAGATTCTCAATTACAAGAGGGGGTGAATTTTACGTTTAAAAACTTTTGTTTTTAACCTTAAGTAAAATTATGTTTAACAAAGTTAAACAAGGTAAATTCACAAGACCACTTTTAGTTCTATTAAAAAAACTTGCTAGGTTCTGGAAATATGGTTCCAGAAATGAAACTTAATGAAATTTTAAAAGGAAAATATTCTACCTTAAAGCATATAGAATCTTACTTATCAGAGTATAAAAAAGAACAAGAAAGTATAAGAAAGTTATATTTTCTTTATTTATCAAAATACATTGGAAATAAACTTGAAACAAAACAAGTAACAAGTATGAAATCTTTTAACCCAAAGAGTAGGGTATCCAAAAACCTTGGATAAAGTACCCTTGATTTATACTTATAAAAAATTATGTCTTACCCACACCAGAGTAAGCTCTTGATAGGAATATCAGAATCTGTCTTGTTATCCCTGGAAGCCCTTAATCTTTAAGGTAGTCGGCACCTATGTCATCCTATCCTCATAAGTCCTTGAACTTTAAGGTATTCAGAACCTATGTCTTCCTACCCTCTAAATCCCTTCATTGTACTTAGTAACAATCAGAGTCGTATGAAGCAAGATGAACAAGATGTTCAGTACACACAAATCATGAGAGTCTCTATCTCTATAAATCTCTTCAGCAGCATGCAATCTCTAGATTGATCAACATGTGTTTGAGCTCGTTCAAATGAACTCCTATTTATAGGAACTTATCCAATGGTCGGCTCCCTCCTCCAATAGTCATATTTTTCCTTGAATCTCGGAGGGACCTATACATGTGTCACTCAAACAACGGTTAGTTAGAAATAGATTGTACGACATCATTTCATAACAAGTATAAGGAAAATTAATTTTCTTAACTAAATCTATTTTTTTGAGTCTAAGTAAAAATAGAATTTGGTGTCTAACCAAATAAACATTTGGTGTCTATAAAACATGGATATTTAGAACCTATTTAAAAATAATTTGAAACTTGATTTCTAAGGAGTTTGGAATCTGAATTCTGAGGAATTCAGATTTTGAATTTTGAGGAATTCGGAGTCTGAATTCTTAGGAATTCAGAGTCTAAATTCTAAGGAATTTGGAGTCTAAATTCTGAGGAATTCGGAGTCTGAATTATAAGGAATTCAGAGTCCGAATTCTGAGGAATTTGGAATCCAAATTCTAAGGAATTCAGAGTGTGAATTCTAAGTAATTCATAGTCTGAATTCTAAGGAATTCAAAGTCTGAATTTTGAGTAATTTAGAGTCTGAATTTTAGAGATTTTAGAGTCTAAATTTCAAAGAATTCAAAGTCTGAATTTCAGAGAATTTGTAGTTATAATTTCATAGAATTCAGAGTCTGAATTTTAGAAAATTCGGAATCAAAAAATAGCATACTCTATATTCAAGGATTTATAGGATTCCAAGGTTTTATATGTGAAACCGAATTTTATACTTAGTAATAAAATGTGTTATTGTAACGCCCCGACCCCAGCTACCCAGAGTCGGTGCATTACTTCGTAACATTGGCATGATCACAAGAAAGATCAAATCTCGAAAGACCGATTGGTTTAGTAGCCTTGGAAACACTAGATATATTCATAAGTTTTACATTACATTTCAAAATGAAAAACTAATACAACAACATAATGTTTCCACAATCCACACTATTAACCCCTCATAATATCCCTGAAAGTCATTCATAATTTACTTCTTCACTACCTGGGAAAAAATAAAACATAGAAAAGGGGTGAGCTCAAATGCCCAGTAAGGATAACAATATAGCAGAAACTTTCATAAATAAGAATAAACATTTAAGGCAATGTATAACTAAAACAAAAGCCTTTTAAATATGAACATTCAACATGGTATGGCATAAATAAAATGAAATAATGCCATTTACTTATTCACATGGATATTCTACTAATCGAATAATCACATGCAAAAAATCAATAACCACTTTCATAATGTTGGAATGCATAATGCTAAACGTTAATTTCTTTGTCTAGGCCTCATCCCAAGACCTAGGGGTTACTTCTAACCGGAACCCAACCCGGAGTGCCTCTAATAACCGGACACCAACCCGGAGTGCCTCTAATAACCGGACACCAACCCGGAGTGCCTCTAATAACCGGACACCAACCCGGAGTACCTCTAATAACCAGAGACCAAACCGGAGGGCTTACTTTTACCAGTCCCTAACCTGGAGGGCTTACTTTAACCAGTCCCCAACCTGGAGGGCTTACTTTTACCGGTCCCCAACCCGGAACATACTTGTTTAGCACATTCATCTGAAGAAAAGTTTGAAATATAACGTAAACATTCGGGTTAAAACTAGCATACGAAATGTCAATAGTTTCACCATAAACTATGAATGGTATAAAATAGCACATCCACATTCAAACATATCACAAAACCTTCAATACAATATAGAAGTTTTGTATCAACTTCAAATAATCTTAAAATCCATCAAAGGATGTTGACATAGATGAAATCAAAATTCTTTTAAAAGAAGTATCTCCTTTTATTTTGAAAACATTTAAGATCCATATAAAATAAAACATTTTCTTTGAAAATATTCTTATAAGCTTGTAAGGAAAGCTTCGACGATTTTATAACGGCGGAAAGTAACCGCACCCTCCGTATAAGTTAAAAAAACATTCTTACCTCAATTCTGTCGAAAAGGTTAAAAAGGACCTTGTTTTGAAAACGACGGAAAGATTCCTTTATAAACCTCTTATAAAAAGTCAAACAAGGGTATAAATGACTTTAACCCATATTCTTGTAAATAGTAAAAATGTTTTGAAATACATTTCGAAGAAACATGGATGTGGATGATAAAGAGATCCCAGTAGATTATTACGTATAATACAACCTCGGATAATGAAGAGATTGTGAAATAACCCTTACCAATTTGGTAACTTATGAAACATACAACCCATGAAAGAGGTATCATACAATGAATATGTAAATACACATAAATTAGAGTGTATTACACAAAGAATATAATTATGGGTAGTACATACACCACACAAAAGGTGATGGTGGCAATATGACATGAATCTCACGGGAATAAGGAGTGAGATGAAAACCCCTTACCTTGTACTTTTCCTTTGTTGGGGTAGGTTAACCTCCTGTATAATGGTGAAATAATTGTTATTAAATTATACAAGAATCATATACATTAATATGATATCATATATGATCATTTAACATTGCTTTATTAATAATATCTTAGTATTATCGTCGTTTCGGGTGATAATCGATTCGTTCTTCTTAAATGTTTGGTTATGTAAGACATGTTTGTAATGGATAGATTATATCTTATTCATAATCAGAATGATATTAACATTATTTTTAACCCTAAAATGAGAATAATACTTGAATGGATATGATGGAGAATGAATCTTATCGCGTTCGTGGAGACGGTAGTCCGTACGTACGCACGAACGCTACTTCCATTTAATTTTTATTTTAAAAGAATCAAATACAGATGATACATAGGTATATTAATATTCCAGTATAATATAATATTTTATACATGTTACTTAAGTTCATTAACACCATCCTTTATACGTTCCATGTGTGGTATGAACGAGTCATATCATTTTAAGGGGGCGGTAGTCCGCACTTCCTCAAATGAAATTATCGTATGTACATACAACATGAAACGAATAATGGTATGAAATAAAATGGAATTACAGAAGCTTATATATAAAATATATATTATTAATATCATATTTAATTACAGTGCCATCATAATGGCCACCATGAGAGGCGGTAAGATGTATTTGAACAATCATCGTTTCGTGAGGCGTTAGTTTGCCATCCACAGAAACATTATGTTCATAATCCATTAGATGTAGTTGTGTGTATGTGTAGTTTGAATCCTTATTATAACAACATCCTAGTATATTGAGGATACTGGTGTTGTTACAAAAGAAAGGAAATAAAAAGAGTTTTGAGGTTGGAGAAGCAAAATAAATGAAAATAATTTAAGAGAAATCGTTACCTTTAATTTAGGTAACTCACTTTGGTTGGAACCAAAGGACTTCTTGAAATGATTTCTGCCTAAGGGGAAGCTTCAAGGAGGAGGAGAGGGATGTGGGGAGCTTAGTTGGGCAGAGTTTGGACGAGCCAAGTGGCTTGAGAGGTGTGAAGAAATGAGAAGGAGGAGTGCCCTTTTATAAGAGGGGTGAGGGGCACCTTTGGAAAAGCTAGAAATATTAATTTATAATAAATTTATATTCGGTTTCTAATGGCTCCAAAGTTGACTATTCAAAGGTTAAGGTGGGGATAGGTCGAAAACCACTCAACCAATAGAATTTAGACAGGTTTGGGTACTTATATTAGCCTTATCTTTAATTATTAACTCTAAGTTAATTAGTTTCACTTTTACAATGTCTCTTTGTATTTTTATATAATATGGTTAATAAACTTACTATATACATCCAATCGACCCCCAAGTGGTCCATTAATGAGGAACCTATCATAATATAAGTCTCTTGGCCAAGCCTTAGATTTTTAGGAATTTAATATCAATTAATAATATAATATTTGTTTTAAGAACTCTTTTATGTCAATTTTGACACTATTCAATAGTTGATTTTTGTGAAACTCCTAACAGATTGATTACTTCGAACAAAGTCAATTAAATCAATCCTAATATATCATATTATCATAGAAAATTAGTTTAATTCATTAAAAGTTTCATATTATAATTATTTGGGTATTTATAAGATCAATTATTTTAATTTTTCACTATTTTAGTAATTACTTCATCATCATTGTGTCATAGATAAAATAAATTATTTAATGTCTAAAAATTATAAATAAAATATCATTATGTAGGAAATCTTTTTATCTTTCTAATGAATATTTATAATCGAAAATCCAACATGTATAACCCTATGTAAAAATTGTTCTTCTAAAAGATGTAAGCTTATGCCATTTTTATTTTTATTTTAACTTTATTAATATAATGTGTCATTATCACTTACAAGTGGATCCATGGGGTCCCAAAATAGACCCAAAGATTCCCATGGTCGACCATGCATCAACCAATAGGGTTAAGACACGTTTTAGGGTAATTTAGTATTATTATAATATTATTTTTTTAACCCTTATTTACCGGATTTACCTTTTAACCATGGTAAATAAAATATTTACCACAGTAACTATTCAAAATGTCTAAAAATAAAAGTTACCTATTAACACAATTTGAACATCCTGATTCCAAATATGGAATCCATTTTCCTAAATTCAAAACACAGAAGTGGCAGAAATTAATTTAAAATTAATTCCCACTGTCAAAACAAAAAGCGTGTTTTTAAGAGGTAATAACTATCAAAAGATTGACACTTGTTTATGTTCGGTTTAATTGTAAAATTATGTCCAATGACCAAAATTATATTAAATGGTAAAAATATATTCTAAATATACTTTAAAACCACTCAAATTCATAATTTATCACTATTAATTATTTTGATTAAAAAAGTTGTTTTTAATTAAAATTTAGTAATTTTCACTATTCATCAAAATATGAAAGTTATCCGAAATGTACCAAAAGTTCACCCTAGGATAATTTTGATATTCTGAATATAAAAATGAAGTCCATTTTGAAATATTGAATATATATGATTTCAAAAAGTAGGTATTACTATTCACAACGGCTAGTTTTATTAGTTGTGGTGTGTGTTAGAACTCGAGGTTGCGTACAACACACGCTACTGTATTATTCAAAGGAAAGTGTACCGTGGAAGCTTGGGATGTTTCATTTTAAATTTTTTTGATGTCCCCATTTAGTCAAAAAGTTTAAAATATTTTCTTTAAAAAGGGTTCACTGTTAAAAGTTGATAAAAGTGCAATACTGAAAATGAATTTGTTCTTGCATTATATCTAAGAAACTCATAATATGGATTCTAAAATTATAAGGATTATATAAAGTTTAAAATTTAGATAATACTATTCATAACCTCTTTTGAATGGCTTTTTTTTTGTAATTCATGGTGTGATTGAACTCGGTGTTGCGTGTAGTGCAAGTTATTGAATTATTTTGAAGAAATAACACACTATGAAATCTTGGGGTGTTACATTCTCCCCTCCTTCAATAAATTGCGTCCTCGCAATTTTAAATTGTTCTTCGAAAATAAAAGGTTGAAAATAGAAAATATATTTGTGGGAAAACCCACATCGGAAATTGGGTTACTAAAATTTAGTCTTAATATGAGGAAAAGAGAAATTAAAGGGTCACCACCAAATTATGATCTCGATTAGGAGAACATTGGTGGCATTTAGAGACATATAATTGGAGGAAAAACGTAAATATTTATAGGTAGTGATTGAGGTCATCAATCACAAACAAGTATAAAATTGAGGTCCTTAAATTCATCAATCTATGATGATTTGAAATACCATCGGTTCAACAAAACATAGGGTATTAGGATAACACATTTTTGACGTTTCAAAATATCCTAGTTGAAATCCCACATCGAAAAATGAATTAATGAGGCCTCTATTTAAAATAAAGAGTCGAAAGTATGAAGATTACCGAAAATAACACATACTAGGGTTCCATGTAGGAAAATATGGATATGGAAGAAAAATCTAACCATCAATTATTTGATGGAGAGTGGTAGAGAACATGGCTATGAAAAGGCCAACAATCCCAAAGCCATAAAGTTGTGATGATTTAAGGTACCATCTAGGACAACATTTTTGTTCTAAGTTTCTGTTATTAATGTTGAGGAATTTATTTATGAGATTGGCTAAGATAATAAGGAGATATACTTACTTTATAATTAGAATTTTACCCATTAATAAATTTCTACCACAAACTCATATTTCACTCTAAAAGATAATAGAACGTAATTTTTTTTTTCTATTTATACTATTCGTACAGGGTTCCAAAATAAATGAATTTATAATTCATCTACCAGATCTTTTTTTTTTTAAAAAAAACTACATTATTTAATTCGGACATCTCGTGGGACAGTGGTAGGTGATACACCCTTGTCGCCCTTCGGTTGCGGGTTCAAGTCTCGCAGCCTTCCCGGACGCGATGGGTTGCCGCCCGACCTCTGGGTTGTCCTTTTATGGCTATCCAAAATAATCCAAACTAGAACTATCCAAAATACTTCTATCCAAACTCACAGTCCAACATTTATAAGTAAGGTAAACATAATGTAGAACCTTTTTACCCTGTAATAGCATATGAATACCTTCATCATGTATTCTTTTAATACACCGAAACATCCTGAATTACCATATTCCTTATTGATTACATTCATGCTCCCTTATTCCATATAGAAAGCTGGATATACTTCATTAATCCAAAAATGTTTTAAACCCCAACAATGATGGAATATACAAATCATTAATCAGTTCCAAGGTAGTCAAGAATATCCAATATAATTTTTCCAAAACAATCACATATTATTCCAAAATCACTACCTCAGTATCAGAACTATATTATGATTTATCATTCTCTCAACCATATATTTTCCAAAAATTTATCCTTCTATTGAGTCACTTTTCTTTGTTCCACACTATCTCAAGTCCTTAATGAAATAGTACTGCAGTACAATCCTTATATACTCCATGATTTTTGTAACAAGTACATTGTTGATACAACACTCAATTGACATAATCAACATAAGAACTATAATCATTCCTCTTCATCTGTGGTAGTATCATAACTTGATTATTATCCAATAGCATCATTTGCGGCATAGTCTGATGACTGGGACATAGGTTTGCGTAGTGTCCAAAATCCTTGCAAATGAAGCATTGTACATTTAAAACCATTTTCTTACCCTTGCAGTCACGTACTTTGTGCCCTTTTCCTCCACACTTACAACAAACTCCCATTCCTTTCAGGAAAGTTCCAGGGTGTTTCTTTCCACAGTTACCACATATGGGAAAATTCTTCTTTTCCCTTTTCCCTTTATCCATCTTTCTCTCTTCCATCCTTTTCTTCTCTTGATTCCCTTCAAAGCCATAGGACTCAGTAAACTCTTTACTTATCTTATCAACACATGATATTATTTCTTCATATGATGATAATATATGGGAGACTATTTCTCTTATAAATTCTAGCTTAAGACCATGAAAGATATGATCCTTCCTTCTCTTTGAATCATGTGTATTTCTGGAGTTCTCATTCCTTCTACTGGGCGCCATTTCTAAACAATGGCATAAACTAGATCAGTTTATGAATCAAAATACATAATCCCATACTTATAAAACACTTAACATAAATTTAACTATTTATGGATATAATCCATAATCATAAAAATGTTTTCTTTGAGGAAGTATATACTCATAAACCCTTCATAATGATTTGTAAAGAAAATGAGAGTTATCCTAAGCATATCCCCCGGGAGTGTCGTAACCAAGAGTGCAGCAAGGCCCGTTGTCGTGCACCAGTTCCCGTTCGAGTCTAGCTCAAAGCGGTGTTTTCAGGTTTTACCCCTAGGTACATCTGTGCCAGAGCCGCCTCTACCTGCTCGTATCCAGACAGAGATGTATTGCTCGGAAAACTCACAAAATCTCTACAATACCAAAATTTTAGGAAGTTCTTCTATACTAATCCTCAAAGTTCATCTTAGGTCTACGTGCTCTAATCAGAGTTTATCTAAATCTAGCTTCCAAGGTTTGTACTAAACTTCCTCTGATACCAACTGTAACGCCCCGACCCCAGCTACCCAGAGTCGGTGCATTACTTAGTAACATTGGCATGATCACAAGAAAGATCAAATCTCGAAAGACCGATTGGTTTAGTAGCCTTGGAAACACTAGATATATTCATAAGTTTTACATTACATTTCAAAATGAAAAACTAATACAACAACATAATGTTTCCACAATCCACACTATTAACCCCTCATAATATCCCTGAAAGTCATTCATAATTTACTTCTTCACTACCTGGGAAAAAATAAAACATAGAAAAGGGGTGAGCTCAAATGCCCAGTAAGGATAACAATATAGCAGAAACTTTCATAAATAAGAATAAACATTTAAGGCAATGTATAACTAAAACAAAAGCCTTTTAAATATGAACATTCAACATGGTATGGCATAAATAAAATGAAATAATCCCATTTACTTATTCACATGGATATTCTACTAATCGAATAATCACATGCAAAAATCAATAACCACTTTCATAATGTTGGAATGCATAATGCTAAACGTTAATTTCTTTGTCTAGGCCTCATCCCAAGACCTAGGGGTTACTTCTAACCGGAACCCAACCCGGAGTGCCTCTAATAACCGGACACCAACCCGGAGTGCCTCTAATAACCGGACACCAACCCGGAGTGCCTCTAATAACCGGACACCAACCCGGAGTACCTCTAATAACCGGAGACCAAACCGGAGGGCTTAATTTTACCAGTCCCTAACCTGGAGGGCTTACTTTAACCAGTCCCCAACCTGGAGGGCTTACTTTTACCGGTCCCCAACCCGGAACATACTTGTTTAGCACATTCATCTGAAGAAAAGTTTGAAATATAACGTAAACATTCGGGTTAAAACTAGCATACGAAATGTCAATAGTTTCACCATAAACTATGAATGGTATAAAATAGCACATCCACATTCAAACATATCACAAAACCTTCAATACAATATAGAAGTTTTGTATCAACTTCAAATAATCTTAAAATCCATCAAAGGATGTTGACATAGATGAAATCAAAATTCTTTTAAAAGAAGTATCTCCTTTTATTTTGAAAACATTTAAGATCCATATAAAATAAAACATTTTCTTTGAAAATATTCTTATAAGCTTGTAAGGAAAGCTTCGACGATTTTATAACGGCGGAAAGTAACCGCACCCGCCGTATAAGTTAAAAAAACATTCTTACCTCAATTCTGTCGAAAAGGTTAAAAAGGACCTTGTTTTGAAAACGACGGAAAGATTCCTTTATAAACCTCTTATAAAAAGTCAAACAAGGTTATAAATGACTTTAACCCATATTCTTGTAAATAGTAAAAATGTTTTGAAATACATTTCGAAGAAACATGGATGTGGATGATAAAGAGATCCCAGTAGATTATTACGTATAATACAACCTCGGATAATGAAGAGATTGTGAAATAACCCTTACCAATTTGGTAACTTATGAAACATACAACCCATGAAAGAGGTATCATACAATGAATATGTAAATACACATAAATTAGAGTGTATTACACAAAGAATATAATTATGGGTAGTACATACACCACACAAAAGGTGATGGTGGCAATATGACATGAATCTCACGGGAATAAGGAGTGAGATGAAAACCCCTTACCTTGTACTTTTCCTTTGTTGGGGTAGGTTAACCTCCTGTATAATGGTGAAATAATTGTTATTAAATTATACAAGAATCATATACATTAATATGATATCATATATGATCATTTAACATTGCTTTATTAATAATATCTTAGTATTATCGTCGTTTCGGGTGATAATCGATTCGTTCTTCTTAAATGTTTGGTTACGTAAGACATGTTTGTAATGGATAGATTATATCTTATTCATAATCAGAATGATATTAACATTATTTTTAACCCTAAAATGAGAATAATACTTGAATGGATATGATGGAGAATGAATCTTATCGCTTTCGTGGAGACGGTAGTCCGTACGTACGCACGAACGCTACTTCCATTTAATTTTTATTTTAAAAGAATAAAATACAGATGATACATAGGTATATTAATATTCCAGTATAATATAATATTTTATACATGTTACTTAAGTTCATTAACACCATCCTTTATACGTTCCATGTGTGGTATGAACGAGTCATATCATTTTAAGGGGGCGGTAGTCCGCACTTCCTCAAATGAAATTATCGTATGTACATACAACATGAAACGAATAATGGTATGAAATAAAATGTAATTACAGAAGCTTATATATAAAATATATATTATTAATATCATATTTAATTACAGTGCCATCATAATGGCCACCATGAGAGGCGGTAAGATGTATTTGAACAATCATCGTTTCGTGAGGCGTTAGTTTGCCATCCACAGAAACATTATGTTCATAATCCATTAGATGTAGTTGTGTGTATGTGTAGTTTGAATCCTTATTATAACAACATCCTAGTATATTGAGGATACTGGTGTTGTTACAAAAGAAAGGAAATAAAAAGAGTTTTGAGGTTGGAGAAGCAAAATAAATGAAAATAATTTAAGAGAAATCGTTACCTTTAATTTAGGTAACTCACTTTGGTTGGAACCAAAGGACTTCTTGAAATGATTTCTGCCTAAGGGGAAGCTTCAAGGAGGAGGAGAGGGATGTGGGGAGCTTAGTTGGGCAGAGTTTGGACGAGCCAAGTGGCTTGAGAGGTGTGAAGAAATGAGAAGGAGGAGTGCCCTTTTATAAGAGGGGTGAGGGGCACCTTTGGAAAAGCTAGAAATATTAATTTATAATAAATTCATATTCGGTTTCTAATGGCTCCAAAGTTGACTATTCAAAGGTTAAGGTGGGGATAGGTCGAAAACCACTCAACCAATAGAATTTAGACAGGTTTGGGTACTTATATTATCCTTATCTTTAAGTATTAACTCTAAGTTAATTAGTTTCACTTTTACAATGTCTCTTTGTATTTTTATATAATATGGTTAATAAACTTACTATATACATCCAATCGACCCCCAAGTGGTCCATTAATGAGGAACCTATCATAATATAAGTCTCTTGGCCGAACCGTAGATTTTTAGGAATTTAATATCAATTAATAATATAATATTTGTTTTAAGAACTCTTTTATGTCAATTTTGACACTATTCAATAGTTGATTTTTGTGAAACTCCTAACAGATTGATTACTTCGAACAAAGTCAATTAAATCAATCCTAATATATCATATTATCATATAAAATTAGTTTAATTCATTAAAAGTTTCATATTATAATTATTTGTGTATTTATAAGATCAATTATTTTAATTTTTCACTATTTTAGTAATTACTTCATCATCATTGTGTCATAGATAAAATAAATTATTTAATGTCTAAAAATTATAAATAAAATATCATTATGTAGGAAATCTTTTTATCTTTCTAATGAATATTTATAATCGAAAATCCAACATGTATAACCCTATGTAAAAATTGTTCTTCTAAAAGATGTAAGCTTATGCCATTTTTATTTTTATTTTAACTTTATTAATATAATGTGTCATTATCACTTACAAGTGGATCCATGGGGTCCCAAAATAGACCCAAATATGCCCATGGTCGACCATGCATCAACCAATAGGGTTAAGACACGTTTTAGGGTAATTTAGTATTATTATAATATTGTTTTTTTAACCCTTATTTACCGGATTTACCTTTTAACCATGGTAAATAAAATATTTACCACAGTAACTATTCAAAATGTCTAAAAATAAAAGTTACCTATTAACACAATTTGAACATCCTGATTCCAAATATGGAATCCATTTTCCTAAATTCAAAACACAGAAGTGGCAGAAATTAATTTAAAATTAATTCCCACTGTCAAAACAAAAAGCGTGTTTTTAAGAGGTAATAACTATCAAAAGATTGACACTTGTTTATGTTCGGTTTAATTGTAAAATTATGTCCAATGACCAGAATTATATTAAATGGTAAAAATATATTCTAAATATACTTTAAAACCACTCAAATTCATAATTTATCACTATTAATTATTTTGATTAAAAAAGTTGTTTTTAATTAAAATTTAGTAATTTTCACTATTCATCAAAATATGAAAGTTATCCGAAATGTACCAAAATTTCACCCTAGGATAATTTTGATATTCTGAATATAAAAATGAAGTCCATTTTGAAATATTGAATATATATGATTTCAAAAAGTAGGTATTACTATTCACAACGGCTAGTTTTATTAGTTGTGGTGTGTGTTAGAACTCGAGGTTGCGTACAACACACGCTACTGTATTATTCAAAAGAAAGTGTACCGTGGAAGCTTGGGATGTTTCATTTTAAATTTTTTTGATGTCCCCATTTAGTCAAAAAGTTTAAAATATTGTATTTAAAAAGGGTTCACTGTTAAAAGTTGATAAAAGTGCAATACTGAAAATGAATTTGTTCTTGCATTATATCTAAGAAACTCATAATATGGATTCTAAAATTATAAGGATTATATAAAGTTTAAAATTTAGATAATACTATTCATAACCTCTTTTGAATGGCTTTTTTTTGTAATTCATGGTGTGATTGAACTCGGTGTTGCGTGTAGTGCAAGTTATTGAATTATTTTGAAGAAATAACACACTATGAAATCTTGGGGTGTTACAGTTATATTTAGGGAGATTAGGAAATGAACAAAGAAAACAAAGATAAGGATTAAAATTTCATTAGAGAAGGTAAATTTTTCTTATAAAAATAATCCTTAGGGAAAAAAAATTCCCTATGATAAAGCATTTGTGATTTTAAAAACATAGAGGAATAGAAAATTCATAAGGAATCCTTATTTACTCAACAATCTCCCCCTTTTTGGAAAGCACAAACATCCTTACAAAAAATAATATAAGGACTTATAATTTTTCTTTATGAACATAAAAACATATCTCCATTTACTAATGAATCATGATGAATACGACTAAATACCCCTTAGGTTTTTAAATCCCTAAGGATCATATTCTTGACTTCCTTAAATATATTTTTCTTTTTCTTGCATAGGAAATATTCTTTGATAAAACTCCCCCTTAGATAGACTCCCCCTTACTTAGAGAATTCTCTTCTTTACTTAGTATTCATTTTATCATTCATTTATCCCCCTTTGTGATTTTCAAAAAGGAATTATTAGAATGGAAAAAAATATGTTACCTGAAATATTATTAATATAAAACAAAACACATAAACAACAACCAAAATTTTCATTATTATTAAAAAAATTTGTACAAGAAAGTTAATTAAATAAAATATAGGAGTTAAGGAAAAAAGGACTTCTTATTCTTTTGGCATAATATTATTGAAAATGGTCTTAAACTTTTTAATATCCCTATGATTTTCTTCAAAATGTTTGAGTATTTCATCCTGATCTTCATTTTTCTTCTCCAAAACTTTGGTCTTTTCTTCCCGAGCCTTAAGAATTGCTGCCTGAGTCTTCAAAATTTATTCTTGCTTATTGAGATTTTTTTCGAACTCAATTATAGGATCTCTTTCCCTCTTCATATTCAAAGAAACTAAATTAAGTTTCCCATTCAGATCCTTGTCTTCCTACTTCTGAGATGTTTGTTTAAGATTGATCTTCTCATCAAAACTTGCAGTAAGGTCTTTGATCTTGATATCTTCGGTATCAAAAGCATGCTTCGCATTATTTTTAAAGTAATCAAAGATTCTCAGCTCTTTAATTATCTTCTTAGAACACTTAGTAATTTCCTTTTACAACCTCTTGTGTGCATCATACCCAATATATAAGGATTTAAAATTGGCCTCAAGCATGAAAAATTTATCCATTAGCATAGAAACAAAATATTAATTCTGATTAAAAGAATGTTGAAGCATCTGACATCTCGAGTCAATAGTTGGAAACAAATCAATTGTATCAACCAATTTCTTTAGGGATTGAACTACAAAATCATGACCCATGGAGGATGATTCTAAATCAAATTCTCTTATTGGTGATAATTATCTCTCTACCTCAACAGCATTTCTTTTAGATGATCCACCAATATCTTTCTTAGCCACCTTGTCTTTATTAGGTGTATCAAATAACACATGTTTTCCTTTATTATCTCTCAGAATGATCTCAGTAGCCTTTAGTTATTCATGTTAACTATCTGATAGTTGGACTATCTTATCTTCCTTAGCCTTTTCCTTTTCAGCATCTACCACCAGGTTCTCTGGTTGAAAAAAATCATGGTTGCTGCTCTATTATTTTGATGGTTTGTTTACTTCTTCTTGACCTTCGTCACTATTTCCTGGGGTAGCAAGTTTAGAATATTTTTCCTAGGAATTCCGGATTGATAAATTCTCATAAGGACTCTCCTTCTCATGATATTCTTAAACTTTCCTTATCATATCATCTGTATCATCACTTCCTTCCTCTTCTTCTCCTTCCACTTCCTCTTCCTGGACAGTCTCTTCCTCTTCATCAGATTCCAAAATGACCATCTTCTTTCTCAGAGTCTCTATTGGTACTAGTTCATTGAGATATATTTCCAATACCTGAATCTGCTCAGAATATTTCTCAGTAGCCTTGAGAAGAGATTAAATAATCTCAGCTTCAGACATTTTCTTCTTTTGCTTCTTTTATTTTTCTTGCTCCTCAAATTCCTCAGTAGATTTAATATTTAATTATTTTTCCTTATCAGGATCCAATCTAAAGTTAGGATCTTCTTTCTTCTTTTTCTTCTTATCTTCTCTCCACTTAGCAGCAACTTCATCCAGATAGGTCTTTTTCTTCTTAGATTTTGGAGGTGATGATTGGGTTTCCTGAACTGTAGGAGTTTTTTCCTTGGATTTCAGTTCCTTTATCTTTCTCTTATTTCCACGCTTCTTGGAAGTCTTATATAATACCAGTTTTTTGGATACTACTTAAATCTCACTTTCAGAAAAGTCATAAAATTCTCTAGATTTGAAATTGAAACTTAGCTTCATTCTCCTCAAAGTATCATCACTGAGAAACATGACCTTGAAAGATCTGGGCTTTGAACTACAAGGGATTTTGAAAGATTCTAGGAAGAAGACAATGGTCTTGGATAGGATTGCTGTATATATAAAAATTTGTGATTTGAAGGTTCCATTTTTGATATTTTCAATCATCAACAAGATATATTGCACTAAGTTTATATTTCACAGGTTGACTAGAAAATCCAAAACATAGATTTCACTTTTCATTAAAGAGTCCTTATCTCCTTTTCTCGGAATGAGAAATCCTTGAACCTATAAAGCTAACACTATGAAGTTAGTATAGATATGGTTGATCTTTGGAGTTTTTACTTCTTTGAGTCTGAGGCACTCTATAGATTTTTCTTTATCAAAACTTCCTACCTGATTAGGTAGTTTGTTGGTACAGAAAATGGCTTCTCCTTCTTATGGTATTCTAATGATACTTGATTCCTTAATGTAGAAAAGAGCATAATTTTTTCCATAACTTTTGAACGGGAACTTATCTCTCCCACCTTCATTAAAAAAAACTTAGAGATTCACAAAACTCAATAAGAAACTCTGGATAAATTGGATCATGTCCATTCAGTTTTACTATGCACATGCTTCCCCAACCATTTAACTTGATATACTTTGAAATGAGAGAATCATACTTGGTAAAGAACTTATGATCAACTAACCTTTCTCTTTATATTTTACATTCATAAATTTCCTTAATTGATGACTTTTTCTTCGGTGGGGATGCTTCCAAAGACATTCGGAGTTAAGCAGATTAGAAATACAGAATGGTTATTAAGTATAGAGGCAAAGCTTTGGCATGCTAGGTCTTGAAAACCGATGTGGGACAACCACTAGGGGGTCTTTATATAGACTTTGAGGTGATGGTTTATATTCTCTAATTGATCCAATGGTTGGAACTAGCTCGATATGATCTGAGAGTTGTGATGAAATCCGAATAAGGATTTTGGAAGACTATGATCTTTTGAGGTTTTTAATATAAAGATTCGGATTTAAGTAAAGTGAATCTGAAAAATTTTCTTAAAACAAAAATAAAATACCAACAAGTAAAATTTGATTACGAAAATTTAAGTAAGGAAACATACCTTCTGGATTTCTAGGAAAATTATTAGTAATGAGGAAATTTCTTACTTAAGAACTTTAGATTATGCAAAATTTTATTAAACAAATGAAATTGAGAAATTTTAGACTACGAAAATTTTTTATTAAGAAAATTTTTAAGTACGGAAAGATTTTGACTATGAAAAATTTTAACTATGAAAAATTTTAACTATGAAAAATTTTAGCGACGAAAAATTTTAACTATGAAAAAATTAACTATGAAAAAATTTAACTACGAAAAATTTTAAGTACGAAAAAAATTAAGTATGACAAATTTTAAGTACTAATAAAATGTACTTCCCTTTTGGAATGGAGTTTCTTAATGTAAGGACATAAGGTTCAACAAAAAGTTAATATGGAATATTTCCTTACAGTTATCATTCCTAACTTTTTTTAAATGTATTCAAATCTATCAGATGGTAAAGATTTTGTGAAAATATCAGCAAGTTGATCTTGTGTTCCGATAAATTGAAGAATGATATCTACTTTTTTGTGTGATCCTTAAGAAAGTGATGTCTAATATCTATGTGTTTTCATAAGAGTGATGTGAAGCATTTTTGTTTAGGTCAATGTCAGCAGTGTTATCACACAATATTTGTGTTTTTTTAAAACTCGTGTTATAGTCTATGAGTGTGTGTTGCATCCACAACACTTGAGCACAACAACTTCCAGCTGCTACATATTCATCTTTAGTAGTGGAAAGTGCTACTGAGTGTTGATTTTTCCATGAACAAGAAACTAATGAATCTCCTAAGAAATGAAAAGTTCTTGATGTACTTTTCCAATCCATTCTACACCCACTAAAGTCATCATCGGAAAAAAAATCATTTCTAGAAGTATAAAGGAGTCCTAAATCCATGGTTCCCTTTAAATAGTAAAAAAATTATTTTTACAGCTTTTAAATGATATTCCTTAGGATTGGATTGATATCTTTCACATAATCATACTGAAAACATTAAATCTGGATGACTAGATTTAAAGTATAGTAAACTTCTTATCATACCTCTAAATGATGTTTGATCTACTGGTTTCCCCGCTTCATCAAGATCAAGAGAATTTGAGGTACCAATTGGAGTACTTATACTTTTAGTGTTATCATATCCATAATTTTTAAGATGATATTTAATATAATTATGTTGAGATATATAAGTTCCTTATAGTTATTGAGAAATTTGAAAACCTATGAAAAGTGTTAACTCACCCATCATTCTCATTTCAAACTCATATTTCATTAGATTCAAAAATGAATCAGTTAAATATTACTGAGTTGTACCAAATATAATTTCATAAACATAAATTTGAACAATCAAAACATTTTTCTTATATTTATTTAAAAAAAGGGTTGGATCAGTTATTCCCTTAACATAATTTTTTTGTAGAAAAAATCATGTAATTCTATCATACTAGGATCTAGGGGCTTGTTTAAGTTCATATAAAGATTTGGAAAGATTGAAAACATGTTCAGGATTTTTTGTGTCTTAAAAACGAGGAGGTTGTTCAAAAAAACATCATCTTGAATGTATCCATTAAGTAAATCACATTTTATATCCATTTGAAAAAGTTTGAAATTAAATAATATTGCAAAGGAAAGTAAAATACGAATAGATTCAAGTCAAGCTACTAGAACATAGGTTTATTCATAGTCTGTTCCTTCTTTTTGATTATATCCTTTAGAAACTAATCTATCTTTATTTCTTATAATGATTCCATTTTCATCACACTTATTTTTGAAGACCTGTTTTACTCCAATAATAGAAATTTCCTTAGGTCTTTTAACCAAGTTCCATAATTTGTTCCTTTTGAATTCATTTAGCTCATCTTACATGGATTTTATCCAATCATCATCACCTAAAGCTTCATCAAATCTTTTTGGTTAAAATTGGGAAAGGAATGATAGATGTTCTAATTCATTTCTTAAGTAACTTCTAGTCCTTATAGGTTTATTTACATCAGCAATGATACTATCACTGGGATGACTCTTAAGAAACAACTGATTTGGGTTTTGTAAAATTTGTTCATCAACATATGGTAGGAAATATTCTGGGGTAAATGCTTCAGAAATATTTTCTTGAAAATTTTCCTTATCAGAAGGGTCTTCTATGAATGGTTGAAAAAAAATTGAAAACACATATGATTATTTTTATGGGGGTTGTTTAAAAATTAACAGATCAGTTTCATCAAATTTAACAAGCACTGTTTCTTCAACAATACAAGTATTTTTATTAAAAACTCTATAATCCTTAGAAGTTGTGGAGTAGCCTAGTATAATTACTTCATCATATTTGGGTGAGAATTTATGTATATTATCTTTAGTATTCAAAATGAATACTTTGCAACCAAATACCTTGAAATTTAAAATTCTGGATTTTCTACCATTCCAAAATTCGTAAGGGGTTTTGTAAAGAAAAGGTCTAATCAAAACTCGATTTATTGTATAACAATCAGTACTTATAGCTTCATCCCAAAAGTGTTTATCTATAGAATACTCACTCAACATGGTTCTAGTTATCTTTTTAAGAATCTTATTTCTTCTTTCAATAACCCCATTCTGTTGAGGAGTTCTTGGAGATGAAAAGTTATAAGTAATGCCTTTTTACTACAGAAAGTTACAAAATCTAAATTTTGAAATTCTCCTCCATGATCACTATGAATAGTTATCAATGGAAGGTTTTATCATTTTTAACTTGGGCTCTAAAAATTTTGAAATAATAAAAAGCTTCAGAATTATTTATTTGAAAATAAACCCATGTAAATCTAGTGTAATCACCAACTAAGAAAAATACATAATATGTGCTTCCAATACTTACAATTTGTGTTGGACTGAAAAGATCTATATGCACTAACTATAATGCATCATAAGTTGAGATTTCACCGATTGATTTAAAACATGATTTATGTTGATTTATAAATTTACCGGGATTAAAAACTTTTGAAGAATCAAATATAAGATCTGGTAGATCCTTAACTAGTCTTTTCTTTGAGAGTTTACAAAGGTTCCTAAGGTTATAGTGTCCTAACCTTCTATGCCATAACCAAGATTGATCTTCCATTGCACTAAGGCAAGGTAGATCTTGGATCCTAAGGTATTCTAAGTTTAGTATGTATACATTCTCTTACCTATGGGAAGAAAGTATAAACTCTTCCTTGGAATTTTGTACTAAGAACTTATTATTCCTAAAATTCATAAGGAAACCTTCATCACATAATTGACTTATGTTAATGAGGTTTTTATTAAGACCTTTAACAAATAAAACATTTTAAATTAAAGTTTTTCCAAGAAGAACAATGTTACCTATACCAATAATTTCTCCCTGAGCATTATCTCCGAAAGTTACTTTTCCTCCTTTAGTCTTGATAATTTTTTTAAAGAAATTTTTGTTACCAGTCATATAATGAGAATATACACTATCCATATACCATGTATTTTTGTTGGTGCTTTCTTTATTTTCCTAAAAATAAAATAGTTATAATTTTTGAATCCAAACTTTCTTGGATCTAGAAATTTCAGAAAGCAAAATTTTAGGTATCCACATTTTCTTAGAAAAATAAGCTTTATGAAAACCTAAATATTGAGTTTTGTTTAAAGAAAAAAATTTCACCCAATGTCCATGACACTAACATTTAGTGAAAAATGGATCACTTTAGGGAAAAAATAGATATTACTAAAAACTGGTTTAGAATGAGTATAACTAAATACAGAACTATTTCTTAAAGGTCAAATTTGGTAATACATCTTGTCAAAATTTTCCTTACCTATGGTAAAATTTGACAGATATTTCCTTAAGGAAAATATTTCTGAATTTAGTTTAATAATCATATTTTTATTCTCAAAAATATTAGTTTTAGCACTAGAGTTAGCCTCTAAAATATTTTTCTTAGAAATTAAATTTTCAAGATCCTTAGAAAGTTTATCCTTCTTAGAATTAACTTCCTCAAGATTTTTGTAAATAATTTTAAAATAAAAAGTTTTCTTATCAAGATCTTTAGAAAGATCTAATACATTTTTGGTTAAAATAGATAATCTAGAATTTTACTTATCAAGATTTTTCTTAAGTTTAGAATTTTTATTCTCAAGAAGTTTAGCAAACCTAGACACTTCATCATAAGAAGGTAATGTATTATCTTCAGATGAGGAAGACTCGTCATCTGAAGATTCATAGTATTTATCATCAGTATAATTTTAATTGAAAGATACATTAGTGATAGATTTGACATTATGTACCTTGGCCATTAGACAATGATTTTCATTGGGTAGTTTGGCTAGTAGACCAAGATTCTTCTGTTCCAAATATTCATACTCTGAGGATTCATAAGATGAGTCACCACCACTGGCACTCTAGGTGTCATTATCTTTAAAAACTTTCTTAGATTTATCCTTGTAGTACTTCTTCTTATTCCTCTTAGAATACATTTCCTTTCTATCCTTTTTCTTATAAATAGGATAGTCTGGCCTTATATGCCCTTCTCTTTTGCATTCATAGCAAGTGACTTCTGAGTCTTTCTTATATTTTCTTTGTTTCTTCTTATATCTATACTGAAATTCTTTCTTTCCAACTATCTTGTTCATCCTTAGAGAAATATTAGATAGCTCGTTATCATAATGTTCACTTTCACTATATTCAGATAAAATAGTGAATTTCTTAGACTTAGATCTTGTTACCCTTTCCAGAGTATTAGATTTCGTATTAGTAAAGGCTACACTTCCATTAACATTCTTATTCTTATTCATATCAGCATCTCTTTTCATTTTTGTCTCATGTTGAATAAGATTTCCAAAAATATCATTAAGAGTAATTTGAGACACTTTTCTATTTTCATCAATAGTTGTTCTTTTGGATTCCCACTCATTAGGCATAATATCAATAATCTTGTATAAAAGAGATTCATCATATAAACCATTCTCTATCATATATTGTAAACTATTGACAATGTTCATAAATCTTTATTGCACTTTGAAAACTAGTTCTTCATAGGTAAATAGAAATCCATGATATTCTACTCTAAGCATAGCTCTTCTAGTTTCTATCACTTTGGATGTACCAAAATCTGTAACTTCAAATTTATTCTAGATGTAGTTAGCAGCTTCACAAGAAGAAATTTGACTATATATATTCATGGTCATAGAACACAACAAAGTATTGTATACCATGTAATTTAGTTGGTTTTCTGACTTTTCTTAGTTAGTGAAGGTTTTGAATTCCTTGTTAGTAATTTTGTAATCTCCAGTAAGCATTAAAAAAATTTCTACTCTAGTATTAAAAATAAATGTCTTCATTCTATCTCTCTAGTACTCATAATCATTACCATCAAATATAGGTGGTCTAGTGGGATTTAGATTTTCAATCGAACTTACATTCATTCCTTCCATTCTATAAGAAAAATATCTTTCCACAAAAACTTGTTAATATGAAAATTGTGTAAACAAAGATACAAATATCAAATAAAACTTAAGAAAGAAAAGTTAAGAAATAAAATTTAGAATAAGGATTACATGAGAAAGAAAACTTATATGTGAATATAAGTATTTTAGAGACATGCTCTGATACCAATTATAGGATCGAAATAATGATGTATATTCTCAATTGCAAGAGGGGGTGAATATTACATTTAAAAACTTTCATTTTTAACCTTAAGGAAAACTATGTTTAACAAAGTTAAACAAGGTAAATTCACAAGACCTCTTTTAGTTCTATTAACCAAACTTTCTAGGTTTCAGAAATATGGATCCAGGAATGAAACTTAATGAAATTTTACAAGGAAAACATTCTACCTTAAAGTGTATAGAATATTACTAATCAAAGTATATGAAAGAAAAATAAAGTATAAAAAAGTTATACTTTCTTTATTTATCAAAATACAACAAAAATGAACTTAAAACAAAACAAGTAACAAGTATGAAATCTTTTAACCCCAAGAGTAGGGTATCTAACAACCTTGGATAAAAGTCCATTGATTTATACTTTCAAGAAATTATGTCTTACCCACACCATGGTAAGCCCTCGATAGGAATATCAGAATTTGTCTTGTTATCCCTGCAAGCCCTTGATATTTATGGTAGTAGGAACCTATGTCTTCCTATCCCCGGAAGTCCTTGAACTTTAAGATAGTCAACACCTATATCTTCCTATCCCCAGAAGCCCTCGATTGTACACAACAACAATCAAAGTCGTACAAAGAAAGCTGAACAAGATGTTCAGCACGCACAAAGCATGAGAGTCTCTCTCTCTCTATAAATCTCTTCAATAGCATGAAATCTCTAGATTGATCAACATGTGTGTGAACTCGTTCAAACGAGCTCCTATTTATAGTCACTTCTCCAACAGTCGGCTCCCTCCACCAATGGTCATATTTTTCCTTGAATCATGGATGGACCTATACATGTGTCACTCAAACAATGGTTAGTTAGAAATAGATTTTACGACATCGTTTCATAACAAGTATAAGGAAAATGAAATTGCTTAACCAAATCAATTTTTTGGAGTCTATGGAAAAATAGAATTCGAATTATAAAAAAATAAACATTTAGAGTCTATAATACATGGATATTCAGATCATGTTTTACAAAGAATTCCAAACTTGAATTATAAGGAGTTCGGAGTCTGAATTCTAAGGAATTCATAGTCTAAATTCTGAGGCATTCAGAGTCTGAATTCTGAGGAATTCGGAGTCTGAATTCTGAAAAATTTAGAGTCTGAATTCTAAGGAATTCGAAGTCTGAATTTTGATGAATTAGGAGTCTAAATTCTGAGGAATTCAGAGTCATAATTCTGAGGAATTAGGAGTCTGAATTCTGAGGAATTTGGAGTCTGAATTCTATGGAATTCAGAGTCTAGATTCTGAGGAATTTGAAGTCGGAATTCTGAGGAATTCAGAGTCTGAATTCTGAGGAATTCGGAGTCTGACGTTCATAGAATTCAGAGTCTGAGTTTCAGATAATTTGGAGTCTAAATTTCAGAGAATTCGAAATCTGAATTTCAGAAAATTCGAAATCTAAAAACAGAATACTCTATATCCAAGGGTTTTTAGGATTCCAAGGTTTTAGATGTGAAACTGAATTTTAGACTTAGGAATAAAATGTGTTAGATTTAGAGAGATTATGAAATGAACAATGAAAACAAAGATAAGGATTATAATTTCCTTAGATAAGGGAAATTTTGATTATGAAAATAATCCTTAGAGAAAAATAATTTGCCTTATGATAAATTGTTTGTGATTTTCAAAACATAGAGGAATGGAAAAGTCATAAGGAAAACTTATTGACTCAATAGTAAGTTTCTTCTACTCCCCCTAAAAGGGATCATAATATCATGAATATCACCCTATTCATTGTACCAAAAAAATTCCTCCAAGGCATGGTAACACTCATAACAGGGTAGATAATACAATGAAAGAACATAGTATAAAATCATGAGAATCAGTAGCAATGTACATAACATGAAAAAAAAATTAACATGGTTACAAGAAACGTAACTATACTCATGGAATCAACCATCATATATATCTATTTTTGCCTACATACACACACAATCATATGAATAATTCAACTAACATAGGTCTCATGGACCACACACGTACATTTGGAATACCATATCATACAATGTCTCTAATGGTGACACTCATATACACCTCTATGAATAACATAAAAACCAATGTCACATGAGAAAAACACTCATAAAGATGCATGTTTCATCCATTATGATGTCAAGGGAAACACATTCATAAAAGGCACATCACCACCACTTTGTCTAAGAGAATCTACATCGAGGTATATTGACATCTCATGTATAATAGAACATAAAACATCGACCAAGGTCTAAGGCATATCATGCATACTAGATCATGGCACATCCACCACGGTATAAGGAAAAATCTTCCAAGTTCTAGGACATCTCATGCATGTTACAACATGGAACATGCAGCGAGGTTTAAGGAAAACTATTCCTAGGTCTAAGGTAAGTTCCTCTCCCAACAACTCAAGTCATATAATTACACATATAACCCATAGGAAACTAATGTGGAATCATAATCAACCTCAGTCCATAGTTGTTAATACTAACAGCCATCACCACCCTAATTTGATGCTATATTGTAAAGGATCATCTCAACCCTTGGCCCCTAATAGGAAGATTCAAAACTCAACCAAGACCCACTTGGTTCCTAAGGATAGGATCTATATAAAAGATAAAAATATACCATGGTCTCTATATAGGTAAATTGATATTGTCTTCTGATAGAGTCCTAGTTTACAAAAGATAATAGTACAATCTATATGAATAAGTGAACTCATCAAGGGTTTATAACCTCATAGTCATAGAATTACTTTGTCAAAGGGTATCTCGGTCCTTCCATGTACTACCTAAACCTAATAAATCAATATAGAATAAAATATCGACATAGAGGTATAAAATAAATGGGAAAAGCACAAGAAATGTATAATAATATAATAAATTCCACCCGTAGACACATATATGATTGCGTGTTGAAGGTTCCACCTGCCTCAAAGAAGGAAACCATGACCAACAATCCAACAAAAGACTTCTCTATGCATTTAATAACATAATCCTAGCCTCATGTATTCTTATCCAAGTCAGTTCATACCAATGACTCCACAATATATCCTTGATCGATTATAAAGAGAAGCACCGAGTAGGAAAAACACACAAATGGGAGGCCATGGCCAAAGGTACCTGTTCACATGAACACATCTCAAATCAAAAATACAATGATAAAAGTTATGATACAACTCAATCCAAAATTTATGAATACATATATATCCCACATAATATTTATGGTAAAGTATAATGGGTTAAATACAATCCCAAAAAAACTATAAAAGATTCCAATATTTTTAGAATGTGGGGACTACTATTAAAGTCCCTCCTGAAATCATCCATACGCTGTCTAGACCAACTATTCTCCACCTTCTCCCAGTCCACCTAGGACTATATCATAGGGAATTTTGTCTTTATAAGACACTAAATGTGCAGGTAGATTCCATGAAAGGGTGAGTATATACAATCCCAATTGTACACCCCAAAATCACTAAACATAAATCATCAAGAGAGTAGTTGGATTATCATCATGAAGGTGAGTCAATAAAAATATAATACAATAAAATAATAACCCAGATATACTTAATTTGGAAACCAAGTCTCAAAGTAAGGTCACAACCATATTTTCAAACTAGGATCCACTCAATGGTTCACAGTAATTGTCATCAAGGAGAACTCACTCTAAAAACCTTGATAACATTGATTGTACTCATCTTTAAGGTTTTCCTCGTTGGTCCATTCCATAAAAGAAGTAAAAGTTAGAACTATGAATATATTGATACGTAGATAGGGAATCATACCCAGTTCCTTTTGAGGATTCCTATAACTACCCAAATTAAACCTCTAGGATAGGGATCACTCACCCTGATAGTCAGTAATGAGCTTTATAACCCAACCTAGGGATGAATTAAATAGGATCATACACCAGGCCACATGGAGGGAAAACTGATTCTATCCTAGATTAAACCATAGAATAGATCCCTAATTCTATTCTTACAAATGGATACCTCATATACCCTCATATGGATAGACTATTGGAGCACACCCTATAGATAATTCACTAAACTGGAGAGGATAAGGGCCTCAACCAACCCTGGTAAAAGTATATTGCATGTATAGGAAATACACCACTTATCTGGGCTTCCCCTAGTATACCTGTGTACTCCAGATCATGCCCATGTATTTTACTCATTCCTATAAACTTTTTTATTCCTATTTACTCTAGATATGTCTAGTTTCTCTGTGTGTGACTTGAAAATTAGGTCGTGTATGTGCCTGTGTACTCTATTCGATCTTATATGCACAGGTCATCCCCGTGTACTTGGTTGTGCTTTACCCATGTACCCCTATGGTACATACCAATCCTCCAACATCAAATCATGCAATATGTGGATAGAAAACATAGTGTGTGTGATATTTAAATCTACATTGAACCCTATCCACCAAGGAAAAGGGAATACATATCTTTGCTTTTTTGAAGTATACGCCATGTATTATGGGATTTTCTAGAAACTCCTAAAGCTTTAACTAGTCTTCACCCATATCAATAATGATAATATCCCTCTATGAAATCAAAAAAGGAACTCAGATATGGTGTTGAATAATTCTGATTCATTGTTTATGGATACATTCAAGACACTCAATCTACTCGAGAATGATCCACATCACACCACACCATTGTATCGCAAAACCAAATATGAAACCCCCACAATATGGTATCTGATCTATGTCTGATCTCCTAACGCATTGAATCACAGGCCAACCATGAATTTGATCTTGAATCTAAACTCATGAAAATGATCCATTATTCTAAATATAAATTGTTTAATGATCATTTTCCAGGTATTTATCAACCCTCTAGAAAAATGAAATTCCAATAATAAATGAACGAAGATCATAGGGAGAAAATTACAAAAAAAATGTGAGGAAAGAACCTTAGACATTATTCAGGTTCAAATCAATTTTTTTGATGGAGACTCATAAAATGAAGATAATAATCATAACATTATCCATTCATAATTATAGGAAGATAAAATAGTACTCGTAAATTAATAATTGGAAAATGAATAAATTTGTTAGAAAGATTAATTTATTTTGGACGTTGGATAATTAAAAAGGGGATTAAACTAAAATAAACCAAAGTCTTACCTTAAATTTTTATTAATCATATATGATGAATTATTCTGCATCATTTTCATTTCTTAAATCCCCAAACTTTATTAGTGAATAAAAACTCCATGGTATCAATCATCAATCCTTGATATAGTCATCCTCTTCCAAATCTCTCTTCCATGATCACTCCAAATACCAAGGATTGTGTGGATAAACCTAGGTATATATCATAACTAGGAGTATATATATATAAGTATTAAGTTTATTACATTTAATAAACCATAAATGAATAAATTTATTTATTTTTTTATCCTCCTAGGATTACACTAAATCCCAACACCCAATGCGTAGAAAGGTTATGTCACACCTAAGTAAAACCCCACATTTTGGATTTAATGGTGGTCTCAAATTTTCCCACCAATACTTTGGTATGGAGTTATTCTAATATTTTATATGAAATGTGAATTCATGATATAATATATTTAATATTTTTTTATATCAATAATGAGCATCCTCAGATCCTAGAATCTTGTAATAACCCATTGTTTAGCTTTAAAAATATTTTTTTAATTATTCTAATATTTTAAAAGGGAAAAAAGAGTTGTTAGATTCTCCCAAACTTAGGTATTTTTATACCCAAAAGAAAAATCTTACTACAAATGATGAGGATACTAAGTTTTTATCCTATTCTCCCACTCCCATGTTCCCTCTTGTAGACTCTGATGCTACCACTGAACATTCACCAAAATAATCTTTCACCCATAAAGGATCTTATCCTTCTGATCTATGATCTATATCGGGTAATCCATGAAGGCTGATTTATCATTGGTTTCTATATCACCCTAGTTGATAATAATTGATGTGTCTTTCTTCATACCACCTCATCCATGACACATGGAATACATCGTGTAGCTAGTGAAACTATAGTGGTAAGGTCGAGTGGTACACCACCACACTAACCCTATATAGTATCTGGAAAGGGTCAATAAACCTTTGAGATAAATTTCCACCCCAATAAAAAATATAATATCCTCACCAAGTTGATACCTTCAGGAACACATGGTCTCCTCCGTAGAACTCCAAATACATCCTTTATCATTCCGTATAAGAAATATGATGGATCTGGGAAGTCCTCATCTACTCTAGGATAATATACACCTTATATTTCATAGCTCTCACCAACTCTAGGTCCATAAGTCCGGACACTCATGGATCAGTTTAACATTGTAGTGAACTGCACGTTCACCTATACAAGTCCTATAATAGTTCCATACTGATAGTGGGGTAATAACTGTTGTTATTGATACATGAAATTTGTCTCAAATCCCACATTAGGAATTATATTTATCTAAAATTTTAGTATAATGAAAACCCTAGGGTTGATCTATTGAGGATTCCACTCATGCACATGATTTTTCTATTGTCACTATAATATTTTATTAAAAAACTTAAATGGGGTTTTTAATAAAATATATATGATATATATATATATATATGTGGATGCCCAAAAATTATGAAACACTAGGAAATAAGTTTAGTAAGAATAATTTAGTTTTTCTTAGGATTTCATGATGATTATATCATTATTCTTAATAAATAAAATCTCTCAGAATTTTTTCCTAGTGTTTTAATCAACTATATCACTTTTCACCCTCCCATTTTAATTGTTATTGTCCCTCATTGACCCTATTCATTTGGTATAATCTCTTTTAAATCACCACCTTAATGATATATTGACCCTATACATGCAACATTATGATAATGAAAGAGAGGAATAACAATGAATGGGAAAAAGAACACAATAGTAGATAAATTAGGGTAAACCCTACACAAAAGATAGTTTCACTACAATCGAAATTATTAGAATAAAACTAAAAATAATGAATAAGTGTAATGAAATCATTGCATCATGTCCCCATGAAGAAAATCCAAGGTTGTTTCTCCATTTTCATGGACTTAAGAAGTAGTAGGGTTGGAGAAAACAAAAGTGAAAATAAATAAAATAAAAATGAAGATATTGAGAGAAAATAATATATATATATATATATAATAACAATAAGAACTATTACATCTGAAAAAAAACAAAATCCTAAAAAATGGCTCACTACCATTTCAATTCCTTGAAGGGGAGAGAAATTACATATTTAGAGCCCAGGGAGTTAGAAAACATTTTCTTCAATTATGTACTCTAAAATATTCTTCTTGTTGGGGATACTACATAGTGAAATATGGAAATATTATCTTCATGAATGTTTTCCTTCCACTTCTAATCTATTCTCCCTCTAAATTGTAGCTTATTTGGATATGTATTGAATATTTTATATACAAATCATTAAAGAATCTATTTCTATATAGACAGACTATCCAAATTTAATATACTGAATGAACATGATATTTTGGGTAATTTAATGGAAGAATATTCAAATTTGGTATTCTATGAACTTGTTAACTGATTTCTTGTGCATCCACCATAACCATTTTAGAATATTTTATTACATGTTAAAGAAGTTTTAGTTTAAATGGTTATGATAAAATTTCCATTATGAGAGATTCAATGAATTTATATTCATCAATTTCACATGATTTTTTTTCATGATAAAGTGAGAACCATAATTTCCTCCACTTAGAAGATATGATATAAATAGTATAATCTAAAATCTTATAAAATTTTAGGCCAATTCAAGTGAGGAAAAATTGTTATCGATGAATTATTTTGGTAGGTCGCTTATAATCAGATCCACATCATCATTGGTTTGATGGACACTTATATCCCATATAATAGTGAATTCAAAATTAATTATCTTAATGAAAAATATAGGTATATTAATATAATATCCAAACAAAAATATTTAAGAAAAAAACTTTATCCCCAAAGTATTTTGGATAAAAATACTATACTGAAATTAAAAATGTTTAAACATAATTTTTCATTGAATTAAAAAATTCAACTCAAATAATTAAAAAATCCTAAAAATATAATAATTACTTATAAAATATTTAATTGGTTGGATTGTAACATTTTATTAAATAATAAAATATAAGAAATTATGTTCTGCATAATTCCCTCAAACATGAATGTTGAACTCTTAGGAATTATTTAATACTATGGTTAAAAAAATATCAAGGTATAATTGGAAGCATTTCTAATTTTTAACATTCATAGAAAATACCATGCCTCATACATAGATAAAAATTAATTAATTTTAGAAATGAACCTAAAATTACATTCAATTTTATTCTATTCCCCATGATCATGTCAAACCCACCACCCTAAAATTTTATTTCTCTCTTACTCAAGGATTTTGTTTCTTTCAAAATTAAGTATTTATCATTATCAAGAATATGTGTGACCTCCATAGGATTTTGAAATTATTATCTCTACATACTATGAGAAATAAAAATGATTCATTCATAAAGAATTTTATTAGGGTTATTCTATGGCTAAAGGTTGGTGGGTAATAACATTTATAAATAAAAATTCCAGAAAGAAGATTTTAAACTCTTAAATATCATGCATGAATAATCATGTGAAAACGCATGGTCATACTCACTCAATTCCCTTTAAAAAAAGTAAAACAACACACCCATTTTTTTATTCACATGGAAGATAAGTCAAAAAATTAAATAAAATGAAAGATTTCATCAAAATACTCCATTTTTTATTTTAATTTTACTTTTTTCCATGGTAATTGAGATGAAAATAAAATACCGTGAATGGAAAATCATGTACTCTCAATGAAAATTTCAACCACATCTCAATTTATTCTCTTTTTCTTATTTCTTTTTATTTTTTTCATTTAATTTTTATAAATTTTCACTTAGAACAGACCTCAAATCCCCCACATAACCTCATATGATCATCAGATCATCTGTCTTATAATTTTTTATTTTGTACCTACTTAAGAAACAACTCATGTTATAATTTTTTTCATTTTTTAGAGAATGAGATGATAAAAATAAAATAAAATGAATCTTTACTTATGCCCATTTTTTCCTTTTCACTACAAAAAATAATGACACATACCCCACACACCCAACAATGAATTTCATCCTAAATAACAAACTCAGAAGGCCCTTCCCCCATAATAAAAATTGAAATATCCATGAAAAAATATTAATATTTTAGATAGTTAATGAAAAAATAGCTTGTAATGTGGAATGAATCGATAAGTAAATTCATGTATTCTAAGGGATAACATGGATTGATGTAAATGATAGGTCATATGTTAAAAAACGTATCTTTCCAATGAAATTAATCAATTAAATTAAAAAAATCATGAACTCCATATATTTGAAAGAGAAAAATTCAAATTTATGGATCACACAATATTATTCAAGACTCTTAAGAAAAAACAGAAATGTAAATAATATGTAAAAAATGATTAGAAACGCTCAATTTAGGAAATTTATTCATTTTAGATAGTACTAGTGTACATGAGTATTATAATAAATAATAATTAATCAAATAATCAAATTAAAAATTAGGACACCAATCATATTTCAACAATAATTTAAATCCGTAGATACTCAAATCAAAAAAAATTCCAAAATTACTATGATGGTTAGAATTTTCTAAATTATTCAAATACACTTCAGAGATCTAACAACACACCAAATATTAAAAATAAAAAAATGAAATATTTTATAAATAAAAGGTTAAAAAAATTCCAAAGTTCATTTTCACATTCCCCCTACACTTAAGATCAATGTACCCCTTCATTTCAGTTTAGTGTATTCAAATAAAAGGAAAGTAAAATCCAATATAAGGAAAGACACAACCTGAGTTTATTTTTCAGTGATATCCTTGATTTCATCTCCCAGATTCTACTACATAAGACATAAAATGAAATAAATAAATAAAACATAAGAATCATATTGAAATAAAATTTAATAAAAGGAAAGGGAAGAGGGGACAGAACTTGGATAAGGCCTAGTTTGGACCCCCTAAGTGAGTACTTCATTTTGACTACCTCGAGTTTTCAGTTCCTACTTCCACACAAATTTAGGTGGCTCATATTTTTTTTCATATATCCCAGCTCAATAATTTTCTTTACCTAATAATGTAGTATAATTTTTTATCTGGGGTTTATCTCTTATAGAGACCACTCACACACACCAATTTTATATTCTCACATTAATATTTTACTAAAATATACTACGGTGGGTGGTTTTATAAAATATATATGATATATATGATTATAAAGAAAAATATAGATGCACACAAATGATGAAACATAAAAAAATAATATTAGTAAGATTAAAGATGTTTCTATTAATAGTCATGATGATGCTATCATTATTCTTATAAAATATTAATTCTCAATATTTTATCCATTATTGAGATCATCCCTATCACTCAACACCCTCTCGTTTAAATTTTTAATATCCCTCACTAAACCTATACTTGTGAGATAATATCCCTCATATAAAAACCATAATGAAACATTAGCCCTCTATATGAAACATTATGATAACAACAGAGAATAAAAATGATAAATGGGAAGACAAACACAACAGGGGATAAATCGGGGTGAACCATATGCCAAATTTGGTTTCCCTACTATTTAAATTCATAAAATAAAATAAAATAAATATTTTGAAGTGAAATAGACTCAAAGAATTCATGAAACCCCTTAATAAAAAAATTATGGTTAGTTATCCATTTTTATGTAGTTGAGAAGGAGCATGGTGGGAGAATACAAAAGACAAAATAAAGAAAAGTGAAATAAAAGAGAATGTAAGGACCCTTCCTTCAATGTTACATATTCTAGTGACTTTAAACTAGAATTCATTTTCTTACATTCCCTAATGTATTTTATTTTTTATATTTTTTGAGTGTTAGTTCATAAATATTACATAAAAATATAACATATTACAAAGTGGAAAATTCTACTCAGTGTCCATTTTTTTCACCAAAAAAAACTTTTAAAATATAATATGTTTTTTCAGGACACATCTTCACAGTTTTTTATATGGACCTCATCCTTGTCCCTAATAATCTTTTAACCATATGAAAAACATTTTAAAATGTGGTATGGTCATAAAAGATCTATAAGGGACACAAAAAGATATAAATAAGTCTTCAGTCCATGAATACTTATAAAATTTTTCCTTTTTTCAAAATATACTTTGGAAAAAAAAATACACATTTTCATACCCAATAAATCGCCTTATCTACCCAAATATTTTCAAAAAATATATCAATATAAATCTTAAATGAAAAAATAAAACACATAATGGTTTTTTTTAAATCATTAAAAAATCATAATATCTTTTTAAGAAGTTATATCTTCCATCCTTATGAAGTAGAATATACATTCTTTTACCTTTTGAAATCAGAATATTTCAATAAAAACACATAGAAAGTGTAGATAAATCATATAGGTAACTTGAGGAATTACTTTCATATCATTCTTACATAAATATAGAATATCCATCACATTTAAACATAGAGTAACCATCATATTTACACATTAAATAACCATCGCATTTAATCTTGGAATAACCATCCAAGTATGTTTTGAAAATATCTAAGGAGAAACCAAATCGATTAACTTTATCCCTTTACCCAATTCATTGGTGAGCTATAACAGGCTAATCCACCCTCGGTTTATAACAGAACCACCCATAATCATAAACAATTCCAAAGAACCATAAAATAAATAAATTATATAGATCGTGAATTTCATCATAAAAATAACTAATATAAAGGGTTGTTGTCTTTGATGAATATAAATACCATTAAATATAATTAAAATTTTCTTGAATAAATTAATATTTCAACTTGAAATCGAATATTTTTTAAAAACTATTCAAATATGATAGAAAAAATCATTGAAAAGAACCATGTAAACTTGTAAAGGAAGCTGTATTTACCCAATCAAGATAATTATTGTCACTAAGAGGGGGAGTGGTGAATCAATGATATCGTTTTATTTTATGTTTCCTTGCTTATGAAAAAACCTTACCCTCCTTTTAAAGATTACTTTCCCTACTAAAAACAACTCAAACACACATCTATAGGAAAAAAAGAATTTACAAGGTTCGTTATTTAATAATAATAGCTACATGCTTCGTATGGTTTGGAAATAATCCAATACCACAAAATCCACTAGAAAAAAAATATTTTTCATAGAGTATAACAAGTAGGATATTTCTTTTCACTTGTATAGAACTATGTAAACAATTCAATAGTGTGTGTTCTCCTTCTGGAATAAATTATGTAATACAAAGTTCTGTAAAAAAACATGTTAAGGTGCTTCTTTATCAACTTTAAAAACTGTATTAATTTTAAAAAAAAATCTTTAATTTCTTACCTATAAGTTGGTAATAACTTCCTAGAATTTGTTATAAAACTCAGTTCAATTTTTTAGTATAATTATCAAGTACGTTTACTCAATATAGAAAATATATATGTCTATCAGTATAAGTTTCAGACAATTATGAACCACTTCTGTCAAATTCTAGAAATCCCAGTATGATTTCCCCAGTCTGATATCTCAATAAGAAAAATATATAGCTTTGTTATAATACCAATAAATAAATATTGGACCACTTCTTTTTCAATCTATAAAATTCAATATGAGTTCCTGGTCTGATTATCTATCTTGATACGATAACTAACTGAATATTTTAATTAGCTGAATATGATGATCAGCTGAAATGTTGAGATCTTGTATCTTCTCCTTTCTCTTCTATCCATCACTAATTATTTAAAAATATAATCCAGAAACCTATTCTTCTCTCTATAATTTTTTCATAGATCCACCTTCTCTTATCCTTTTCATGAAAAGTACATTCGTCAGAAATTACAAGGTACTTTCCCCTTTATACTCACCCATAAAATGGTTTGGGAAGAATTATTGAGATTTTTACCACTCAAATAAACTACACAAATCATATATTTCTTTTGAATTTAGGTTGTATCTTGACTTCATCAACATTTCTCAACTCTTATCATATCTTCTTGATCCTTTTATAATCTTCTAACAACTTCATCTCACCTGTGAATTTCTTCACAAACATCAGTCTGATTTTAATTCTCCATTCTGATTCACCCAATTTTATTTATTTACTATGATGCTCCATACCAATTTCATGTATGTATAAATAGACACAATTATGATTTCTCGATATGATTTCTTCATTACGATGATATATACCAACTAATAAAAACAAAAAACATCCTTCAATATTAATCCCCCCCTCAAGTACTTTTGTATCTCCTTTAGAATTTAAGTTTCTCAGTCCCTTTTTTAACACTTTTGAAACATATTTAAACAAGACTCTTCTTCTTCTTTCCTCAAGTCCGATAATCCTGAATCTGATTAATTTATCAGTGTGAGGGTACTTTTATTTATTGGTCTCAGATTCATTCATACAATTAGATTCAAATTCAATACAATGGCTCTTGACCCATTTTAAATCAAAAAAATTAAACCTAATGAATGGTTGACTACATTTTTGATCGGTCTCGGACAATTCTTTTTTGATTGGCTCTAAAATTTTCAATTCATTTGTCATCAGTTCCAACATCTTCTGAAAAAAACCAATTATGTCTTTGATGAATATGATGGATTGATGTCATCTGATTCGACTTCAGAAGCTTATTTATTTTATTCATTGTGATCATCCTTTTAATCCATCAAAAAAATATGCATCCAAAAAACTCATTATGATGATCTTGATATCGGAAAAATTATAATTTACCAATAAAATTCTACGTATATAATGACTTCCTTCACAACTTTGATTACATTGAATATTATCTTCAACGTCATCTAAATTACACTGTAAAGTATTGTGACTTCCCAATTAACATATTTCTTTCCTTCTCATCCTGATTATGATTGAAATTATTACGATCAGACTGAATGCAATTTCAAAGACATTTTCTCCCCCTTTTCTTTTACCAAGTTTCATAAAAAGATTGATAACTTAATTATGATTTATGAGAAATAAAAAATTAAAAATCATAATTATATTTATATCGGATCCATGTTGAATCTGATGCACTTACTCATTACGATTAGAACCTCATTTCGGACCCAGGGTGAGTTTAATAGACCTTTACTTCTGGATAGATTCTTCACAATATGATATAGTTCTTAAAAAATGGGATTATGATTTTCTAAATATGAATTCCATTCTTATTTTCAACAAATAAAAATTGGTTTGATTTCCCTTCTTTAAAACTTTCCTTGAAAACCAAATTCAAAACCTGAATATGATTATCCTTATCATCTTGGTCCTAATAATCTCTCCCTTTGGATTTTGTTGTTAACCATGATTCATAAATCACTGAACTCTGTAACCTCAAGTTATAGACTACTTATCAATAATTTTAAGCCTATATGAGCAAACTCATTGTAGGAAATAAGAATTATTAATATCAAAACCATGCTATCCAAAATTAGTGATTATGAAAAACTTTTCAGCTTTTCTTCCTCAGTTTTTCATCCTCATATTACTTTAATTCTTAACCTTCCTTAGAAAACATTTTGTTTCCTACAACCACTCTAACAAATAGTTAGAATAGTTCACACACTTGAAATGCTGAATTCATATCTTACCCACAAATACCCCTTTAAACATGCTTCCTTTAATGATAGATTTATGAAACAATTATCCCCCTTGAAAACACTATCCAAAGGTAAGGTAAGAAAAGGGAAAAACACATAACTCAACCTTGATGATAAATATCTTGGACACACATGTTCAACCTCAATTAATAAAAATATTCCTTCGATAAAGGTTTTGTAAAAATGACAGGAACTTGTTCCAGTGTAGGAACATACTCTAACTTAAATTCATTCTTCTCCACATGCACTTTGATGAAATGATATTTTTTATTAATATGTTTTGAATGAGAATGTTATAGAAAATTCTTGGTGAGATTGATTTCAATTTGATTATCACAACCTAAGAGCAAGGGTAACTTCACTTCAATATGTAAATATTCTAACTTATCTATTATCCACATGAGTTAGGTAGTGGCTTGAGTAGCAGAAACATACTTAGCTTCATCCATGCTAAGATTTACTGAGTTATGTTTCTTTGTATTCCAACTAACTCAACTTTTCTCTATAAATAAAACTCTACCATTTGTAGATATTATATCATCAATATTTTCTACCCAATCAGTATTTGAATAACCAAACAAATCAATAATTTTTAATCTATCATACCTGATTTTGAAAATTTTTATGCATTTGATATATCAGAGAATTATTTTTCCAGAAAGTAAATGTGATTCTTTAGGATCACTCTTAAATATTTCACATAATTTAACATCATAAACAATATCAAATCCTGACGCATACGAATATAAAAAACTTCCAATTAGATTTCTAAATTCTTTCTTATCAAAATACTTTACTTCTCTATCTTTAGAAAACTTTGTTACCACTAAAATCAATTTGGAAATAGATTTCAATTTTTACATTCCGAACTTCTTAAGAAGTTCCTTAGCATAATTTTCTTGAGAAATAAAATTGTGTTTCTAATTTTTTATAATTTTTAACCTAAGAAAGTATTTAATTTCTCTTATCATGGACATCTCAAACAACTTTTTAATCTCTTCATAAAATCTTTCATAAGATATTTCATCATCCCAGAAAAGATAATTTCATCAACATAAAAAATTACGATGAGGAAAAACTCCTAAATTTCATTAATGTAAATATTTTTATCAATTCTTCCTTTCCTAAAACTCATATTCCTTAATAAAGTATCCAATTTGGGATACCATGCCCTTAGTTCTTGTTTCATCCCATACAAGGAATTCTTCAACTTATACAAATAACTTTCATCTTTCCCAACAATAAAGAAACAAGGTTGTTCAATGTAAACTTCCTCATCAAGATACCCATTCAGAAATGAGTACTTTACATACATTTGAAAAAAAAATATCTTTATTGTGTAGTAATGTAAATAAATATTATGATTATTTCTAACCTTTCCACTAGAGAAAAGGTCTCATCAAAATCAACATATTCAATTTGTGAGTAACCTTTGTACACTAATCTTGCTTTGTTTATTATTACTTAACCTTATTTATTTAGCTTGTTTTGAAAAACCCAATTTGTACCAATAATATTTTTGTTATATGGATTAGGTATGAGTTCCCATGTATCATTATTTTTCATCTGGTATATCTCTTAATTCATGTCCTAAACCCATTTCGGATACTCAAAGGTTTTATTCACATAACTTGGATAACTTTTGAATACAAAGAAGTATGAAAAATTGTTCTTCTTGTTTGAACCTTTTGATGTTGATCACCAATAATGTTCTGAGACACCACTTTATTCATTATACTAGGATGATTTTTTTTAGTTTCTTCTTCATCACTTGAAATAACTATGTCTGATTCTTCTTCTTGAGTAGAATCACAATTTTTTGTATCCATATCATAAATTTTAATAAGACTTTCCTTTTCCAACTCAACTAACTTTTATGCATGAGTCTGTTTATCCTACTCAAGTTTTTTAATAACTTTCACATCACAAGAGTCAAGACTTATTCCTATTTCTTTATTGAAACATCTGTATCATCTTCCTTATAGAGAATATTCAAGAAAATTTCTATCTTCTCCTTTCTGATCAAACTTCCCCCAATTTTCACCTTTATTCTTTATAATACATGGTCTACCAAAAATTATTATGTGTTTCAATCTTGGAGTCTTACTATAAAAAAATCAAATATATTCATATGTGAACTTGGTATGTAGAAATGTTGGTTTTGAATATACACAATAGTGCTCATGGATTGCATCCAATAGTAATGAGAAAGACCATGTTCAACTAACATAATTCTTCTCATTTCCACCATATGTTGTTCTTTATTTTAGAAACCCCATTTTTTTAGGAGTATAGGGTGAACTCTACTCATTCATAATTACATTTTTATCAAGGTAACTTTAAAATTATTTACTTCTGTATTCACCACCATTGTTAGTTCTTAACTTTTACACTGAATACTCACATTCTTTTTTAGATTTCCTCCTAAAACTTTTAAACATTTTCAAATCATCTAATTTATTTTTTATATACATGAAACAAGTAATGAGAGTAAATTCATCAACTAAGGTGATGAAATACTTATCTCCATTCATTTATTTTTTCCTTATTATCCCACTGATATCGGAATGGATAAGTTCCAGGGGTCATTTTGAACAAATATCAACTTTTTAATGAATAGAATTTTTAATATTCTCTTTCTGAAAAATAGTGAAACACCAAACTCTTCTTCTTGGAATATTAGGAATGTATCATAAATTTTTTTATTTTAGATAACTTGATCTTGTGTCTATGAAACATATGTCCCAGCCTTTTATGACATAATTGATTCTCTTCCACCATCACCAAGAAACAAGAGTCGCGTACCTCACCAACTTGAAATAATTTTCCCTCTGTATGTTGGCCTCTTGTAACTATCTTTCCATCCTTCTCAATTTTCAAAAAAAAAATCTATCTTTATTGAAAGTAACTTTGTTACCTTCATCATACAATAGTGAAACACTCAGTAGGTTATGTTTCAACCCATCAATATATAATGATTTCTTGGATTTCAATATTTCTTTTCCAATGATAATTAATCCAACACCTTTGATTATTAATTATGAATCATTGTCGAATTTCACAATTACTTCTTTGAAATATTTTACATTATTCAAAAATTTAAAATATCCTATCACATAAGAAGAACATACACTATCAAGAATCCATGGTTTTTCTCCTTTTATGTATTTCAAAGTTGTTTCAACAACAAGATATTTTTCTTCTCCCTTTTCTTTCTACACATCTGAAGTCTGAGAATTTTTAAGAAACTTTTTTTATGTCGATAGAAAAACAAGAAAACCCTTAGAAATATTTCATGGTTGTTCACATATTCCACAAATATTTTCTAGGTTTTGGGACCTATTTTTAATTTTTACACCATCATTCTCAGATTTATTCAGAAAATCCTTTTTATATTTCTTCTTTCGGGAGGATTGAATCCCCCTAAACTTATTCATTTCATAAACTATGGAATGGTAGTATTGTTGTTGGTCGAAGCAACACATATTTTTGTATGTCTGAATCCACTACAATACCAACAGTAACCATAGAAAGAATATTTACCTCTGTAACTTCTATAGTGACCAGGATTGTAAGTATGTTTCTCATTAACCTTTTTATCTAAACTTTATTTATTAACAACATTTATTTTTTCAACTGAAGTTTTCTTTCTCAACTCAGTTTTCTTTTTAGTCTTATCGTAACTAGAATATATAAGGGAATTTTTAGAAACATTTTTAGACTCATAGTTTTTAGGAACTTCTGATCTTTTATCTTTTTTAAATTTTTTCACATATATAACCTTTCCATCCTTTTATTTTTCAAAAACTATTCCATCTTTCTAATCAACCTTTGATAGTGTATTTTTTTGATAATTTTTAGGTTCATCCTTACTAGAACTTTCACCAACATCTAAGATAGAGTTTTTGAAAATTGTATTCCTCAATTCATCTTTAGATAGTTTTTTTTGGAAAAGTTCCATGTATTTGAATTTTTCCTTCATATTTACTTCCAGATTCTCATTGCGATACTTTTCTTCATAAAGATATTTCTTCAAGTCATAAATCTCCACTAACATATTTTTATGCTCTTCTGAAATACTTTCTTGAATTTTTTTAGGAACGTTCATCTTCTAACTTTTTGTTTTTATTTTCAAGCCTTATAAACTTTCTTATAGATTATTTAAATTATTCTTTTAAATGAAATTCAATTTGATTTTCTTCTTCATCATAATTACTACTTCTGAATTCTTCACCATTCACTGTTGCAATAAAAGTATTCTCACCAACATGATCGGTAGACTTTTTGGATTCATCTTCACTATCTTCTTCTTCATCTATAGATAATAAAATAATCCTTTTATAATTTTAGGATTTTATATCTTTCTCTATGTAATACAATTTTCCTTTATCACATTATTGCTTCCATGACTTTTTTGGCCTTATTTCTTCTTTATTACTATATTTTTATTTCTTTCTTCAAAAAAAATTAGCCATAAATTTTCCAATGACTCCATATTCAAAACACTTCAAGGGAAGTTTTGATTTATATTTACCTATACCTATTACCACTTTTTTAGAAAACAAGGATAAAATATCATAAAGATTTTTATATACTTCATTTCAGAATTATAATCACTAGTTTCTTCTTCAATAAGAATATTCTTTTAATTCTCTATCTTGGAATACTTGAAAGACATTTCTCTATAGAATTTTGTTTTTTTTTCATAGATTTCTCCCTTATTTTTTCATAAGTGATGAGAGTGCTATGAAAATTATCTAGAGATAATGTTTCAGGATATCTATCATCCAATGAAGAAATGTTAGCATTAAACATGTCAGGAAGGATTCTCAAAATCTTTTCAATAATTATAGAATCTTTTAACTTTTCATTATGATTTATGATAGTTATAACAATGTCATTTACCCTAGTAAATAATTCCCCAACAGATTCATACTCACCCATTTTCAAATCTTCATACTTTAGCCTCCAAATTTTTAATTTTTCCTTTTTCACTTTTGTATTGACTTTGTATATGTTTTTCAACTGTTCCCATATACCTTTGGTTGTGGAAACACCCTTTACACTTATAAATTCACTTTTGGTCCTCAATGACTCGTAACAATGATGTTCTTGACTGTTGTCGTAAATTAAAACATCTAAAATAGACTCTAAAAATTTGGGGCATCTCTAAAGCCAAAAAAATCAATAATGACATCATGACTCTGGAGAAAGATCTCAATGATCTTCAAAACATAAACACCACCTATGATCTCAACATTGATCCTACTCATGAACTAAACATTGAATTCAAACTTAAATCCCTCCTCACTTTCAAAGAAAATATGAGAAAAGAAACGTTTAAAGCTAAATGGTTAGCATACGGTGATAGGAATACTAAATTTTACAATTATCTTCAAAGAATAAAAAAGGGCTATATGATGTTAACTCTTTTAATGGATGGGGATAGGCTCCTTGACAATTAGGATGACATTGTTCATCATATCATCTCCCACTATGAAACTGTTTTCAATGGTCCTGATATAAACAAAGACCTCATACCTGATGTCATTCCCCATGTGATCAATGATGAGGAAAACTCCTTCCTTATTAACACCCCGATGGATCATGAAATCAAAGACATTGTCTTTAGTTTGAATCCTGATAGTTCCCTGGGCCCTGATGGTTTCAACAATGGTTTTGTCAAAAATTATTGGGATGTGATTCAGATTGATGTTTGTAAAATTGTTAAAACCTTATTCACCAATGGGGTTCTCCCTCACGCCCTAAATGCCCAGTTTCTCACCTTGATACCAAAAGTGGATAACACCTATGAGATTCATTTGTTTATATCCATTTCTCTTATTAACACCCTTTTTAAAGTCATCAAAAAAATCATTTCCAACAGACTTTCCACTCTCACCAACAAAATTGTCTCATGGAACCAATTTGGTTTTATAAAGGGAAGATCCATTCAAGACTGCATTTTCCTCACCTCTGAGTGTGTCAATAATTTGAATAAAAATAACAGGGGAGGAAACATAGTGATTAAGCTTGACATCAAAAAATCTTTCGACACCATGGACTGGAGTTTTATCTTCAAAGTCTTTCAAGGATACGGTTTTAACACCTCTTTTAATAACTGCACTTAGAACTCACTTCAACTTGGAATATATATCCATCCTGGTCAATGGCTCACCTAAAGGTTATTTTAAATGCATAAAAGGTGTTAGGCAAGGTGACCCCCTTCCTTTCATTCTCTTCTCGATAGTAGAAGACTGCCTCAGTCGTCTGATCAGCAGGCTGTTAAACCAGAACAAAATAAATTCCATTCATGTCTCTCGAAATGTGAATTCTCCCACTCATCTTTTTTATGTTTATGACATCATCCTTTTCCTTTATGGGGATAAAAGAAACATTCTTAACCTAAAAAATTCACTCTCACACTATGAATAGGTTTCTAGTCAAACCATTAGCTAGAACAAATCTTTCATCTTCTTTGGGAAGAATTTCCCTCCCAGTAGAAAATGTAACATTCTCTGTGACCTGGGTCTAAAAGAAGGTACGCTTCCATTCACCTATCTTGGTGTTCCCATTTTTTGGGGTAGACCCAAATCTTGTCACTTTATGACTATTTTTGACCAAATTCTAAATCATCTTTCTTCTTGGAAAGGTAAATCTCTCTCTATTGCAGGTAGAACTTGCCTCATTAAATCCACTATTGTCTCCAAGATGGTTTACTCAATTATGGTCTATAAATAGCCATTTGGACTCATATAAAAATGAACATAGCCATAAAGAAATTCATCTAGACCGATAGAACTCTAGAAAGAAAACTTGTGAATTTTCCCTAGTCAACTTGTTGCAAACCCATTGAAAATAGTGGTATTGGTATAAAAAATATCAAGCACTTTAATGAATACCTTCAAGAAAGACTCTCTTTGAACCTTTTTTAAAATACCTATGAAGCTATTTCCTTTATTAAAAATAGGTTTCTAGACAAACTTAAAACAGGAAAATTGAACTTCATTAACTCTTTTATCTGGCCATCCATCAAAAACTCCTTCACTAATATTATGCATAACTCTGGATGGATGGTCTCCAGAGACTCCTCCATGAAATTTTGGTTGGATAACTGGACTGTCTTACCTTTAATTTCCATGTTGCCTCTTAATCAAATCCCTGATAATACCAACAACTCTATCAGAGACAATTTAAACTCTCAACATTATCACCTTCCTGACACTATTCTGAACGTTATTGAAAACTACTCTTTCTCTAACACCAATGATTTATTAACTTGGGAACCTGCTCACAATGGTATGCTCAACTCAAAAAAAAATTACAAAAATTATTTTTGAATCTCAGAAAATGATTATAGTTGGTTGAAATGCTTCAACAAGCCTTGGATAAAACCATCGCGATTCAACCTCTTATAGAGTCTTGCTCACAATAGAGTGCCCACTGAACTTTGCCTCCAATATTTTGCCATCCATCTCTGTTCTAAATGAAAAATCTGTAATCAACACAGTAAAGATGCTAACCACCTCTTTCTATCTTGTGCTACTACTTCTGATCTCTAGAACTATATTCTTGAATTTTTTACTTCATATGGTTGAAGCTTAATTCTGTCAAAGCTCAACTTAAAAAATGTGTAGAAATTAATGGCTCTCAACAAATTAAGAACCTATTTCATGTTGCAATTTCTGATCTCCACAATGTGATCTGGTATGATTTGAATGATATTATTCATAATAATTACTCATTCAATCAAAATGAAAGTTGTATGAGGATCCTCATTTCCATACAAGAAGTTTCTTTGATTCAAAATGGATGTTTCCAAAATATTGTGCATGACTTTGTGATCCTGAGGCGTCTCAGGATTAAAGGAAATTTATGCCAGACGCATCATACTTTGGAGGTGTTCTGGAGAGCCCCCCTACCTGGATGGATCAAGATCAATATCGATGGTGCCTCCAAGGGAAACCTGGGACCTGCAGGGTGTGGTGTTGTCCTCAGAAATCACCATGGACAGATCCTTGGATGCTTCAGGGGTAAATGTGGCATTTCCACCTCCCTCAAAGCTGAGATGATAGGATTGATTCATGCCATTACCTTAGCTAAATCCTTTGGTTAGAATAACCTTTGGATCGAAAGTGACTTGACGACTATTGTCCAAGCAATTTGGAATGGTGTAATCCACCTTTCTTGGCCGATTACTACCCACTGGATGGATTTCTCCCATTCACTTAGCGATCTTAACTATATCATCACACATGTTTATAAAGAAGCAAACTAGGTTGCAGATGGTCTGGAAAACATGGGATTCAATCAGGACATTACTTGGTTTGAAGACCTCTCCATTGCTCTCCTTTCCTTTCATTAAAAAGATTGTAATATGATCCCATCTTTTAGACTCTTATAATATTTCTTCCTTTTTTTAATAATATCTATGCTTTGGTCGTTTTTGACCAAGGCATCACTTTTAAAAAAAATATCTATATCCTTGGTATGGTTTGGAAATGACCAACACCACACAATCTACTTGAAAGAAATCATTTTATGTGGAATACAACGAGTAGGATATGCCCTTTCACTATTGTAGTACAATGTAAACAATTAGATAGTGTGTGTGCTACTTTTGGAACAAATTATGTAATACAAAGTTCTATAATAAAACATGTTATTTTTCTTCTTTATCAACTTTCACAAATGTATTATTTTTAAAACAATTCTTTAATTTCTTACCTAGAAGCTGGTAATAACTTTCTGGACTTTGTTATAAACTTAGTCTGATTTCCCAATTTGATTCCCAAGTCCGATTTCTCAATATGTAAAATATATATGTATGTTATAATATGATTATGACAATTATGAAGCACTTTTGTCTGATTCTATAAATCCCAGTCTGATTTTCCCAATCTGACTGCTTAATACGGAAAAGAGTTAGGGTTTAGGTTAAAATAATTATTTAATCACATGTTGGGCCTTAAATTATATAATAATCCTTAATAAATCTCAAGCCACATAATAATATTATTGTTGTTGTTATTATTATTTTAGGTGTGCACCAACTTTTTCAATAACAAATATTATAATAACCCATTAATGACATGTAAATCGTGACACGCCCAACGTGATCTACCTCACTGTTAACATATAGAATAATAGTTTTTGTCAAAAAAATATAATTGTGTGAGTCATGACATGCATTAATGATAATACTAAAGTCTAAGTATGATTACACACACTCGTAGATAGGAATATCTAATGACACGAAAACATGAGAAATTCCTGCTGGTGGATTTATTTTTATAATCTCTCATCTTGGATATTACCAAGTGTGAACTTCATGAGAAGAAGCCTTGTCTGTATATGAGTACTCACACCTGATAGTCTATATACTATATTCCCTGTCATAGTATATTATCTGGCCACATAACTATATTTTATAATATCATCATATCACTTCAAGATTCACATCATTGCGGGGAACTTCTATGACCTTGTCAATGTGACGTATACTCTAGGAAATTATGACATTAGAGACATGAAGAATAATGAAAATTTTGTAATAAAAAGTTTTTTTAACATTTAATACATCAAATATACATGTAATAAAATTAAAAACAGTTGGTCCTAGGACACAAAATCGAACAAAAAAGTGATGGATCTATAGAAGATATATGTAGCCTAGATGCTGATTTAAATTATGAAAAAGGTTGTAGTATGGGGTGTGTTAAGGTAGTGTCGTGCCTCAGTTGGGTTGGTATAATCGTAATCATGGTGGGGAAACCATATGGATACAAAGGAATCCTAAGGAATTAAATAAGGTTTGTGAATGTTAATGGAGGACTAGATGGTGAAGTCTAAAATGATTCTCATGTGATAGATTGTTAGGCTCATGCTGAGTGAAAACCATTTTCTAACTAAGTTGTAAATCTACTAGGATTGAATCCAATGGTCTGACTTCTAATACTAGATGGATATGGAAAATCAGAATGACCAATGATTAGATGTTCAAATACAAGATCGACAGAATCTAGCAAACAAGATGATGTTAGTTAAAAGTAGGTGATTAGGGGATATCTCTTGATCGGTCAGATGGGGGAAATGTGAAGACGCAAATAACTTTCATGAAAGTAACTATTAGATATGTGTGAGTCATAAACTCATTATTATGCTCTCTTAAAATACAGGTTCATTTATTTTCTTCAATTCTTTTCAATCTAATGCACAATCTTTTATTCATGTGGATTTATAACATTCTGGTCATTTATCATTATCTAAACTGCCAACACATGTTTTGTTTATTCTCTCTTTTCTGTCATCAATAATTAATAATCATAATTATAGAATCACTACAGTAAAATACTTCACAATAAACCATTTTTTAAGGTAAACATCAAAATTTCATTATAGGAAAACTTTATTTTTTGGTTATCCAAAATTTGGTACATACCACCTTTAAGTTGGATTTAATAGCCTTTGTCATGTATGCATTCCAATAATTCTATGGTATTTCAAACTAATAACTTATATAAAAAACAAGTTATCTTAAATATTATTATGTATTGGTTCAATAACACTAATATGTAGTTTCAATTCTGTAACCTTTGTCATGTATTATTTATAATACTTCTATGGCATTTTAAACTACCAACTTATGTAAAAAATTAATTGTCTTTATTATTTTTATATATTTGTTTAATAACACTAATATGTTGGTTCAATAACACTAGTATGTTGGTTCAATAATACTAATATACATTTTGAATATATTGTTTCAATTTTATAACATTGTTATAGTTTGTAAAAAGTTTAGTGTTGTTATCATATAACCCTGCTGATCCTTGAGGGTTCCCAATACTCAGCCTTGGATACTTTAACCAGATGATTCGAAACAGAAACCATGTGACCTTTATTGATCTATGTACCCCCATATAAGGACATGAGCTTAAAAGTTTTAATTCTCTTTGCAATAACAGATTTAATATTACATGGTAAGATTAATTTTATTTATACATTTTTTTATATTTATATTCTTATCTATTTTTTGTTACAAAACAGTGAAAGTATTTCTATCCATTCTATTATTTTATATAGTCATTAAATTTCCAATCTCGTGCAATTGTACTGGGGATAATATAAGTATATTAATAAAAATAAAATTGTAATAAATGTATTTATAATAAATGAAATTATATATAATATGTAATAAATTTTTTACATAAATTTTATAAAAATAAAATAATATACCTTTTAAATATATATATATATATAATACATGAATAAAAATGAAAATATAAATATACATGTATTTAGAAAAATTCATAATAAATTAACTTATAAGTTAAATTAAATATATTTTTTAAAAAAATATGTATAAATAATAATTATAAATCCATTTAGAGTTCTATTAGAAGTTTCACCGGTATTTTTAATGGAACTTCCAGTGGACGTTTCAGTAGAATTTACAGTGGAAGTTTCATAATACAATAAGAGTATATATTTATAAAATTGTAGAATATATTAATAAAAATTAAATTTTAATAAATATATTTATATTAAATGAAATTATATAAAATATATATCACATTTTTTTACATAAAATTTATAAAAAGTATATAATTTACAATTTAAATATATATATAATACATGAATAAAAATGTAAAAAAGCATATATAATTAGGAAAATTCATAATAAATGAACTTATAAGATATCTTGAATATATTTTTTACAAAATCTATATAAATAAAAATTATAAATCCATTAAGAGTTTGAGTGGATTTTCCAGTAGAATTTCTAGTCAAATTTCCAATTGAAGTTCCACTAAATGTTCCACGATACAAAAAAATTATATATTTATAAAACTACATAATATATTAATAAAAAATAAATTTTAATAAATATATTTATATGAAATACAATTATATAAAAAGAAATATTTCATTTTTTATATAAATTATATAAAAATAATATAATTTACCATTTAAAAATGTATATAATACATGAATAAAAATGTAAATAAAACTAGTATTTTCCCCCCATTAAATTGCATGGGATATGATGTGTTTTAATATTTTTAAAATTAATCAATTGATTATGAATTAAAAAATTAAAATAATAATTGATATACATAGAAAGAAACCAAACATTGGACATTTTTTATCTACTAATAAAAATTTTAAAAAATGTGTTATGAAACAATGATATAAAGATAGAGGATATAAATTAAACATAACCTAATTAGAATAATAGTTTGTAATAGTTGTAATGTAATTCTGTTCAACAAAATTAGAAAAATAAAAATCATTATAGGTCTATTTGGAAGGATTATAATTCAGTATCAGGTGCATTGAAATTGTAAAATTCTCATAATAGATTAACGTGGTAAAAAATAAAAAAGATAATTAGTAGATAAAACATAATATGATTTGCAAACTCATGATGTAAAATAAAAGAATCTAACTCAGATTTTTCCTCATATAAAGAAAACATAAAATGGGATACTGACTAAAACTATAGAAAATAAACAATACATGATGATAGCTTATACAGAATCATATATTACCAACTACAAACTTCAAAAAATGCTAGTGAGCCACTAAAAAATCAAGATTAGAAGTTGATTTTATAATCAAATAATAAAATAGAAGCATCAGATGAATATAAATCCATTTATTTTGATGGTGGATGTAAACAATTCAAGGATATGGATTCACTTAAGGATGTATGTAATGTTTACTATAACTAATTTTAAATTGCAGGAATCCAGTGAAAATTTGGGCCAGTCTTGATTTTTTGGGTGTAATTTTTCTACAATGAGGTATCAAATATTCTATATATTGGAAAAGAGATTTATAATTTTTTTTAATTGTCTTGTTTTGGAGAATCTATATGGTTTCCTGGAGGATTTGCGCAATTTCTCTTAATTGTGAGTTAACCTTACACCCACTATAACACCTCTAAAACCTCATGAAACAATCTAGAATCTCCTAAAAGTTGAATCGATCATTACATAACTTTAAAATAGATAATAAAGGGGAAACCTACCTTAAAAAATTTTTAATATCTCAACACCAACATATTTTTTTTAATATCAAAGCACCTAAACCCATTTTTAACATCCAAAAGTAAGCAGTAAAGTACTCGGGACTCAACCCTAGTTATTATATATTTTTTACAGGTTTTTATTTTGAAAAATATATAACCTAAAAAATATATCTATAATAACTAGATGAAGACAATCATATCATGTCATTAGAGAACAAAAATATTATCAACTTGAAACCATTCAATCATACTCCCTTCAGCACAACACCTCGGGTGTAATGTATTATAGATTGCCAACTACTCCTTTTGGGAATAAATATAGAAAGGGGGATTATATAGAGAAAAATGAAAAATAAAGGTTTTAAAAATGGACCAGTGTAAAATAAGTTATAGATCAATGAAAAAAATGTGAAATGAGAACATATAGTAATCCATATTTTTTATTTTAAGGAATGGTGTAGATATTCTATCCAACAAATCATTCTACAAAATTAAATCCATATTGAATATTTTCTAAAAATAAATTAATGAAATTTAAATTTAAATAATATGAATAAAAAGAAACCTATATAAGAATCTATAGTCTATTATATGTTTCTTATAATGTGATGGAAGTAGAAAATTATGTAAAAGAGATATTCAAAAAGACACTTCCCCTCGAAAAGGATTAGGGAATTTACTTAAATGAAATATTTGATATTTGTATAAAAGCTGATTGTTGTATTAGAAAATTAAAAATAATTTGTAAAGGAAAGGTAGACTTTAAAATCTTATCTTCACGAAATCTTATAAAAGTATAAGTTTTCTAAAATAACTCTCCTCCAAAATTCTCTATGAAAATAAAAATATGTGTAGGAGATAACAACACCTAAAAGAACATGCTATAAAAAATGCAAACACTTTTTTCTTATCCAAACACTAGATCTTGAAAATTTCACAGCTAAAAAAATATTTACTCTTTTAAAGGAAACTAAGAACTTTAATAATCTTAAACATGAAAACCCATGGATCTTGGTAAAAAAACATACAAACCATGTATTGAAAATTTTGATAATGAAAATCACTTTAAAAAAATTATATTCATCTCAATACCTGAAATTAAAGTGATACTATAAATAAATTATTCAAACCCATTCTATATTATTGAGTTGTTTTTGAAATTTATAACACACATCATAGCACTACTTCTAAGGGATCCATTATCATGTCTATATAGAAAAAATGACTATGTATAATGACCTTCACAATAATATTTCATGACGTAGAAATTCAAGTGAATGAGCCTGTGAGGATTAGCGTACAATTTATTCAACCATAAAATATTAAACCAGGCCTATAGAGAATCAGTATGGGTCAGTTATATGAACATTTTTAACAGAGTCCATAGGGACTTTATAAAACCAGTATTTATAAATTCCATCTTCTCAATAAAAATTAAATGCTTCTAATAACTACAAATTTAAAAATTCATTGTTACTTGTTGTGTTAGGTTGAGTAAATATATAATGTATTTGGAATAACTATTGAGTTGTATGACCAAAATCAAAAAAAAAACAATTCCTAAGAATAGATGGAATATTTATTAATTTATAGTATTTGTATTCTAATGAATAATACCCCATTCCCAAACACGAACCAAACCAAAAAAAATATTTGTTTTATTTATTGTTTTAAAAATATATTAAAAGTATATAAACCATAAATGATAAATTTTAATTCCTATACTTTAAAAGAAATTTAGTTATCTAGTAAGAATATATTAAAGGCTAGTACAGTATTATCATTACTAAAATTACTTGAACCTAAAATATTTATACAAAATAGGGATAATTTTAAATAAATTTTTGATTATTTCATATATAATATATAAATAAAAAAATATATATATTTTTTTGTATAATTCTCTAGAATACTTAAAATCATATCTCCATTAATTGTTTAGAAAGTATATATATAATATTGTAAGAATTTATATGAATACCCATTCAGTTGTTAGAGGTGCTAAAACCAAAATGTCTCCTAAGGGATTCCTCTTGGAATACCTCAAATTAATGGATCCTAGGGGGAAATAATTAGGAGACAAAAAGAAAGGAAACTATTAAGAAAAAATTTAAGTGTTTTTTATAAAAAATTATGGAACAATTAGGGGAATTAATTCATAAAAATAAAAATATACATCACTCATTTAAGGATCATGACCAAGAAATTGATTATTTAAAATGAATCATAATAATATACTATAATTAAGTAGAAAATGGAGTAAAAAACTAATTTTAATTTCTTGATTTCACCAAATGGTCTAATATCACCACTTATGTAGAAAATAAAACCATTATCCATCGATAAAGAAATAATGATAGTCATCAATAACACTAATTAACAAAATTAAAATATTATCCTAACCCAAACAAAATAGAAGTTAAAATTATCATAATCTAGTATTTATTGAAACCATGAAGCATAATTTCAATCAATATTGTAGAAAAAAAATCAAAAAAAAACTATGATCAATGGTCATGTATGAAAAAAGATTAGCATGTACGGTACAAGGAGTGTTATTTTTTCCAGGTCTAATTAGAAAAGTACACCATTGAAAACCAAGATGGAATATGAGATAACAATTTTAAATAATATAATAGAGAAGCAATGAAACATGAAATAGAAAGTTTTAAAATAAATATGTTAATTATACCATGAGAAGTAATAAAAAATGATTACTTCAAACAAATTTAACTTGAGGGTTAAAAATATATGTAATAAATGAAAGAAAACTCATCAATATAGTAGGATTATAAATATTTAGAGGTAGATGTATATAAATATAGAAGTTTTATAAGTATTCAGAGACAACCTATTGTAGAAGATGAGGCATGTGTTTTTATTAAAGATGAAAACATTTCTAAAAATTCAGGAGGTTGTCTAAAAAAGAGAGGAGAATGCAATGATAAAATTGGGAGAGTTTGTATAAGCCTCTATCTTGTCGGACTCCTCTTGTTTCAATGCTCACAAATCATGCAAATCATGTATATCATGTAAATCATGTAAATCATGTACATCGTGTACATCATTTAAATCATGTAAATCATCTACATCATGTAAATCATGTAAATCATGCTTAAATCGTATAAATCATGATTACTTTTGTTTTATTATGTTTTATTACAATTATTTTTAACCTTAATCCATTATGTGAGTATTATTTCTTAAGAAAGACAGCAGATATTTGACAAAGTATGAGACACTCTTTATGTGCCCAAACGGTCTCACCGTTTATTCTGGAAATCATAAAAGTCTATGACACCATTTCTTTAACACTGTAAATGTGCTACCAATTCCAGAATTTACAATGGACCGGACACTTTAATTGTGATACTAGTTCTAGAATTTGCAAAGTACTAGACATTGTTTCCATAACACTGGTTTTTTGGCACCGTAACAAGACACCGTTCAGAAGTTTGACAAAGAACAAGATACCATTTCTGTGACACAATAAAAAGTCACTAGAACAAGACACATTCCCAAGTCACCGCTTATGACTCACCATGATTATTGCATCATTAATGTCTCACCACCAACTGTGACACCATTTCTTAAAAAATTTGTTATCTTTTTCAATCAAATTAAAAATTTGATTCTAACAATCATATTTGAGTCATTTAATGACACTGAAATAATTAATGATCTTTTATATACATGAAACCTTATAGTATGAGGTACGACGTGTGGAGATCGTGCTCCTTGTCGGACAAAACACAAAAATCTGAAGATTAAATACAAGGTGGCGCACGAGCTGGAAAAAACGAGGGGACTGAAAGAGACATTATAGAAGAAAACACATGCATGGAAGAACATATAGAAGAACAATGATAATCCATACTACTTTCTATATATCATCTTATTAATATCCTTGCATAAATAACTCAAATAAGAAGAAGCGCTACAAAGAGTTAAACAAAAACTCACTCGAAACTAGAAAACTGAACTCACGACACTCGATTTCTGAGTCTACTTTCAGAAGAGGACCCGAACGTCAAATTTGCTTCATCTTAGAAGTCCATAGCTGCATAGAACAGCACTCAGATCATTTATAATCCATTTTTATTATATTTTTCTCTATTGTGTATTTTTTATTAATCTTTTGAGTAGTGTGTTCATCTGTACTAAAAATGCACACTGTCTCCTATGCTAAACTAGAGGATACAAAATATCCTCTCACTATTAATATTTTACACCTTGTTTCACCCATGTATAATTATGGAAGTGGTCCTGTGTGACCTGGATATTATATTTCCCACATAGAATTGTGGTATAGGTCAAGTGGCCTGGAAAGTCTTGCATACTATTGTGTAAACCTTGATCCAGGGTGTGGATCAAAGATTTATATATATTTTTATTTGTTTAAGGTGATCACCAAGTGGATTAGATTAGTTATCGTCTTGAGATTGAACCACTTTTTTTAATCTAATATGTTTTTAAATTTAGTTTACTCTTTTTTTAACACATGTTTCAAAAAAAATAAGTTTTACTTTGATAGTTAGTCTTGGATAGTATTTATAACTATTTTGATTTAGTAAATTGGTTTAAAAAGTTATTTTAGTATTTTAGGTTGATATAAATGAGAAGTAATCAATCTCTTGAGAAATTAATTTAATAACCAAACTATTATAAATTTACTACTTTGATTAACTGTCCTGTTTTGTTTTTCTTTTAAATTGGGGGATCTTCAAATAAATCTTTTAACAGAAATTTTTATAGGAACTCAATTCACACCCATCTTGAGTTTCTTACTCCAACCAACACGTCTGATCGACATTGTATACATCTGTCTGATGTACTTTGTACATACATTTCTGAAATACTTAGTACATTTATGTCCAATGTATTGGTACATGTTTATCTAATGTAGTTTATACACGTCGATACGATGTACTCAATACATGTTCATCTAATATAATTGGAAGATGTCTTTCTAATAGTATTAAATTTCCTCATCCAATAAAACTAAAATTCTTCCTATAAATACATCATACTTTGGAAAAGAGAAAAATTATAAATATAAAAATTTAATATTGGATTGTAATTTTGAAAATTAAGATTAGAAAGTGTTATTTCAACTCAATAATCACCTCCTTTTTTAAAATAATAATACACAACACTTAATAAAAATTACAAAGTAAAATTTTAAAAATAAAACATTTGAACCTACTCCCTTTTACATAACTCTCGAGTGGTCTATCATCCTCCCCCTTTGTGATTTTAAAAAAGGAATTTAAAATGAAAGAAACACTTAGTATAAAGAGTTCTTGAAATTTTATAAAAACCCCACAAACTATTCTGAGGAGTAAATGTAAAATTTAAGAAAACTTTTCATATATTAAAAGGAATATGAAAATAGTAAAAAAAATATAAAGGTTTAATTGTTACAAAAATCCAATAGTTTAAGAAAAAAAATTAATCCTTCTTAGAAAATTTCCTCACAATGTTATTCATATTATTTAAATATTTCTCTATATTTTCTGATTTCTATTCCTTGGAATCAACCTTCATAAGCCTTTCCTTCAGAGAATTCAGCTTCTTATTATACTGGTAGAGCTCTGAATATTGTCGAATAACAAAGGATTTCAAAGCTTCAATTTCTCTTGAGTATTTAACCACTTTAATGTTAATTGTATTGGAAAACTTTGAAATATATTATTTCTCTTTTAATCCTGACTATCTTCTCATCAAAAAACAATTATCCTCTTCAGTGTTGTTGATCTACTTTATGATGTTTTTTAACTTTCTAAACTTTATAGAAGACTTCATTTTAATATTATTAAGCTCGACATCATTATGAATTACTATCTCTAAGACTTTATTGAGAATGATTGACCCTTAAATTTTTGTAAAAGTGGGTTCCCTAGAACCAAATTGAACAGTACGTTTCTATTAACATATCATGTATACAGAGAGTTATGCATGATGTATTCTCACCATAATAGTGTTGATATTTCTATATCAACTATTTATATGGTAATTCTATCATATTAATTTTCATATAAAAAGGTTATAGAATTTCTCAAGATCTAATGAGAACCTAGAGATACCATGATAGTAACATTAACCTTATGTCATATAGTCCAGATATATCATGTTGACCGGACATAGATGATGTGTGACTATCAGGTGTTTGGGACTCACAGTCATTAAGACTTATTTTCAGGAAGTTCAAACTTAGTGATATCATGTTAATGATATCATGAGCACTGGACTGCCAATAGGAACACCACATATTTTAGGTGTCATTGGTAGTTCATATCTGTGAACACATGTAATGGTCTCCTAACTTGAGGTTTTTATCAGTGTATACTATTTGATTATGTACTTTGATGTAAAATGAAAACCACGAAATTTGTTTCATGCTAAGGTAGTTTGTGTTCGGTGTGTCATTGGTGGGAATTTCATTGATTGAATAATCAAGATATATTTTTTCAATTTTTATATGAAGTGACTTATTTGGTCTAATTGATTAGGATGGTAGTATCTTCACTAAATTCATGGTTGTGGTATAAGAAGGTAATTCTATCAAGTAAGGTTAATAAAAAATAAAGTAAGAAAGTATGATGACATGAATTGTGCATCCTACTTTATGAGATATTTTGAGACAGAGTAATTATATTACACGATGTGTGTTCGTCAAAGATTTTCATTACTACAGATATTTATTATCTTCTTAGGAGAGTTGATGAGTTGCTAGAATCAACTCATGGTTTGTAAATAGTATTCACTTCTATCAAGAAAATATCCTAGAGGGCGACACACTAAGAGTATTCAAAATTATATCATATTCTAATGAATAGGAGTATAAGACATGGTGGGCCCCACTATGGGGTTCAGAAGATGTTTGATTATAAATGATAGCAAAGGAATAAATAAATTTATTATTATTCAAGTATATAATAATTGGAGTTTAATTTATTTATTTAAAGTATTTACAAGTACTAAAGTAAATACAAGGAAATATATTTAATGAACAAATATTATTTTAATATTGAAGATTCATTTAATATTTTTAGGAATACTAATTAAGTGTTTTTGTGTGAACTCTCAAAATATTTTAACTAAGTGCAGCAAAGGAGATGGCCTAGGTTGTTCTCCTGAGGAGCTGTTATAGTCAATCACTTACTACTTCTAGTTCACTTATTATTTTTTATTTATTTATTTCATTTATTAAATAAAACTAAAATAAATGGAGGTTTGAAATTTGAGAATTAAATACTAAAATTAAACATGCAGATGCAATGCAAACACAATGAATGAAAATAAGATAAAGATATGAAGAAAGGACAAATTCTTGAGAGAATCACCCTGAGTAAACCTTCATTATCTTATTATTAGTTTTAGATTTACTTAATGGACACACTCTATCATATGTGTGAATATCCTCTTCTTCCTATGGTTGTGAATATATAGTGTACTCAATGATGACCGAGAGACTGTACATCCACCTCCTTGATCAAGGGAGAATATTATAGAAGTGAAAGTTAAACCTCAAGTGGCAAGGGGAGACACAAATGTTTCTTTCCCACTAAAATCCCCCTCATCCTAACTCTAAGAAAATTAGAAAAATTAAGAATGATAGCTCAAAACCTTGGGTTAAAAACTAGATTTCTCCCCCAAGAACTTCCTCAGGTTAGCTACTCATGATCATAAGCATAAGAGTTCATAGAGAAGAAGAAAACAGGATGGAAACACAAAAGATAAAAAAATAATAGAATATGAGGAAGAAGAAGAATAACATATACTAAAAATGAATAATATTATTACAAAAAAACTAAAAATATACTGAAAATGGCCACCTAGAGTACCAACCCTTTGAAATGAAGAATAAACACTTTTTTATAGGAGGGGGGAGGAATTTTGGCTCCAAATATGTGCATTGAATATATGTGCATTGATGACCTATTAAATAGACAAATTGGGACAAGGTTTCTTCAAGAAAGTTGATCCATTTTTTCTACCTCATGCACTATACAAATTTAAAAATTATTGGCCATAGGATTTATAAGGTATGGTAGATTCACTATGATAAATTATTTCTAGATAGGTGACTCTTCATATTCCAATGATCCACTTTACCATGCATTAATGAACTTGAATAAGGTCGAATAAATTGGGGACACAGTTAAATAAGTTTTTCCTCAGGATTCTTTTTAGGAACAAGTTAAATTATAGATTATTTTGACTCTTCCTCTTCCATATATTGGCCCATAATCAAAAATCTTTAGATCTATGCATAGTTTTTCAGGCCTAACTTATGTTCTAGATTTGGGACTCCAAATAGTGGATTGAGCTTTCGGTCTAGAATAATGAAATTAATCCCATTGTGTATGTAAACCTAAAAAAAATAATTTCATGATTTAGATCAGTGTATAAAAATTTATGGCTTAAATACAAAATAAAAATAAAATAGTTAAAATCAAAAATAGGTCTTTTTTGCAATTAAGCTCAAAGTGCCACTAAAACCATAAAATGTGACAATTTCCCTTAAAATAATACAATGGTGGGATTAAAAACATTGAAATTAAATTTAAAATAATGGAAAACATTTTCTTTATCAATTACCCCACACTTAAACATTGCACTCTTAGGTAATCATCTTATATCAAGGTCAAAATAAAATTCCAAAATCATAAATTAAAATACAAGAAATTTATCATATCCAGAAAAATATCATGCCTCCTACATGGATTAAAATTCCCTAACTCAAAAATCATAAAAATAAATTCAATTTTATATTAATACTCATGTGCATGTCATGTATACCTCCTAAAAAATAATTCTCTCTTTACACAAGGATTTTTTGTGTGGAATTTTTCTCATTCTAAAGAACATGTGTGATCTCCATAGGCTTACAGTCCTGTTAGTATCTTCACTTCACTGAGTCACAAATGTGTCAGTTATGACATATTTTTTAGGGGATATTTTTAGGATAAGGTTTGGTAGGTTTTAAATATAAAAACATATAAGGTGGACTGAGGAGGGTTAGTCTTTAAAGTAAAGTAAATATCTGGAAACAGTTTTTCTCAAGAATAGTGTGCTCTTCAATCTATGACTTCCTGCATTTTTATTACATAACGTTTCATTACATTGTACAAACAGAAGATATTTTAAAGTTTAGTTTCTTATAGATAAGTTACATAATACATGAAAACATTAAAATATTCTTATAATCCACTTTAACGGCTTCATCATAGGTTCATCATAAGTACAATTACTATATCTCATAACCTAGGGACATACATCAAAGGAAAGGGTTAGCATAAGGCCTAGTAAGGGAGAGCATAAGGAAAATAGTTTACATATGATCTTGTGGGATATCAATAAAGGCATGAGAAAATGAAAAGGAGAAAAAACGTAATAAAAATAACATGAATAATAACATAGAAATATGGATAAAACATTTAAATGAGACATTAATAAACATATCACCAAGGTGTGTTACTGAGGTGTCATAACAATACCAAGGTTATTCACCAAGGTATCGTAAAACATGTCATATTTAGAGATTAAATTCTTTACCCAATACATTGGATTTCTATCTAGGTGAACCATTTATATGTATTAATTAATTTGAGATAAATATATCATAATCAAACATTTCATAAATAACCCATGTAGAATAAAAGAAATGGGTTTTATATCAAAATCATGGTGTTATAGAAAGTGCTTAAAAATAAGATCTTTATGTCATTTTTAACCCATGGAAATGGAATGTGAGTTTCATGTATATTAATACCTGAATCAAATAAATAATTTTTACATTTATTTTAATAAACTTGGAAACTAAATTGGTTTGGGTATTCATAAAAATAAAATAAAAGATAATTTCTTGAGGAGAAAAGAGAAATTTTGAGAAGTAAATTCAGCAGCATAATGAGTATAAAACATTATTTTAGAAAATGGTAAAAAGAGAGGGAAGAAGGTTCCCCCATTCATAAAATAATATAATTACAATGGGATAAAATATATTGTACAAAATAACTTAGTTTTGAAATTGGAATACATACCAAATAAAAAGTGAACTAGAATGGAAAAAGAAGTGGAGATTTCCTTTACCTTGAAGATTTGTTCCTAAAACATGAGGATCAGGACCTTGGGGACTTAAGGAAACCTTGGTAGGAATACTTGGGAGGTAAAACTATCATATATTTTCGGATAATGTAATGGTAGTGAAATTAAATGGATAAATGGGTGTATATTTATATCAAAATTGAAGGATTTGTTTATTAATTTTCAAATATAGGTCTTGGAAACCTAGGTTGTGGAAAATGAAAATCCATGGGCTTTCCCAGGGTATTTTCTCTAGTTATTGGAAAATTTGGATATATTTTATGTTATTTTAATCAACATGATTCAACCATAATTTTATATTACTTATTTAGGAAAGGAAAAGTAAAGTTTCCATAGAATAACATTTTAGAGTTAAAGTTTCATTTTTAGAATTTGGAAAGTAAATTATAGATTTAGAAATTGATTAAGATATATTAAAATATATTATATTAATAAAATAAAATTTTTTAGGTTTTATATTGAGTTTGATTAATTATTATATAATTATGAAATCATTATGAAATCATTAAACATGCTAGAAAAACTCAAATTGTGTGTTCATTATTCATGAAAAAAAAAGTATTTTAGAAAATTATAATATATTCACCATAACATAATTTTGACATGATGATTCAAAAAATGATATTTATTTTATTGGAATAATTCTATAAATATTATAATTTTAACTTTTAAATATAAAAAAAATATTTATTAAAAATAATAATGAGTTGAAAATACATAGTGAAATTTTTGATACTTAAAAAATAAAAGTATTTTATAATTTATATTTATAAAAGAGTGTTTTTATCAAAATATTTCATTAAAATAAACATTATTCATAATACATTATTTTATTACTATAATTTATATATTTCTTAAAATTACAATTTTTTCTGAAAAATCAATTTATAAAATTCTTTATAGTTTTATATTAAGAAAAACTATTCTTAAACAGAATTCATGGAATAAAAATTTTATTTACATAATGGAATTAAACTTTAATTAACTTAGGCCTCAACACATAACCCCTTATAACACCCACTTATGACCTAAGGGTAAGGTGTGAGATGGTTATAGACTCATGTGGTGGCTCAACTAACATCGACCGAGTGGTAATTTCCACTAACTTGAACTTATCCTGTAGGCGATTTCGTTCAAGCTTCACTTGTTAAAGTTCTTCTTGGGCATGTTCAAGAGAAAACCCCAGTGATGCTATGTCCCTCACAAGCTCCAATAAATGAGCTTCATATGACATGAATCTACTTGTTGTGTCTATTGCTTCTCTTTTTTCATTAATTATCCTTTTTCATTTATACTTATAAACATTAATGATAGCATTCAAATTCTTATCAAGAGTATAGTTTCCAAAAGTTATACTGACCAATGGTCGTGTTTGACTAATGGTCAGGTTTGACCAATGGTCATATTAAGGTAGAATCTCAAAGGTCGCATTTCCCTTTATAATCTATTCATTATTAATGAGATATGGTTTTTTTGTACAGAAATAATACAACACACATTTTCATGAAACAGATTTCATTAAAAAAAGTATGGTTCATTGAATTTTCCCCCCTTAAGAAATTTCATCCCCAAAATTTCAAATCATGCTATCAGTTGAGAAATTTTGTGGGTACTTCTACCTCATTGTCTCCTCTGGTTCCCACATCGCTTGTTCATATTTATGGTTCCTCCACAACACTTTGATGAGGTGGGTAATCTTGTTGCATAGAACCTTATCTCTATGGTCCAAGATCTCCACTAACTGCTTCTCATATGACAGTTCATGTTCTAGTTGTACAACATTAGGGTTCAGTGTATGTGAGGGATCAGGTATATACTTCCTCAAGATAGATATGTGTAATACATCATGAAATTGAGCTATATTTGGTGGAAGTTCAAGATGATGGGCCACTGTTCCTATGCGATCAAGGATTTCATAGGGGGCCAATGTAGGGGTTAAACTTCCCTTTCTTACCAAACCACATGACTCTCTTCCAAGATGATATTCAAAGGAAAATTGTGTCACCAAAATTAAACTTCAAGTCCCTTCGACAATTGTCAGCATAGTTCTTTTGTCGACTCTGAGAAACCTTTATATGTTGTTGTATGGAATGAACCTTTTCTGTCATCTATTGTACAAGATCATACCCAATCATCTTTCTCTCAGAAACTTCATCCAAACATGTAGGAGTTCTATATCTCTTTCCATATATAGTTTTATAGGGTTCCATTTGAATACTTTATTGTAAGTTGTTGTTGTGTGATAACTCAACTAATGTAAGGAGTTAATCCCATATACCATTGAATAACATTGAACATGTTCTCATCATGTCCTTTAGTGTCTAAAAATTTCTTTCAGATTAGCCATTAGTTTTGGGGGTGATAGATCATACTGAAATTAAATTCAGTATTTAGAGCATGTTGAATACTTCCCTATAATTTAGATATGAACCTTGGATCATAATCATAAATGATAGAAATTGGTACCCCATTCAACTTCACCGATTTCATTATGTAAATCTTGTCAAGTTGTTCAAGAGATAAATCTTTCTGAATAATGATAAAATGGTTAGTCTTGGTGAGATGATCCACTATAACCCATATCGCATTATTTCTTTTGGATGATCTCAAAAGACCAGTGAGGTCCATAGTGATATTTTTTCACTTCCATGTTAGTATGGGTAGTCATTGAAATACCCCTTTGGTTATTTTTTGCTCTGCCTTCACTTGTTAACACACTAATAACCTTGTAGTGTTTTCATCAATATTCATTTTCAATTTATCCCACCAATAATGATCATTAAGGTCCCTATACGTTTTATTTGTTCCAAGATGTATAGATAACAAAGATCTATGACCTTTATCCATCGACTCCTTTATTTTCATAATAGATTGAACATATAGTGACCCAAGACTTTTACACATAAACTCACATGATTTTAAATATAATTATCCTTAAAGTAAAAAACCATGGATTGTAAAGTATAATATCTTTTGAATATTAGTTACATAAAATTTAATACTTGAAAATAGAATAAAACATCTCATTATTAAACATCCATAATGAGATCCTAACTTATTTTGAGCTCCTACATCTTTATAGGATAACTTGGGGAATACATACAGAAAAGGGATGAGAAAAAAATCCTATTAAGGGAATAAACATGGGGAAAAAGAAAACATAAAACATTAGTTAGAATGTATATCATGATAATAATTAAAGGCATGGTTCATAATTAAACACAATAAATAATGACATATAGAACATGGAATATTATGATCATAGAAATGTACTAAATTGGAAGCAACATATATCATGGCATAAACATGAGTCAAGGCTAACTACCAAGACTATGCCTCATAGTGGACAAAGTCCCATAAAGGAATTAGGTTTACTCCCTATCCCAACAAGACATATCATTAGACTAAATATTACCTAATTAATTGGAGTGATATCTGGGTACACACATCACAACATGTTCATGCATATGTGTTCCACATAAGGAATCAAACATATGGTATAAACATAATGGTTACCCATGGGAAGAAATGGGTATCATAATCATGTCATAAGTTATAACAAATAGACGTATCATAAAGGTGTCTATGAAATAATGGATTTAATTCATACTTGGAAATTCATAAGTTAAAATAGAAATATATCATTATAAGTGACATCAAATTTAAATGAAATGATTTAATAGTTTTTAAGAAACATTAGAAATGAGTTACTTTAGTGAGATTTTAAGGAAAGTATTAAAGATTATTTAAAACAGATAAAGTCATAATTGCTTGCATAAAAATGGAAATGAACTAAGATATTTTTTCATGATAAAAATGGGTAATTTTTGAAAAATATTAGTGGCTTAAAATATATTATGGAGTTTACTTGAAAATTGGTAAGAAATGGGAAAAGTTCCCTTTAATCAGGCTTTATTATTGGGAGGAATTGAGAAGTAAAACTTATAAGAAATTTAATTACTCATAAAATAAAGATGAATTAAGATACATACATATGTTTGGTACATATATACAGAACATGGGAGAATTAATTAATATTAATAAAGGAATAAATTAAGTCAAATAGAGATAAAACGTAACCCAAAGGTAATATGGTGGTTCAGAGAGATCCCTTACATTACACTTCCTTTTGGGTGAACATCATTTAAACTTTTTTATAACGGTTTTAATTATGTTATTAAATTATACCAAAACCATAATCAAATTTCAAATATTATATATCAACTTCTTATAATATCTTATTACCCGTTTTTTAACAATCATTCATTATATTCACTATTTCGTGTATTAATTGCCTAGTTTTTTTTTGACTTGTTATTTTTTTTCTTACATAGATCATGATTTAATCATATAATTAATATAAATCATGATTTAATTATCATATATATTCATTATATGTGTATTTATAATAATCCATAAAATTTGGAGATAATAAATGAAATACATTGTTCATGGAGACGGTAGGTCGTACATACACATGAACGCTACTTCCATTTCTCTTTCATATTAACAGTATGAGGTGTAAATGATATAAATATATTATAATTATAGTATCATATTTATTTCATATATGTCACATATTTTTATTAAAATCATCATTAATAAATTCCATTTAAATAATGAACGAATCACATCGCTTTAAGGAGGCGGTAGTCCACACGTCTACAAAGGATGTTATCGTATTCCCACAATATGGAACACATGAAGTTATGTGTCTTATAATAATTACATAAGGATAAATATATCATATATATCATATAAAAATATATTTTCCATAATAATTCCCAACCATGAGAGGTGGTAAAGTAAAAAATTAATAATCATCGTTGCATGAGACGGTAGTTCGTTGTACACACGAATGATAAGTTTGTTACCCATTCGATGGAAGTGTGTGCCAGTGTAGATAAAAAAATTAATATAAAAACATATTAGTATATTTATAAAAAATATGTTATTATATAAACATAAAATGAAAATAATTTAGGGGGTTTAATGAATAAATAAAAGAAAAATAGTCATTGACGAATGTTACCTCTTCTTTGGGTATCTCTTTTTGATTTCCACAAAAGGACTTATTTGGTTGGATTTATGCCTAAATAAAGGATTCTATGATTATGTTAAGGAATTTTAGAGAAGTTTTAGGTAGATTATAGCTAAGTAAAATGGCTTCATAGGTGTTAATAAAAGAGAAGGAGAGGTACCCTTTTATAAGAGAGAGGAGGAGCACTCTCAGAATCCTTCAAAATATTAAATTAATATAAATTAATTTTCTATTAAAATGGTTACAAAGTGATTTATGTTGAATACAATATGAGTATGATTCTAAATAATCTGAACTAAAAAATTTTATATAAGTTTAAGTCACATTATTATCCTTATCTTCTATCTTTAACCCTTAATTAAACCCTTTAACTCTTATCATGACAACTTGTCTTTTTACACATTAAGGGTAAATATAGTTACTATAAAATATCAGACCGGACATAAATGGATAATTTATGAAATTTTAATACTTATCCCAATATTTTGGATTAATTTTATATTTTTATTATTTTTATATCATTTAATAAAATAGTATTTATTTTAAAATATCACTAATGTCAATTTTTCCACTATTCATTACTTGACTTTTTAAAAAAATATCATAACTACAAGGTAACTTCAAACAAACTATTTTAAAATATCCAAAATATTTCAAAGTAATCTATAAAATTCGTGTATGACACTAATTATCTCACATTATATTTATTTTTAATATTTTTAATATCAATTATTTTATTTTCCCATTAATTAAACAATTTCTGCATCATCATTGTGCACGCCTTAAATTAAATTATTTCTTCTCTAAAAATTAAAAATAAATTGTCATGAAGAAGAAAAATTTATTATAGTTCAAATTAATACTTATAGTAAAATTTATCTTCTATATAACCAGATATAAGAAATGTAATACTTATTAAAAACATGAGTATGACATATTGGACTTTCCTTAGAATAAAATACTAATAAAGGATTAAAGTCATCCAAGAAGCTCAATGAAGCCATAAATTAGATCAAGGATGATTTTGGTATACAATAACTAATCCAATAAAATTATTACAAGTGTTATATTAATTTTAAAATATTAATAATATTATTTTTACCCATAATTACCTTATTTACCTTAAACTGTGGTAATAATAAAAAATTACTAAAGTTGCTATTCATAATGTCCAAAAATTAAAATAAACTGAATTACATAATTTTGACCTACTTATTCCAAATATGGAATCCATTTTCTAAATTTAAAACATATATTTTGCAGTAATAAATCTAAAATTAATCCCGTTGATGGAATGAGAAAACAAATTATTAGAGTAAAAACCTTCAAAAGATTGAAATGTTTTTATATCCAAATTCAATGTGAAATTGATTCCAATGGCCTATATTGGATTAACTGATAAAAAATTTATCCATACATATTTTTAAATAATTCAAAAATATAATTTAACACTATAAATAAATTTTATGAAAAAGTAGTTTTCAATTAAAATGCACTATTTTTTCACTATTCATCGAAAAATGAAACTTATCAGAAAAATACCAAAAATTAAAATAAATAAATTTTTATATTATTATCTCAAAGAAGAAGTTTATTTTTTCAGATATAATTTATAAAAGTGTCAAAAATTATATTAAAAATAAGTGTGTCGTCAAAAGGCGGCAAAACTATCTTTTTTGAAAAATACTTATTTTATGCGTAAAATTGGGTTTGTTATTATATCATGTCTAGAAAACACATATGATGAATATTGAATACATTATATATTTATTTAATTAATATAATCCAATTAAGAGTGATTTTATTATTTTTTGACATAAAACACAGTTGTGCGCATTTAAATAGTTTTTCATAAAAAGATTTCATTTTATTTTCCAAAGGTTTTCTATTTTCATTCATAATTAATGGATCATATGTGTAAACTATATTTTCATAATTTAATTAATCATGTTCATACCTTCCATTCTAACTGTTAGGTTATAATGTTGACATTTAAATAATATTTAGTTTTTAATTTAATTTCGATGTTTCAGGAAACATAAGCTACCAAAGAAATTATGTAAAGAGAAATATTTTATAAAATATCAAGGTGTTACATTCTTCCACCCCTGTGAAATTTCACATCAAAATTTTGTAAAAATAGGTGAGGGTTCCTCTCTTTCATTTCTTTTTTTGGTTCCCAGGTCTCCTCTTTGAATTTTTGGTTCCTCCATAGTACTTTAACCTGGTGAGTGGTCTTGTTTCATAGAACTTTATCTCTATGGTCCAAGATCTTTAATAGTTGTTCCTTGTAAGAGATATCATTACCTAGTTTCGTCAATTTTGGACTCAGTACATGTGAGGGATCAAGTATGTACTTCCTCAGGAGTGATACATAGATCACATCATGTACTTGATCCATACTTGGTGGAAGTGCAAGATGATAGTCTACTTATCCTATGTGGTCAAGGATACCAAAGGGGAAAATGTACCTTAGGCTAAGCTTTCCTTTCTTTCAAAACCACGTGACTATATTCCATAGTGATATTTAGAGAAAAAATGTATCTCCAATAGTGGACTCTAAATCCCTTTTACAGTTGTGAGCATAACTATTTTTATGAATCTGAGAAACTTTTATATGTTGTTGGATGGATTGAACCTTCTCTATCATCTCTTGCACAAGATCGGGTCCAACTAGCTTTCTTTCCCCAACAAGTTGGAGTTCTATAGCGCTTCCCATATAGAGCTTCATATGAATCCATTTGAATACTCAAGTGAAAGCTATTATTATATGAGAACTCAACCAATAGAAAATTTTGATCTCATCCACCATTGAATTCCATTAAACAGGCTCTTAACATGTCCTTAAGCATCTAAATAGTCCTTTTATAATGGCCATAAATTTAGGGGTGATAGTTCATACTTAAATTCAATTCAGAACTCAAATCATGTTGAATACTTCTCCAAAATTTAGACGTGAACCATAGATCATGATCATAAATGATCGAAAGTGTTACCCCATGCAGCCTCACCACTTCCTTCACAAGTATCTTGGAAATTTTTTCAAGTGATAGATCTTCCCGAATAATAATAAATTGGGCGGTCTTGATGAGTCAATCCATCATAACCCATAACACGTTATTTCCTTTGAACATCTTCCAGAGACTAATGATAAAGTCTATAGTGACATTCTCCCATTTCCACATGGGTATAGGAAATGGATGCATCATTCCTTTGAAATTATGTCACTCTGCTTTAACTTTCTTACATATTAAACAACTTGAGATATACTTCATAATCACCTTCTTCATGTTATCCCACCAAAACTGTTCTCAAAGATCACGGTACACTTTGGAACTTCTATGATGAATAGTGAAAGGTGAGCTATGTGCATTATCCAATAGTTACTTCCTTATATCAGGTGATTAAGGCACACAAATCCTCATTATAAACCAAATCACACCATAATCATCGATGAAGAACTCGTGTATCTTCCCTTCCTTTATTTCTTTCACATTCTTTTGTAGCTCCAGATCATCCCTTTGTGCTTCATTAATCTTCTCTTGGATATATGGTTGGGAAATAATTTGGGTGATGTAGGATTTATTCCCTGCTAGTATTATTTACAAATCCATACTTTGAATATCTATTAAAATAGGGTATTTCTCAATCCACATCATGGATACAGCAACAGGTTCTTTTCTGCTAATAGCATTATCTACTTTATTTTCCTTTCTAGGATGGTAGTTAATAGTGAAATCATAGTAATTGATTAGTTCTAAACATCTTATTCTATGCATGTTAATATCCTTCTATGTGAATATATATTTTAGGCTCTTGTGATCAGTATATATCTCACACTTCTCCCCATATAGATAATGCAGCCAAATTTTCAAAGAGAATATTGCAGATACCAACTCTAGATCATGCATGGGATAGTTTTTCTCATGAACTTTTAGATACCTTAAGGCATAGGCTATCAATTTTTCATTTTACAGCATTACATAACCTAATCCCTTCTTTGAGGCATCACTTTATTCCACAAATACTTCTCCAATTCTGGGTAGTGTAAGTATGGTGTAGTGATAAGCCTGTTTTTCAACTCTTTGAATAAGTCTTCACATTCACTGATCCATAAAAAAATTACTCCCTTCCGAGTCATCTTGGTTAGTGGGTTCAAAAATCATGAAAATTTCTTCACAAATAATTGGTAATACCCAGCTAGACCAAAGAAACTATCAATCTGCATTACAGATGCTGGTCTTGGCCAATCTTCAATTGCCTTTATCTTATAAGGGTCTACATATATCCCTTTTTTGGTGATAACATGTCCAAAAAATGATACTTTCTCCATAAAAAACTCACATTTACTATACTTTTCATATAGTTTCTCCCTTTTAAAATTCTTTAGCACAATATTCAAATGTTCCTCGTGTTCCACCTTGATCTAGGAGTATATTAGAATTTCATCTATAAAGACTACCAAAAAAATTTCAAGGTAATATATAAAGACTATATTCATTAAGTCCGTTAATATTTATAGAGCATTAGTGAGTCCAAAAGTCATTAATATAAACTCATAGTGTCCATACCTCATTCGAAAGGCAGTCTTGGAATATCTTCCTTCTTCACCTTTAATTGGTGATATCCCGACCAAAGTTCCACCTTAAAGAAATAAATAGCCCCATGTAGTAGATAGAACAAGTCATCTATACAAGGAAAGTAATAATTATTATTTATTGTGATGTTTTTTAGATCATGATAATCAATTCATATGCGCATTGATCCATCCTTTTTCTTGATGAGGAGGACTATTTCACCCCACAGTGAAGCACTTAGGTGTATGAAACCCTTGTCCATAATCTCTTTTAAATTCTTCTTCAATTCTTCTAACTTAATGGTGATTATTCTATAAGGTGTATTTGATATGGGTAGAGGCCTAGGAATAAGTTCAATTGATAAATCAACCTCTCGGTCATGAGTAAGACAGGAAAATTCTTCAGGGAACACATCAGTGTAGTCCCTAACAATGGGCATGTCTTCAAGCATGATCATCTCTTTTATCTCAATCATTTGAGCCAGATATGCTTGCTCATAAGAAAATAAAATCCACACTTGAGTTGATGATTTTGAAGGTGATTCATCCTCTTCTTTATATTTATACAGAATTGGAGGATTCCTTGGGATGTGAAGATTAATCTCCCTCTCCCTACTTTTGATATTGGCTTTGTATAATGATAGTCAATCTATGCCCAATATAGCATCAAAATCCACCAAAGTAAGTAAAATGAGGTTTTATGGAATATTTAGTCCACAAAAATTGACTGAGGAGGAGTTATATACTTTAGATGCAATAATTTCACCATTTTATATTTTCACGTATAACTCATCCTTCATATTTTGAGGTAGTTTTTGAATAGTTATAGTAAACTTTAAAGATATGAAATAATGCATATAACAAGAATAAAATAGTATGTTTTCTATCCTTGAATGAATAACCAGTGCACCTATCACCACATCATTTTTAGGATCCACCTCAGTATTAGTAATATCATGTTCTCTTCCTTACTGATTTAGAGTTGATTGTCTTTTATTTTCACCAAAAAATCTTGGCTTAGGGAATTGGGTCAAATAGTGTATGAGTTCCTTATAGTTAAAGCACTAAACAATAAGCATAGTAGTCATCTAAAACTTCTTTTACACTTCCTTGTTAGTGGGTTTCTTCATTTTACTTATGCATTTATTATCTTGGTGTTCCTATTTTCCACACTAGAAGCACCTTCTTCTTCCCCTTAGAAAGTTTCTAGAATAATTCTTCCCACACTTTTGACAAGTTGGATGTTGGATTTTGTTTCCTCCGTGATATTTTTTCCTATCCGATGATAATTCTATATTAAGTTTCTTGTATTTAGTCCCATGATACCACTAAGAGTCACTGATATCCATCTAAACTTTAAATTCATAACTAAAAATATCTTCATAACCATCAAATTCTTGAATTGATAAGGATTTTCATAGACTCAGTTTTGAACCACTAAAGAATCAATCCACTTTACTTTCAGTACTAATGATGAAGCTAGAATCATACTGTGAAATCCTTCTGAATTTTTTTCCATATGATTCGATAGACACATCTTCCTTTTTCTTCAGATAGAGGAACTCCCTATCCATCTTAAGATGGAGATTTCATGGAAAATATTTATTGAAAAATATTTTCTTAAATACTTCTCATTCCATGGAATCAATTTCCTTTTCAGTCTTTGTGTTCTTTATCAGTGTCCACCGCTGTTCAGCTTCCCCTTTAAAATAATAGACTTTCAGCATGACTTTCTCCTCTTCTGAGCATTGGAGGATAGAGAATATTTTCTTAATATAGTTAATCCATTGTTTTTCAATAAGGGGATCATAATATACTAAAGATAGGGGGCCATTTTCTCATAAAGGATTCAACCGCAACTTGATATTTATTAGGAGAATGGGTTAATTCCAAACAATTCATGTTATTATTCATAGCTTGAGCCAGTCGAGCAAACACTTCCATGAATTTTTGAGATCCTGTTTCCATTAGGTTTAGAATATCATTAGGGAAATCATCACATTTTCTATCATATTGGTTTTTGGAATGGGTTCTTATATTTCCATCCATTAACTAGAAAATAAAAATAAAAATTAGGGAGCTTAAATACATAGGTAATAATCATATAAAAAGGAAACTATAAATATAGAAGGATAAACTTATAGATGAAAAGTATATCCTAACTTGTGATTACCTAAGTTTCAATCTAGATTATCCATGGTTATATAATTATCCCTGGGGTTATTAATAAATTTTTCTAGTTATAATCACTAAAAATAACTAGACCATTATATGATACCAATTATAGAGACCCAATCCTTTTACACATAAACTTACAATATTTTAAAGATAATTATCCTTAAAGTACAAACAAAGTATCATAAAGTCTAGTGTCTTTGGAATATTAGGTCCATAAAATTTAAAAATTGAAACTAGAATAAAAAATCTCTTTATTAAATATCCACAATGAGATCCTAAATTTCTTTGAGCTCTTACCACTACTGGAAAACAATCATATACCCATGGTTTTGGAAAAAAACCATGGGTATAGGTCAACTATATGTCCACAGGGGAGAAATTTTTATGGGAAGAATTTTTTCCCACAGTTCTCCCAAAAATGTGGGTATAAGGGCACGTATACCCACAATTTTGGGAGAACCATGGGAATAAGTTTCATGGGAAAAATAAAATTTTCCACAAGTACCTATACCCACGGTTCTCAAAAACTGTGGGTATAGGTCACCCCTATACCCATGGTTTTTATAAACCATGGAAATAGATTGCATAGGAAAAAATGTGTGGGAAAACATATAACAACGGTTTGACCAAACTATGGGTATAGGTTGGTCCATTATTATTCCATAATAATAATAATAATAATAATTTTAATATAAATATATTTTTATACATATACATATATATATATATATATGTATATAAGAACATAAAAAATATTATAGGATAGTGGTAAAGTCATTCATCTGTAGGCGGAAGGTGTCGGGATCAAATCCTAGCAGAGGTTTTTTATTTAATAAGGACTTATACCCACAGTTTGGTCAAACTATGGGTATAGGTATTTCTATTGAAATTTTCAACCTCAAAGATTTAATAACTATGGTTATTGGTGCCTATACCCATAGTTTGGCCAAACCATGGGTATAGATCTATACCAACTCCTCAAGCACCCACAGTTCATAAAACCATAGATATAGCCTATAACCATGTTTTTTTGGGCTATATCCATGGTTTTGAACCATGGGTATAGGAAAAGATTCCCATAGTGTACATCTGTATAGGATAACCTCTGGAGTAAATAGAGAAAAGGGGTGATCTAAAAAGCCTAGTAAGGGAATAAATATGGGGGAAAAGAAAACATAGCACATGATTTAGACTACATATCATGATAATCATTAAATGCATGGTTAATGATTAAACATAAGAAAGAATGATAGATATAGGGGGAATCAGGGAGAACAGAAGTACCATCACACCAATATGAAGGGGATTAGTGGAGGCGGAGCAAAAATAAATGAGAGAAGAGTGGAATTTATGGAGGAGGAGATCAATGGGAGAGGATCTCGAAATATAGGGGTACTATGGAGGAGGAGGAATAAGGGGATTAGGGAGTTTGGGGTTAGGAAAGGTGAGGGAGGGGAACACAATGGGAGGTCAGAACTTAGGGTTATGTTCATTTTTTTAAGAAAAAAAATTATTTATTTATTTTCTTTTTTAAATTCGTACTCCCTATAAAGTCAAGGTTTGATTTCATTAACCTTTAATTTTTTCATCACCCAAAGGATCAAGGAGATCGACTACACACTTTAGTATCAACTGGATACAAGGGTGTACTAGGAGTTTTTATTGTCTCCTACTACGAGTAGCTAACCTTTTTCCTCCTACACCCTTCCCATGTTTTCCCAAAAAAATGGATTATTCCTTTTACCAGGGTCGGTTCCATGGAAGTATTGATCACTTCATCCACCATAGATTCCAGAATTGGTTACTGAGACTTAAAAACCAACACATAAAATCTCTAGTATTGAGGATTCACCTCGCCATAGTATGATATCCACTACATATATCAATAGTTCCTCACCTCCTCACAACTCCATGAACCTTCCTCATCATGTTGAATTTTCATTTACTAGTCCTAGAACAAGGTCTTTGTCCCTTCCTCTCTCTCATGATATATTTCACTTTTCCAATTTGTAGAAAACATGTTTGATTAGTGCTTAGTAACTATCAAGGGTTTATTAATTTTACTTGAATTTAGTGGTTGTAGCCTCAGGAAGAAGTTAAAATTTTCCATGCATAACCGATTAGGCTGCTTGTATCCAACCATCATGGGACTTACATCATTGATAGTGGAGTATCTAGGCATACTTATTTATGGGAGGTCAGCATGTATTTACCCCCTTTTATAATATTTTTTGCATTGTAGTTTTTTATGATGTATTGTCATGGGATTATATTTTAATTATAGTTACTCTGATTTAGGTTGAAATGGGTAGGCTTCTTCAGAGATGACATGGAAATTACAGGGATGTAACCTGTTTGGTATTATCAGATGATGAATCACTTCATATTTCTGGGGAAAAATATAGTCGTGTTAGAGTTTGATCCTTCTTTATGTAAGAGACTTAATTAATTACAATTCTATTAATAAATGTTCAATTTTTCACTTTCTATATCATATATTAATTATTTAAAAAATGTCTAATTTTTTTCTTTTGGATTGAAGATCAAGTTTCAAATTTCATGATGTTTATATGTATTGTTGGTTGTTTTTTATAGTTTATTTATAATTCCCTACCTTCAATGAATTATTATATTTGATGATCAAATATTAGAGGAAGAAAAAATTATTTATGACTATAGCTTTTCCCATAATGTGATCCATGTCATTAATGTTTTTTCAGGTTATGGATGAGGCAATGAAATTATAATATCTACTTCTGAGGATAGGACTTATAAGTTTGATTATTATTATAATTTTTAGTTTAGATTCTTCTTTTTTCTAATGTGTAAATTGATAGTAAAGGCTGCAATATTTAAAATAGTATAACACTATAATAATAGATTTGTTCTTATCACTAATGATAACGTCTGTTGATTAGTTTATTATTGTTTTATGTGTTCTTACCAATGCCTATTATAACCAATATGTTAGGAATTAAGGGGGTTTTTAGTGTAAGGGTGTACAAGGGGGGAGTATTTTTCTACTTTAGGGTAGTCAGTTTGGGTGGAGTAAGGGTACTAGGGGTTGGGCTATTGTGGAGAATCAATAAGATGCTAGTGGTAATATAGTATTGTGTAGTGAGAATTTGTTGGGGTGGTGGTGCTATCAGGTGATGGGTTGGGGTTTTAAATATGGGATAGACTATCTCTATGGGATTATGGTTTCATCTTTGTGTCACTCAACAGGAAGCTGCTGAAACTCGGACATTGGGATGTCTGACTATCTTGGAAAAATGGTCTATATTTATGAAGTTTCTCTTATTCTTTCTCTCCCTTATTCGTTTATCTTCTTCCTTCTTATTCTACCTTCCTATCCTCTTGTGATCCATGACTCTGTTACTATTAAATAGTGAATATAGTGTTTTTTTCTATTATCTATCTCATTTTCCTAACAATTTGGTGACTCTATTAGGGAATCTTGTGAGAGAGAAGATTGAATAGGTTGCTTACACCGAGGAACTATTTCTGTGACTAGTTTCTATTAGGCATGATTGATATTGGAAGTTATGTGCAAATCTTTCATGAACATGTAGTTCATTTAAAAAGAAGATGAAAACTTGGGTGAAACTCTTCCTATGACAGTGTTTTTTCATGTTAAAAACATATTCAATAGGTAATCTATACTACTTTTAAAATCTAGGTACAACTTTACCCTTTTTGTAGCCTACTAAATCCTTTCTAGTAATGAATTAATACTCACCCACAAACCTCTTGTCCTGAGGAAGAGTCCATGGACCTGCTTGGTCAGGATTCTGATAATTTAGGAATCTCTAGACCAATATGTAAGTATCCTCCACATTGGTTGTTACACTTGTCTTTCAACTAGCTTTAATCTCACTACCAGTGGAAAAAAAGCAATGCTCACATCCAATATGAGTATTTTTAAAGTCAATACTTAGATTTCTCACAGCAACTCTACCAAGCCTCCGCAACATTTTTCCCCGTATCTCCAACATCGATCTCTTCCAGTTACATAGGTTTGTCTATAACCATAGAAAATTTATCATGCTTTTCCTTAAAATTGTCTTCTTCCTCACTGAGTTCATCATGAATAAAGATAGGTATAGTTAGGATATTTTCCTTAAAACTTAGAGTAGAAGGTGTGATGTTTTTCACCATTCCTTGGTACTCTCGTGCTTCCTACTTCAAACTCAAAACAACTCTCACAAATGTCTTTTAAGGCAAAATAAGAACAAGTTGCTTCTCCTCTTCATACCCTTTATACACATTCACGCATGAACTAGAAGAAAACATTACATCCTCAAGTTTCTTCAGAGTGGTTTTAGGATGCTTCTCATCATCCCCATATATCTCCAATAGTGTTAGTTTAAATAATCCCATGATGGGTTCGGCATAGTACTATGCTTAGAATAAAACTAGTATAGAACAGTACCGACCATGAAAAATCGTGCTCAGTGTGTTTTAAAGTCCTATTTTATCTAATAAAATTTAAAATATCTTTATTATTTGATGATCCATCCATACATATCCTCTCCCATGAAATCTAGAAGCACAAACATTATTGTCATTTTGTGCAGCCAACTCAACTAATTGCACAACAAATTAACACATGGAGGAAGGAGAAAAATAGTCCCAATCGAGACTTCGTCACTGGTGATCACATTTTACAGTAAATCTCTCAGTAGGAAGTGGGAAGAGAAGATATAAACCTTGAATACATCTCCTCAATCATCCTCCATCTTTCATGCTAACCTCCAAAAATATTCTAATAGAAAACTTCCTAATCACACGTTATCCTTTCTTTAATAAAATGCAATAAACATCCCTTATGAACGCGTCTCCAGTAGCAATCGTGTCTCTCTACTGCAATGAAAACTCCAACAGTGATCCACCACACAAATTTTTTGCTTCCTCTAACCTCTACAATGCATTCTCAATAATGATCGCAACTTCCCAGTGTTCATACCATCGGTAGAGATCAATCTATCATCGGTGATTTTCCCCGCAGTTGTGTCCAATAGAAAATAGGTGGTAGAGAGAGAAATAAACTACAAGTACTTCATTTCTTTCTTCTTATTTTTTTTCAAAGAACAATGTCTCCATGAAAGAGTTGCATTTACCTACCAATCTTGATCACTCCAAACAGAAACTAGTCCCAGAAATCACTTCCTCGGTGTGAGCTACCTCCTCGATTTTCTCTCCCATGAGCTTCCCCAATGGAGTCACCAAATTGTTAGGAAAATGGTAGAGAGAATAGAAAAACAACACTATATTCACTATTTAACAACATAAAAATCATTTATTACAAGAGGAAATGAAGGTTAAAGAATATGGAAAAAGATATATGAAAAAGGAGAGAATGAATAGGATAAGCTTCCTAAAGATAGACCACTTATCGAAGATAGTCAGACATCCCAATGTCTGAGCTCCGGCAGATTTCAGCTAAGTACCACAAAGATGAAATCATAATCCCTTAGAGCTATCCTCTCCCATATTTAAAACCCCAACCCATCACCCCACAACTTCCCAACCACCCCACAACTTCCCATTACACATTACTATAATACCCTTGATATCTTATTAATTCCCCATAATAACCCATCCCCTAGTACCATTACTCCACCCAAGATGACTACCCTCAAGTAGCACCATCCATCTCCCTTGTACACCCTTATGTTGACAACCCCCTTCATTCCTAACATATTGGTTACTAGATGCATTGGTAAGAACCCATAGAACAGTAATAAACCAATCAATAGATGTTTGTATTAGTGATGGGAACAAATCAATAATTATAGAGTTATACTGTTTTAATTTTTTTAGCCTGCACTATCAATTTACACATCAATAACAAGAAGAATATAAACAAAAAAATGATAATAATAAACAACATTACAAGTACTGTCCTTGGAAGTAGATATTAAAATTACATTGCCTCTTCTATAACCTAAAATAACATTAGTGACACGGAGTATGTGTTGGTAAAATATATACTCATAAAGATATTTTTCTTACTTTAACCATTAATCATTGAATATCCTAATTCATTGAAGGTAGCGAATTAGACATAAACTAGAATAAATAACCAGTAATCTAGAAAAACATCATGAAATTACAAAATTCATCTTCAAGACAAAAGTAACCAATTATATATTTTTTTCAATCAGTAACATATGATATAGAAAGATTATAATTGAAAATTTATTATTTGACTTGTAATGAATTAATCCTCTTACATGAAGATGGAAAAGACTCTAATAAAACCATATTCTACCCTAAAAATCATAAGTGATTAGTCATCTGATAATACCAAATAGTTTGCGGCCCTGTAATGTCAATGCCATCTCTAAAGAATAATTCCCATTGCAACTTTAATCAAAGAAACTATAATTAAAATATAATCTCATGCCACTATGTCATAAAACACTAAAACTTAAAAAATACTGGAAAAGGGGGTAAAGACATGTTGACCTCAAAAAATAAATATGCCCCAATACTCCACAGCCAATGATGTAAGTGCCATGACAGTTGGATACAAGTGGCCTAAGAGGTTTATCAAGGAACATTTTAACTTCTTCCTAAGACTATAGCCATAAAATACAAGTAAAAGAAATAACCCCTTGATTAGTTATTAAGAACTACTGTAGTGATGTCACATTTGTGAAAGTTTTTCAATTGAAACAATTAATCAAGCATACTATCTACAAATTAGAAAAATTAAATCTATCATGTGAGAGAAAAAGGGGAAATGAACTTGTTCTATGTCCAATAAAGGATAGATCCATATGATGAGGAAGGTTCATGGAATTTTTGGGAGATGAGTAATCGTTGATCTATGTAGCAGAGACCATATTGTGGCAAGTCACATCCTCGATACTGGAGCTTTTCTGTGCTAGTTTTCAAGTCTCAGCAACCAATTTTGGAATCAATGGGGGATGAAGTGATCAATACTTCCATGGAACTAACTCTAGGTGAAAGGAATAATTCATTTTTAGGGAAAACAAGGTAAGGGTGTAGGAGGAAAAAGTTCATCTACTCGTAGTAGTAGACAGTAAACACTCCCATCACACCCTTGTATCCAGTTGACAATAAAGTGAATAGTCAATATCCTTGATCTTTCAGGCACTACAACAAGTCATGGGTGATGAACTCAAACCCTGACTTCATGGGGAGTATGATTTTAAAAAAGAAAAAAAATATTTAAAAAAAATAACCTAACCCTAAGTTCCAACCTCCGATTGTGTTCCCCTCCCTTCCCTCCCCTGACCCTGAACTCGCCAATCCCCTTCCCCATATCCCGATCTCCTCTACCATCAATATCCACCTCCACCAATTGTGCTCTTCTCTCATTCCTCTATACTCTGCCAACACCAATCCCCTTAAAATCCTCATGATGTTGCTTCCATCCCCCCTAATTGCCCCTAAATCTATTGATCTGTTCCCAAGTCTCCAACAGCGTTTCTCATCAAATCTCTTGGTGAACCCTTCGAATCATCCACAAATCTGTCAGTGAATCCATTGGAAGATCCCTCACTGATGTATCAACAAACCCCTCATCCAACCCATTTGAAAAACCCTCACCATGCATATTAGTGAACCCCTATTCCATGAATCTTTCAGAAAACTAATTGGTGAACCCATCAACCAACATCTTGGAAAACCCCTCAATGAATCCATAATCCAACCTTTTGGAGAACCCCTTGATGAATTTATCGGAAAACCTTAGTTTTCTACAGACAACAACAGAAGATGGCAGGTGGTTTATGTGATTTATATTTGTTTTCTTCTTTATTATTTATTATATTGTCTGGGATAAAGCTATATTTCATTGTTTATTTGTAAATATTTTGATGATAGGGATATTGAATAATATTGGGTCAGTTCATATTTGTTTGTGTGGGTTATATGAACACTCTGAATGTGATGATTTGGTTTCTTTATTCTAGGATGTTCAAATATCAATTTTTAGTTGAAGTTTCCTTTTTTCCAGTAATTGAAATAATGATAAATTTTAGTGTAAATTCCAATTTATTTTCACTATGCATTTATAGTGGGAAATTCCACTATCATCCAATTGATTTGTAGTCTGAAGTTCCGCTTCCATTTTTTAGCGTGAATTCTCACTAAAAATTTCCATTTTCAGTGCTAATTATTCATTTTTATTTAACACTAATTTTTTTGAATTGATTTTAAAAACTATTAGTTTGGATTAGGATTTTCCAATTGGTTGTAATTGATAAAGTTTTAATGGACTGATGAACCAGCGGAAATTCAAGTGGAGAGTCACAGTGAAAATTTCTAGTGTAATTTCCTAGTAAAATTCATTTATAAATTCCAACTAGTAAACATTTATTTTCAATAAATTGAAACTTTAATTATAAAATTCCCACTATAACTTCCCAGTGGAAAGTTCTACTAGAAATTCCTAGTATAAAATTCCACTATAAATTTTGAGTGTAATGTATTAATATCCACTAGAAATTTGGAGATACATTTAATTACATTTTTTAACTACTCAACAATTTATAATTGAATCAGTTTTAATTTTACAACAACAATTCCTAGTGATTTTTCATTGAATTCCTAATGGAAATTACCAGTGAATATTCCCACTAGAAATTCCCTCTAGAAATTCCCTATGGAAATTCCCTCTCAAAATTTCCTCTGGAAATTTCCATAGGAAAATTCTAAATACTAATGTAAATTCCCTATGGAATTCAATTATAATTTGAAACTCCAGAACAATTTATAGAATGATTTGAAATTGTATACTAATAATTCCCACTATTTCCATGGGGAATTATAATGGATATTCCCACTAGAAATTGATACTATAAATTCCCACTAGCAATTTTCACTAAAAATTACCATTGGGAAATCCAATTGGACATTCCGATTGTAAGGTATAATTTTAATCCCCACTGGAAATTTGCAGTGAAATTCAATTACATTTTTTAACAACTAAACAATTTATAATTGAATCGGTTGTAATTTTCCTACAACAATTGCTAGTGAAAATTCAGCATTGAATTCCCAGTGAAAATTCCCACTGGAATCCTAAATCCTAGTGTAAATTCCAAATGGGATTCAATTATAATTATCAATTACAGAATGAATGAGTTGAAATTATACACCGATAATTCCTAATTTTTCCATGGAGAATGATACTAGAAATTTACACTAGAAATTCCCACTTACAATTCCCACAATAAATTCCCACTAGAAATTACCTATAGTAATTCCCCCTTGAAATTCCTAGGGGAAATTTCATTTTCAATTTCCACTTATAATTTTCACTGCCAATTCCCATCAGGAATTCCCACCAATAATTCCCCCTTCAAATTCATAGTGGAATTCGCCCTCACAATTCCCACTAAAAATTCCCACTTGATATTCTTATAGGAATTTCTCAATAAAATTCAATTAGAATTCCAAAATACATAATAATTTTTTTAAACCAAATCAAAAGTTACACATGAAAATTCCATTGGGAATTTCCAGTGGGATTTCCACTTGTAATTTCAATTATGCATTCCCGATGTAAATGTCCGACTACTTTATAATTTTTTATAACCAATTGAAAAATTATAGTAGGAATTTCTAGTTATAATTTCCAATGGGATTTTCAGTGGGCCTTTTCTATAACATCTCACCCCTCCTCGTTGGTTGAGTTGAGACAGAATTGCTACTTGGCCTAAAGCGACATCTCCAAGATGCCAAAGATTGGCAATAAATGCCAAATATATCATAAATAGTTGGGGTATGATTTTCCCTTTGAAAATAAAAAAACCATAATCAAGAATACCATAACCAAAAGCCACTATATGATGCATAAAACAATTTAATACAACTTAAAGTAACACCAAAAGAAAACAATACCAAACTACACCAAGACCAAAATCATAGTACCAAGGCGGAAGACTAAACCAAGAAAACTCAAAGACTCCAAAGACATAACTTGTAGCTCCCAACATGATCCAAGATCCAACTCCACAATACATCCCAAAGTATCATGATGTGCCACTAAATAGATGGGATACTTTTCCTTTACCTGTGTCTTTGTAAAAAAATCTACAAAAGAACCAAAGTGACAAAGTAGGTGTAAGTAATGAAACTCATTATATTTTCCTCAAATGACCTCTCTACTCACGCTACTATGATAGAAAACTTTAGCACGTTTATATAAAAAAACATTATATAAAACTATTAAAAATAGTTTATATTAGAATATAAAACAATTTTCATACCAAAACAAATTTTCCAAAGTAAATTCATTTCCAAGGAAATCAACCAACCAATGCTTTAAAACCTATTTTTTGGTGCACCTAATCCATCCCACATATACACACATCCACACATGGATTCCCAAGTGAAAGTTTCATACTCATGAGAGGTTTCTCATTGATCTAACAAGTCGTCACAAGGTAACCAATATCCCATGTTCCATAACAACTTTGGTACTAAGCACCAAGTCATATTTCAACTATTCCCCATATGCAATATGAACACACACAACCAATTATTTCAAATCCATTACAAAACCAATCATGCCAAAAACATTTCAATAAAACAAAATTTTTATTGAAAATAATTCCACAAAAACATTTTTCTATAGATCAAACCAAATAACCAATTTTAAAATAATCATTTTAAAATAAAACAATAAAGCATTTTTCAAAACCACAATTTCCAAAAATCTACAAACCATCACTAAAGAGGGTTTCTATCATGCTTTGAACACTAATTTCACAATAAATTTCCATCAATTTAAATAATTTGAAAGGAATCCTTCAAGTTCTATTAATAGGATTTGAGATTGAAGCCACCTACCTCTAGAATTATGATGAAAATGAATAATGGCACAAAAACTCCAACAAAAATAGGTTAAATATCCAAAAACATACCTTAGATATCATTCCCTAACATCAATATATCCATATCTCATCAATATTAGAATCAAAAACCCTAGATCCATCCACAATGGGTTGGATATAAGAATTCAAGAGAGGTGAGATGAGTATATCTAAGTAAAACTACCACAAATGAAGACTTGACATGGGAATAAGGCTTTAATACACCAAAATTTGAATTTGTATTACTTCTTGATCAAAGGGGAGAGACTCTATATATAACGACCCATACTTTACATACATTGTTAATACTCCAAAATTGAAGCATACTTATTACAACATATAACAAAACCATGAAAGGAACATATAGGTATAGTGTCTTTAGAAACTGGGAAACATAAACAACTGGTTCATAAATTATCTACTTTGCCTCCCATTTATTTCATCATATCTAGAGTCCCTTTTTGGAATATCCTACTTAATAACCTTCTTCCTGACCTGGGGAAATAAAACATACAAAAGGGTGAGCTCAAATGCTCAGTAAGGGTAAACAAAAGAAATATCAATCACATCATATACATAAGAACATAACTTTTGGAAATCTTAACCTGCAAAAGAGATCATAATTTCATAACATGGGATAAATCATAGTAGTGAAATGTAATCCCAATAATCATAAATTAAAACATGAAACTTTGTCACATGCACACATAATCATAGAGAATCATTTCTTATTAGTCAAGACTCATTGCCAAGACTATCTTAGTGGACAAAGTCCATTTCTGAACCGAGTTCATTCCTTGTTTCAGTCCTGTTTCACTGAACCGGTTTAACCTGCCGTTCCAGCCATTTCTATCTCATGAGATATAAAATCTTTACCCAATGCATTGGAGGGAGATATAGGTCCCACCCATCTCATAATGATACCATTCTTATGTGTGCCACAAAATCATAAACCATACATCATAGCATAACTCATGTAATAAAAATGGGATTCTTAAACAACATGACATCATAAAACAATTCATATAAGATAAATGAATTCATAAAAATAATTCCATCACAACATAATCAAATAAATGTAATAATAGGGATAGAAACAGAACCCTTTATTATCTTAGATGGAAAATAATTTTGATAAAACGCTTGAACTCCATTCTTGAGGAAAATATCCTTTCTACTTTAAAAACACTTTTCCTTTCTTAACATGTCATACAATTCTAAACTAAAATAAGTTGATTAAAAATAAACTTGAAAACTTGTAAGGGAAGCTTCTTGGAAATAATGTTTTAAAAATCCATTCATGCCGTATAAGTTAAAAGAAAACATTATTCTCGTACTTTTGTCGGAAAAGTCAAAAAAGTACCTCGTATGAAAAATGACAAAAGATTCCTTTCATATCTTTTACTAAAAACTCACCGAAGGGTAAAATTGGATATAAACTATTTTAGAATGATGTAAATATTACATATTGAGGAAACATGGATGTGGATGATAAAATGCACCCCAGTAAATTCCAAAGTATAAACAATCTTAGATAAAAATGAGATTGTGATATTTCCCTTACCTTAGGTCCAATTTGCTTCGTAAGTGTCTGAACCTCCTATATAATGATTTAAATAATTTTATTGACTTATTACATAATCATACTTATTTTTATGATATCATATATGTTCATATTCTTAGCTTCTTATTAGTAATATTTCATTACTACTTGTTATTCGGGTGTTCATTACTTTTTGTTCTTATGCGTGTTTTGTCGAATAAATTCTTATTTTTCTTTTTAGGTTATAGATACCTAATTTACAGAATGGTATTAGTGTAATATATATCATATTAATTCATTAAATTCATTTATATAATCATTATGCAATGAATATCATGTAAAACGAGTCGCATCACATTGTGGAGACGGTATTCCGTACGTACGCACGAGCGATAATATCATTCCCATGATTGTGGAATTGTATTGGAGTGTATATATACTATTTAAGAATCAATATCACTTTACAATAATCATATATAGTCATTATTTACACCATTATACCCATCCAAGTAAGGTGGTGGTGGAAAATAGATTACACCACGGCGTGGAGACGGTATTCCGTACGTACGCACGCGCGGTGATTTTGTTTTCCGTAGGATGGATAGATGGTGAAATAGGGTTGTTTCATACTTATAATAACATATAAGTATATGAGTGATACTTATGTTATTACTTCATAATGAAACAACTAAAGAATAAGAAGTGGAAGAAGAAATAAAGATGAAAGAATCGGTAACGGACATTACCTCTTCTTTGAAGCGCTTCTTTGAGACCTCCTTTTAGGGCACTAAAATTGGTCTTTTAAGAAGACCAGGACCTCTAGGATGTCTCTATGGAAGTGTAGAGAAGAAATTGTCAGGGTTTGGCCGAGATTGAAGGCTCAAAGTGGTGTGAGGAAGAGAGGGAGGAGGTGCCCTTTTATAAGGGAGGAGAGGGGCACCTTTGGAATAACAAAAAATATTATTTTATTATAAAGACAAATTCGGTTTTAAATAGCTCCAAATTGATATATTTAGAATATAAGGTGGTTATGGGTCGAAATACTCTCATAAAATAGAATTTATACAAGTTTTAGGTATCAATTTTAACCTTATCATTTAGATTTAACTTTAAGTTAGATAATTTAATTTTTACCGTGTCTTCTTTTTTTCTTACACTATAAGGTTAATAAACTTACTATATCAAGCCAAACGAACCCCAAGTTGTTTATTATTAATATATATAACCGTATCTAAGTCATTTTTCTGAACCTTAGATTTTTAGGAATAAAATAACAATTAATAATATAATATTTGTTTTAAAAACTATTTTATGTCAATTTTGACACTATTTAGTAATTGATTTTTGTGAAAATCATAACAGAATAATTAGTTCGAACCAAGTTAATTAAATCACTAATAACATGTCATATTAACCTAGAAAATTAGTGTAATTCATAAAAAGGCTCAAATTACATTTATTTGGGTATTTATAACATCAATTATGTCAATATTTCATTAATAAGATAATTACTGCATCATTGTTGTGTCATAAATAAATTAAATTATTTAATGTCTAAAAATTACAAATAAAATATAATTATGTTTGAAATCTTTTTATCTTTCTAATGAATATTTATATTCGAATTTATATTATTTATAACCCCATATTAAAAATGATTTACTTATTAAACTTTGATTTTAACTATTTTAACCCTTCTTTAAATAAATTAATAATAAATGTCCTAATCTAATCCAAGTGGGCCTAAATGGTCATATTTTATTCCTAAGGTTGTTTTTGGTCAAAATACACATATCAAATAGAATTAGGACATGTGTTAGGGTAATAATAATATCATTTTTACCCTTAATTACCCTATTTACTTTTAACCGTGGTAAAAAAAGTAAAAAGTTATTGTTCACCAAAAATTATTTTCATCTCATTGAACCACATTTTATTCCTTGATATTAACCGTGTCTCTCGAATTTTAGAAATTCCATTCACAGAAGTGGTAAAACTAAGTTTTATGAAAAAATCAGTTTTTTTAACTTCCACTTAGTGGTTTCACTATTCATCAAAAATTGAAAGTTTTCAGAAAAATACCAAAATTTCACCCTAGGCTAATTTCGATATTCCGAATCCAAAAATGAAGTCCATTTTGAAAAATAAAATTTATAAAATTTCAAAACGTGGTTATTACTATTCATAACGGTTAGTTTTAATAATATTTTAATAGCATATCATTGTTTAGTGAAACTCGGTATTGCGTACGACGCAAGCTATCGAGGAAGGCCGCGATTGCATGTAAAGCAAGCCAATCTAGTTTTGTGTGTAGTGAAAGATTCCTTTTATGATTTAAAAACAAAATATTTCTCATAAAATTCTCGGGTGTTACATTCTACCCCCTTTAAAATGAATTTTGCCCTCGAAATTCATCACTTTGTAACAAATAGATGAGGATACCATTCCCTCATTATATCCTCAAGCTCCCATGTAGCTTCTTCTAACTGGTGGTTCCTCCATAAAACTTTCACCAAACGAGTGGTCTTGTTCCGTAGGACTTTTTCGCTATGATCCAGAATCTCTATCGGTTGTTCTTCATAAGAAAGATCTTGCTCCAGCGGTACAACTTCTGAGCCGAGTACATGTGAAGGATCAGGTATGTACTTTCTCAGGAGAGATACATAGAACACATCGTGAACTTGAGAGAGATTCGCTGGGAGCGCCAACCGATAAGCTACCTTTCCAACACGATCCAGTATTTCGAAAGGACCGATATATCTAGGGCTCAACTTCCCCTTTTTTCTAAATCTCATGACCCTCTTCCAGGGAGATATTCGTAAGAACACTTTATCACCCGCTTTAAACTCTAGGTCTTTTCTTCGGTTGTCGGCATAACTTTTCTGTCGACTCTGAGCTACTCTTATGTGTTGTTGAATAGATCTGACATTTTCTACCATTTCATCAATGAGATCAGGTCCTAATAGCTTTCTTTCCCCAACTTCATCCCAGCAAGTTGGAGTTCTGCATTTCTTTCCATAGAGAGCTTCATAAGGAGCCATCTGAATACTGGAGTGAAAGATATTATTATAATAAAATTCTACCAAAGGTAGGTGTTGATCCCAACCACCTTTGAAATCCATAGATCAAGCTCTCAACATATCTTCTAGAGTTTGAATTGTTCTCTCAGACTGACCGTCTGTTTGAGGATGATAAGCAGTGCTGAAACTCAACTCTGTATCCAGAGTATGCTGAAGACTTCGCCAGAACTTCGAGGTAAAACTCAAATCCCGATCAGATATAATAGAAAGTGGTACTCCATGCAATCTTACCACTTCCTTTACATATATCCTGGAAAGCTGATCCAGAGAGAAATCCTCTCTAATAGCAATGAAGTATGCAGACTTTGTAAGATGATCAACTATGACCCAGATAGCATTATTGCCTTTGGATGTTTTAGGAAGTCCTGTGACAAAGTCCATAGTGATGTTTTCCCATTTCTATTCAGGTATGGGTAATGGTTGTAACATCCCCTTAGACTTCTGCTTCTCAACTTTAACTTGCTGAAAAACCAAGCATCGAGAGACATATTCAGCAACATCTCCTTTCATGCCATCCCACCAGAAGTAATCTTTCAGGTCCATATACATCTTTGTGCTTGAATAGAGAATGAAGAACTATGAGCCTCATCCAGCAGCTCCTTCTTTAATTCGGGGATGGGAGTAACACAAACCTGATTCCTGAACTTTATTATCCCATCACAATCAAGGTTGAATTCAGGAATATTTCTCACCTTATTTTGTAACTCTACATCTTCTTTCTGTGCCTCTTTAATCTTAACATGAATAGATAGTTGAACATTCATTTGAGAAAGATACGATTTCCCCCCTTCCATTATAATTCCAACATCCATCCTTTGTAAATCCATAAATATTGGATCTTTTGTGATCCTCATCATGGATAAACTGGCATGGTCTTGTCGACTTAATGCATCTGCCACCTTGTTTGCTTTCCCATGGTGGTAATGAATTGAGCAGTCGTAATCCTTAATCAGCTCCAACCATCTTCTTTGGCGCATATTCAGCTCCTTTTGTGTGAAAATATACTCTAAACTTTTATTATTAGTATAAATATCACACCTTTCTCCATAAAGATAATGCCTCCAAATCTTTAATGCAAAGATTACAGCAGCTAACTCCAAATCATGAGTTGGGTAATTTTGCTCATGGATTTTCAATTGTCGTGAGACATAAGCTATCACCATATCATTTTTCATAAGAACACACCCCAATCCCTTCTTGGATGCATCACTATATATCACAAACCTTTCTCCACTACAAGGCAGTGTGAGAACAAGTGCACTAGATAACCTTCTTTTCAACTCCTTGAAATTCTCTTCACATTCCTCAGTCCAAACAAACTTAACTCCTTTCCGAGTCAACCTGGTGAGTGGATTAGATAATCGTAAAAAATCTTTCACAAAACGTCGATAATATCCATCCAAACCAAGAAAACTTCGGATCTCAGTTACTATTGTTGGTCTTGACCATCTTTCGATAACCTCTGTTTTTGCTGGATCCACAGATATCCCCTCTTTTGAGATTATGTGACCCAAAAATGAAACTTTTTGAAGCCAAAATTCACACTTGGTAAATTTGGCATAAAGCTTCTCCTTTCTCAGGGTCTTCAATATAATTCTCAATTGATCTTCATGTTCTTCCTTGCTCTTTGAATATACAAGAATATCGTCTATAAAGACTACCACAAATTGATCAAGATAGTCTCTAAATACTCTATTCATCAGATCCATGAAGATAGTAGGGGAATTAGTAAGACCAAATGGCATCACTATAAATTCATAGTGTCCATACCTTGTACGTAAAGCCATCTTTGGTATATCCTTCCTTTTGACCCTTAATTGATGATACCCTGAACGAAGATCAATCTTGGAAAAGTATTGAGCTCCGCGTAGTTGGTCAAATAATTCATCAATGCGTGGGAGAGGATATTTTTTCTTGATAGTGATCTTGTTAAGTTCTCGATAATCAATGCAGAGTCTCATTGATCCATCTTTCTTCTTAACAAATATAATAGGTTCTCCCCAAGGTGATTCACTAGGGCGTATGAATCCCTTATCAATATTCTCTTGGAGTTGCTTCTTCAATTCCTGCAACTCAATTGGGTCCATTCTATAAGGTGTCTTTGAAATAGGTAAAGCACCTGGTACGAGTTCTATTGAAAACTCAAATTCACGATTTTGTGGAATACCTGGCAATTCTTCTGGAAAGACATCATCAAACTCCCGTACAATGGGCATATTATTAATCATGAGTTTATCGCCAACCATTTGAGATAAATAACCTTCATTCAGTGGAATCAAGACCCACAAGATGGATAAAATTTCCACTGGAAGGTTATGTTCATCCTTGCATCGATAGATGATCATAGATTGATCTGGAATATGAAATATGACTTCCCTTCTTTGGAAATTGATATGAGCTCCATATAAAGAAAACCAATCCATGCCAAGAATCACATCAAATTTTACTATAGGAAGGATAACAAGATTTGCAGGAAGAACTTTCCCACAAACTTCAATCGGTGAAGAATTATAAACTTTTGATGCTACTGTTGTGCCATTAGGGGTTGTCACAGCTAACTCAACATCTAATTGTTGAGGTAATATGGTGATATCCTTAGAAAATTCTTCAGAAATAAAGGAGTGGGTGGATCCAGAATCAAATAAAACATTTTCTAATTTAGAGTGGATGGTAAGTGTACCTTTCACCACTTCGTTATCATACACCATGTCGCTGATAGAAATTTCATGTGACTTTCCTTTGTCTTTAGCCTTAAGAGTTTGTTGACGTCGACCATCATCATCAACCCTTTGATTTGGGCATTGATTGGCATAATGCCCCATCTCCTTGCACTTGAAACATTGAAGTGTAGTAGGTTCATTCTGTGTGTCCCTTCCTTTGTTTGCATCATTAGACATCTTCTTCCCATAATTGTGGCATTCAAATGCCCGATGACCTTCCTTTCCACATTTGAAACATTTACTTGTCCCTTTAAGACAACTTCATCCATGTTTATTTCCGCACTTTGAGCATAAGGGAAAGCTCATCTTCTTTTCAGTGTTCTCTTTAGATTTTCCTTTGAATTCCATTTTCCTCTTCTTATCCAACCCATATGACTGATGGGTTACTCCAATCTCCATCTCAACTTTGAGAGCACATCGAACGATTTCCTCATAGCTATTGAAGTCCCTTATGGATAAGGCCCTTCGAAGACTTGCTTTTAAGCCACTAAATAATCGATCGATCTTACTCTCGGGTTGGATAATAATACCAGAAGCGTACCTTGAAAGTCTTGTAAAATTTGCTTCATAGGTACCAACAGATTCATCATCCTTTTGCTTCAGTTCAAGAAACTCTTTCTCCATCTTTGTTCGGAGAATATGAGGGAAGTACTTATTGAAAAATAAGTTCTTGAACTCGTCCCATTCCATGGACTCAATTTCATCCCTTTGCCTCATATTCTTAATAATATTCCACCATTGATCAGCATCTCCTTCCAAACGATACACTGCTAGGATGACTTTATCATGTTCAGAACATTAAAGAACTGAAAATATCTTTTCAGTAGTACTAATCCATTGTTCAGCAACTAATGGATCAGTAGACCCGCTGAAAGAAGGTGGACGCTACCTCATGAAGGATTCAACAGAATGTTGCTCCTTCCTTTGATCGTTTGGAAGTCCTACATGATTCATAGCTTGAGAAAGTTGTGTGAGCATGGATACAAGATTTTTCATTCCAGCTCCCATAACGTTTGGTTGCTCAGGGGGACAATCATTGCATTGTCCGTCGCATTCCGCATTAACACGGGTCCTTCGGGTTCCAGCCATTGACTAAAACCAAGAAGAATAGTGTGAGAAACACTAATTATAATAGGAAAACCACATAATCCAGAATAAAATTTCACACTAAAGGTCTTATCCTAGGTTATTCATGGACATTTCTAAAACACTAAGTTTGTGTTCTATGCTTAGACTTATCCTTAGGGTTCTTACTAACGCTTTCACATCCTAGTTTCCAAAGGTTGACTATACCTTTCCTCTGATACCAACTATAATGACCCATACTTTACATACATTGTTAATACTCCAAAATTAAAGCATACTTTTTACAATGTATAACAAAACCATGAAAGGACCGTATAGGTATAGTGTCTTTAGAAACTGGGAAACATAAACAACTGGTTCATAAAGCATCTACTTTGCCTCCCATTTATTTAATCATATCTAGAGTCCCTTTTTGGCATATCCTACTTAATAACCTTCTTCCTGACCTGGGGAAATAAAACATACAAAAGGGTGATCTCAAATGCTCAGTAAGGGTAAACAAAAGAAATATCAATCACATCATATACATAAGAACATAACTTTTGGAAATCTTAACCTGCAAAAGAGATCATAATTTCATAACATGGGATAAATCATAGTAGTGAAATGTAATCCCAATAATCATAACTTAAAACATGAAACTTTGTCGCATGCACACATAATCATAGAGAATCATTTCTTATTATTCAAGGCTCATTTCCAAGACTATCTTAGTGGACAAAGTCCATTTCTGAACCGATTTCATTCCTCATTTCAGTCCTGTTTCACTGAACCGGTTTAACCTGCCGTTCCAGCCATGTCTATCCCATGAGATATAAAATCTTTACCCAATGCATTGGAGGGAGATATAGGTCCCACCCATCTCATAATGATACCATTCTTATGTGTGCCACAAAATTATAAACCATACATCATAGCATAACCCATGTAATAAAAATGGGATTCTTAAACAACATGACATCATAAAACAATTCATATAAGATAAAGGAATGCATAAAAATAATTCCATCACAACATATTCAAATCAATGTAATAATAGGGATAGAAACAAAACCCTTTATTATCTTAGATGGAAAATAATTTTGATAAAATGCTAGAACTCCATTCTTGAGGAAAATATCCTTTCTACTTCAAAAACACTTTTCCTTTCTTAACATGTCATACAATTCTAAACTAAACGAAGTTGATTAAAAATAAACTTGAAAACTTGTAAGGAAAGCTTCTTGTAAATAATGTTTTAAAAATCCATTCATGTCGTATAAGTTAAAAGAAAACATTCTTCTCGTACTTTTGTCGGAAAAGTAAAAAAAGTACCTCGTATGAAAAACGACAAAAGATTCCTTTCATATCTTTTACTAAAAACTCATCGAAGGGTAAAAGTGGATATAAACTATTGTAGAATGATGTAAATATTACATATTGAGGAAACATGTATGTGGATGATAAAATGCACCCCAGTAAATTCCAAAGTATAAACAATCTCGGATAAAAATGAGATTGTGATATTTCCCTTACCTTAGGTCCAATTTGCTTCGTAAGTGTCCGAACCTCCTGTATAATGATTTAAATAATTTTATTGACTTATTCCAGAATCATACTTCTTTATATTATATCATATATGGTCATATTCTTAGCTTCTTATTAGTAATATTTCATTACTACTTGTTATTCGGGTGTTCATTACTTTTTGTTCTTATGCGTGTTTTGTCGAATAAATTCTTATTTCTCTTTTTAGTTTATAGATACCTCATTTCCAGAATGGTATTAGTTTAATATATATCATATTCATTCATTCAATTCATTTATATAATCATTATGCAATGAAGATCATGTAGAACGAGTTGTATCACATCGTGGAGACGGTATTCCGTACGTACGCACGAGCGATGATATTGTTCCCATGATTGTGGAATTGTATTGGAGTGTATATATAATATTTCAGAATCAATATCACTTTAAAATAATCATATATAGTCATTATTTACACCATTATACCCATCCAATTAAGGTGGTGGTGGAAAATAGATTACACCACGGCGTGGAGACGGTATTCCGTACGTACGCACGCACGGTGATTTCGTTTTCCGTAGGATGGATAGATGGTGAAATAGGGTTGTTTCATACTTATAATAACATATCCGTATATGCGTTATACTGATGTTATTACTTCATAATGAAACAACTAAATAATAAGAAGTGGAAGAAGAAATAAAGATGAAATAATCGGTAACGGACATTACCTCTTCTTTGAAGGGATTCTTTGAGACCTCCTTTTAGGGCACTAAAATTGGTATTTTAAGAATACCAGGACCTCTATAATTTCTATATGGAAGTGGAGAGAATAAATTTTCATGGTTTTGCCAAGCTTGAAGGCTCAAATTGGTGTGAGGAAGAGAGGGAGGAGGTACCCTTTTATAAGGGAGGAGAGGGGCACCTTTGGAATAACTAAAAATATTATTTTATTATAAAGCCAAATTCGGTTTTAAATAGCTCAAAATTGATATATTTCTAAGATAATGTGGGTATGGGTCGAAATAATCTCATCCAATAGAATTTAGACAAGTTTTAGGTATCAATTTTAACCTTATCATTTATATTTAACTTTAAGTTAGATAATTTAACTTTTACCGTGTCTTCTTGTTTTCTTACACTATAAGGTTAATAAACTTACTATATCAAGCCAAAAAAACCCCAAGTTGTTTATTATTAATATATATAACTTTATATAATTAATTTGGCCAAACCTAAGATTTTTTAAAATAAAATAACAATTAATAATATAATATTTGTTTTAAAAACTATTTTATGTCAATTTTGACACTATTTAGTAATTTATTTTTGTGAAAATCATAACAGAATGATTAGTTCAAAAAAAGTTAATTAAATCAATAATAACATGTCATATTAACCTAGAAAATTATTGTAATTCATAAAAAGCCTCAAATTACATTTATTTGGGTATTTATAACATCAATTATGTCAATATTTCATTAATAAGATAATTACTGCATCATCGTTGTGTCATAAATAAATTAAATTATTTAATGTCTAAAAATTACAAATAAAATATAATTATGTTGGAAATCTTTTTAGCTTTCTAATGAATATTTATAGTCTAATTTATCTTATGCATAACCCCATATTAAAAATGATTTACTTATTAAACTTTGATTTTAACTATTTTAACCCTTCTTTAAATAAATTAATAATAAATGTCCTAATCTAATCCAAGTGGGCCTAAATGGTCATATTTTATTCCTAAGGTTGTTTTTAGTTGAAATAAACTTATCCAATAGAATTAGGACATGTGTTAGGGTAATAATAATATCATTTTTACCCTTAATTACCCTATTTACTTTTAACCGTGGTAAAAAAAGTAAAAAGTTACTATTCACCAAAAATTATTTTCATCTCATTGAACCACATTTTAGTCCTTGATATTAACTGTGTCTCTCAGATTTTCGAAATTCCATTCACAGAAGTGGTAAAATTAAGTTTTATGAAAAAATCAGTTTTTTTAACTACCACTTAGTGGTTTCACTATTCATCAAAAATTGAAAGTTTTCAGAAAAATACCAAAATTTCACCCTAGGCTAATTTTGATATTCCGAATCCAAAAATGAAGTCCATTTTGAAAAATAAAATTTATAAAATTTTAAAAAGTGGTTATTACTATTCATAACGGCTAGTTTTAATAATATTTTAATAGCATATCATTGTTTAGTGAAACTCAGTATTGTGTACGACGCAAGCTATCAAGGAAGGCCGCGATTGCGTGTAAAGCAAGCCAATCTAGTTTTGTGTGTAGTGAAATATTCCTTTGATGATTTAAAAACAAAATATTTCTCATAAAAGTCTCGGGTGTTACACTATAGCCTTTGGGAGGAAGAAAATTTGTGTTAGGGTTGAAATGGAGAAAAAATGAGGTCCTTAGGGGTGAAAATGAGTGATATCCTAAAAAAGTGGATCTCACTTTTAACTATGCATGGTTGGGTTGCACAGTTAGGCAAACCATGCGCCAATTGTGCATTATCCCCTGCCTTAAGATGATCCTCGCATGGTTAGTCTGCATGGTTCGTACACACGGTTAGACAAACCATGCACCAACTGTGTAAATGATATTTGTCCCCCTTTTCATGGATACACCTGGTTGGCCACATAGTTTTTCCAAACTATTCACCTTAACTGTGTGCCTACCCAGAGTCCTTTATATCATTGTGATAGTTTTCTGTAGGAGTTTCATGGTATCTACTAATCGTTCTCAAACCGTGCATCTTCATAAAATCCTCAAAAACATTTCAAAAGTCTTCTAAACCATACCAAACTTCATCCTAACATTTTACATATTAAAATTCATAAATAAAGGGTTATATGCCAAAAACTGGGGGGTGCTACAATCTCCCCACCATTGGACTTTCCATCCCTATAAAGTTGAAACCCACTATTGTTCTAAAAGATTTTGGGCCATTTTTCGGCCATTTCTTTCTCTCATTCCTAAGTTTCTTCCTAGATATAACCATGTTTCCACAAAACTCACACTAGACTAATGCTTTTCTCATGAAATAATTTCTCTTATCTATCCACAATTCGCACTGGAACATACACCAACAAATCATCTAGTTCTAGGTCAATGTGATCACATCAAATCACATTGTTAGGATCATGCTGATACTTTTTCAAATGAGATACATTAAATAAATTATGAACTGTACTGAAGCATGGGGGAAACCCTAACTAATATTCCACCTCACCAACCCATTCAAGTATCTCAAAATGGAATATGTGTTGAGGAGATAACTTTCCCTTATTTCCAAAACAACAATACCCAAGCCTTGGATAGATTCTCAAGAACACATGATCACTCACCCCGAATGAAAATGATCATCGATGATGATCTTTATATGATTTCTAATGAATTTGAGCCATCTCCTTTCTCTTCCAGATCAACTGAATCTTTTTTATTGTCTCTTATACAATTCTTGGCCCAACTATTGAAGTCTTTCCAATTTCTACCCAACAAAGTGGAGAACGAAAAGTACTCCCATACAATGATTCAAAATAATCCATATATATCAAGGCTTGATATCTATTATTATATGAGAATCCCACCAATGGTATGTTCTCTTCCCTTGATCCGCCAAAATACAATACATAAGCCACCAACATGTATTCCATCATTTGTATCGTCCTTTCGGATTGACCGTCTATCTGAGGATGATACGTCATACTCATGGTCAACTGAGTCCCAAGGAATTTTTGTTAGGATTTCTAGAAATGAGACATAAACCTTGGGTATCTATCTAATACTAGTGAAACTAATATTCCATGCCTCTTTACCACTTATTGGATATGTATTTTTGATAATTCCTCCACTATATTAGATTCATGAATATGGATAAAATGGGCCAATTTTGTGAGTTTCTTTACTGTTACACATATGACATCGTGAATCTGAATTTTTCTTGGGAGACCTGTTACAAAATCCATAGTTATCTTCTCCAATTTCCAAAAATGGATAGGTAAATACTATAACATACCTACTGGTCACAGATGTTTTTCCATACCTTTCTAACAAGTTAAGTATTTTGAAACAAACTTATCCCCATTTCTTTTCATGCCTACCCAGAAAAACTATGCTTTCAACACCTTATACATCTTCTACATTCTATGATGAATAGACCGTCTCAAATTGCGGTAATCATGAAGCAGTTGGTCCTAAAAATCCATAGGTACAACCATCCAATATCAAAACCATAAAACTAAACTCCCATCCAACTTCCATCCCTCAATAGTCTCCCCACCATTGAGTTTTTTCCTCATAGAAACACATTTTGATTCAAACATCTATGAATCTTTAACTGTCTTTACCAAAATCAGGAACCAACAAGGTTTGAAATAAAACCACAACATCACCTTGGTATTCATATTCCAAGTGCATATCATCTATCACTGATATCAACTGTCACTAATCTGAAGCTTCTTTTTCCAAGTGATTATATGAATTTTTTCTTAATTCATCTTCCATTGAGTTTCCATTACCCGGTGTATATATAAAGTCAAAGTAAAACATTTGGAGGTACCCCATCCATATTATTTTTATCAGATTCAAATACCTTTTGAGAAAATATGTTTCAATCTATTATAATTTTTAAACACTATAAATTTCCCACCAAAGTGGTAATGATTCTAAGACTTCATAGCATTGACTAAAATAACTAACTCTAAATTGTGTGTTGGGTAGTTATTCTCATGAAACTGTAACTATCATTAGACATAAGTAACAACATGGTCTCCCTACATAAGAACACGTCCCAACCCTAATCTTGAAGCATCACAATACACCATGTAACCTTGTCTAGATTCTGGAAAGATCAGGACCAGTGTTAATGTAAGATGAACTGTAAGCTCTTGAAAATACTTTTTAAATTCATCATTCCATTGGAATGGAACATTATTCATTTTCAAAGTTTTCATAGGTGAATATAGCCATGAAAAATTATGAACAAAACATCAGTAATAACTAGCTAGACCAAGGAAATTGTGTATCTCAAAGAAATTCTTTGTAAGTTTCCAAGAGATAATAGCCTATATCTATTATGGATCCATAAAAACCACTCTTTCAAAAATTACATGTCTAATAAAACATACCTATTGTTTCTAAAAATCAAACTTTGATAATTTTGCATGAAAACGATGATCTATTAATATTCCTAAAACTATCGCCAAGTGTTTCTCATACTCATCCCTTATCATTGAATATACTAATATATCATCCACAAAAACAACCAAAAAATAATCCAGATATCTTTGAAATATCCAAATCAAAAATTTAATTAAAAAAATTGGTGCATTCATAATATTGAAATTCATAACCACATACTCATAATGGCCATATCTACTTATGAAAGCTATTTTTAGAATATCCACCTTCCAAACTTTCAATTAGTGATATCCTAGTCGCAAGTAAAACTTTGGGAACTATTAGGATCTCCTCAACTGATCAAATAGATCATCAATAAATATAAGTGGATACCGATTATTTTTCATAACTTGGTTGAGATTATAATAATCCACACACAGTCGAAGAGTTACATCCACCTTTTTTACAAACAAGACTGGTGCTGCCCACAGAGACATTCTAGGCCGAATGAACCCTTTTCTTTCTTACTTCTCCAAATACACTTTCAATTACCTTACTTATGTTGGTTCTATATGATAAGGTAGGAGTGAAATAATAGTGATCCTCGAAATTATATCAATCATAAACTCCACTTCCCTTGTGGGTGGAAGCCTTGAGAAATTATCAAGAAAAACATACTAAAACTGATCAGAAACTACTAAAAACAACTATTCTAGATCTCTTACTTTGATGAAAGAGTCAATACTACCATCTAGAATGATATTGTTCTAACTGTTTTTCCAACAACATCATTTCACCTGCCTTTACATTCGTATCTCCTTTAAAGAGATTCTCAACACCATCCTTAGTCGTAAAACTGACCCTTCGAGTATAATAGTATATGTTATCCTTGAACATAGTCAACCAATCTATACCCTGGATTATATCATATACATCCATCTCAATAACAGAAAGATCTCATATCAACTCAACATTATAAACAGTTATAGAACATTCTCTACACATAAAGGCTTGGCATTCTCTTTGACTAAAGGGAGTTTAAAGTTTCAAAATAAAAGGCATCATCTCAACATTTAAACATAAAAAATAAAAAACATGGGAAGAAATAAATTAATTAGATAAACTTTTATAAAATAAATCTTACGTAAGGGTATAATTTAAAATAATCATACCTCTCACCATCAATGGTACATATTGATCATCCAAAATAACTTTCTCAACTCCATATAATTTCTTACTCACTATACTTTTTTCTTTATTGCCCTATTGAGATTACCCTTGATGAGGAGTCATGGTATTACAAGAATCACTATGGATAGCATGGTTCTACTGATGATAGGTATTTTTATTCCCTCCTACCATTGAATCATACGACATCTATGAAACATGAGAAGCGTCCTGAACATCCGACCTTAGAGGACTAAAATAATAGCACTAAAGATTCCCCATCTGATTTCAATTTTGGCATGCTCTAGGTGGTACCATAAAATTTCGCTTCATGTAGTCCAAAGAGACGCATTGGAAACATCATGGATTTATATTAGGTCTTGGAGGAAGATTAACCAATCCATCTATCTGATTCTAGGTCACCCAACTTCCTTTGAAATAGGTGCACCTCTTCCACTTGTTCCTAACATTAGAATTCCCACCATTTCCCATTGGTATTACCTCCACCCATATTTCCTGAGATAACCCTCCCTTACACCATCTCTCTATTGATCATCTCTGTATAATCCATCATAAAGAGTGCCACAATCATTTAGAAAATATCTTACCTCATCCTTGATTCAAAAATGTGTTCCTTCAAGGATGCACTAGAAACAACTTCAGGTGAAAAAGAAAACTAAATTCATAAATTTAGCTACATACACTTTAATATAAAGATTCACCAGATTCAAAATGAAAAAATCTACCATTATTTGAATTATGAATGTTTGAGGATAGAATTTTTTGTTAAACAATTCTCTGAAATCCTCTCATGATATACCTTCGTCCAATTTATCTTGAACTGCTAAATCCCACCACTTGTGTGCAAGATCTTCCAACATATATGTCTCCAACTTGACTTTCAACTTTGCGGGTGTACTAAGGAAATCAAATATTTGATTCATCCTATTCATCCACCCTTATGTCTTCTCTGGTTATAAATTACCCTAAAATATGGGCGGATTGTGCTTCTGTCATTGAATATAATAATTCACTTGTCTTGTTTTATCCCTTATGTTCCCTCTATAAATATCTTGAAAATCTTGGATTATACTTTGAACCAGCTGTTAGTTCACCTATGGCTCAGGTGAAACCACATTTGTAACGCCCCGACCCTAGCTACCCGGAGTCGGTGCATTACTTCGTAACATTGGCATGATCACAAAAGATCAAGTCTCGAAAGACCGATTAGTTTAGTAGCCTTGGAAACACTAGATACATTCATAAATGTTACATTACATCATAAAGTGAAAAACTAATAATAATGTCTTCATAGTCCACACTCATATCCTCTTTTGACTATCCCTTCAGGTCATTCATAAAATACTTCTTCACATCCTGGAAAATATTAAAACATTGAAAGGGGTGAGCTCAGATGCTCAGTAAGGATAACAATAATGCGGAAGATTTCATAAATAAACATTAACATTTAAGGCAATGTATAACTAAAACAAAAGCCTTTTAAACATGAACTTCAACATAATATGGAAAAAGTAAAATGAGATAATGCCATTTACTTATTCACATGGATATTCTACTGGTCGAATAATCACATGCAATATCAATAACCACTTTCCTAATGATGGAATGCATAATGCCAGACATTCTGAAACATTTTGTCATGTCCTCGGCCAAGACATCTAAAATGATTAAGGCCTCGGCCAAAACCATAAATCAAATTGGGAAAGGGCCTCAGCCAATTCCATGTCTAGTTGTCTCATGAGACCTACCGATGCATCGAGGAGCTATAGCGGGCTCCACCCGTCACTTATTAAGTCCAATGCATTCCTCATATGAATAGGTTTAAAAATATCATAAACCATAACATAATTGTATCACATAAAACATGGATAAAGGAAACATAACATTTCCACATTTCAATCACAAGATATCAATACAACACATTGATATAATAAAAACTCTTTAAAAACCATTTTCAATACCAAAATAAAAGAAAGTTAAAACTTTGTATTTATTTTTCATTAAAAAAAAGATGGCTTGTAGAGGAAGCTGAAACTCAAATAATTGTCATGGCGGCGGAGAAGTCGTTGTCGCCGCATATGTACGGAAAGAAAAACATTCCCTTTTTGTCGTTTAGTAAAACGCTTCGTATAGAAAAGATTCCTTTTGAATAAACGTAAAAGTCAAAGGGGTTCATACACCGTATAAAAGGAAGTTGTGTATAAAACCAAATATGTCTCAATGAAAGGAGATTGAGACGAAGTCCTTAAAAAGATAATTTTTAAAATAAAATAGATCTATTATCTGTATTCACTATAGGTACACATAAAGAATACAAAATAAGACATAATAATATCATGACATAATTTGAAAGTAGGAGATTAACCCAAAGAATGGAAATTGGGTTAAGAAGTTCCCTTACAAAGATAATTTTTAAATAAAATAGATCTATTATGTGTATTCACTATAAGTACACATAAAGAATGTATAAATACAAGGTAGTACATAATGACATAATTTGAAAATATGAGATTAACCCAAAGAATGGAAGTTGGGTTAAGAAATTCCCTTACCTTGCGTCTTATCCTGACTCGACCATTCTTTAACCTCCTGAATAATAAACTAGAGTTAATTTCTATTTACTTAAGAACCTTTTTCATGTTCATTATTCCATTTATATCACTTATTACCATGTTATGAACATTATTTAATTATTTAAGTTAATAACGGTCGTTTTGTCGATCTTTGGTACTTGAGTCAACAATAAACTTCTTATAATTACAAGTTGTTTATGTGGTAGAATATCCATTATCTCCAGAATTATATTCATGATTTAGATGTCATATATATCTTATATATCCAGTATATACATTCATTTATAATATTACGTAACATTTAGAGGTAAGAAATGAAATGCACCGTTCATGGAGACGGTAAGCCGTACGTACGCATGAACGCTACTTTCATTTAAATTTCATATTTAATGGAACGAAATCATAATGATATAAATGTATAATATAATTCCAGTATAATATATTGTATAATACCATTTACTCCATCCTTTATACATCCCACATATGGCATTAACGATTCAAATCACTTTGAGGGGGCGGTAGTCCGCACTTCCTAAAATGAAATTATCGCGTTTTACCCATAATGGAAATCATAAAGTATGCCATAAATGAGAAATACAGAAGCATAAGTAAAACATAAACATATTATATATCATATATAAAAATAGTGACATCTTAATGGACACCTTTGAAGGTGTTATATGAGTGTTGAACAATCATCGTTTCGTGAGGCAGAAATTCGCCATCCACAGAAACCGTATGTTCATTAACCATTAGATGTATGTGTGTGTAAGTGTAGCTCGAATACTTCTTATAACAAAATCCTAGTATATTGAGGATATTGGTTTTGTTACAAAAGAAATTAATAAAAAGAGTTTAGGGGCTTGGAGAAGAAAAATAAAACAAAACAACATTAGAGAAGACATTACCTCAAAATCGGGTAACTCTTTTTGATTTGAGCCAAAGGCTTCCTTGGGAAGAGTTCTGCCCAAAGTGAGGCTTATAGGAGTAAGAGGGGGAAGTTGGGAGAGTATTTGGGCAGAGTTTGGCCGAGCCAAATGGCTTGAAATTGTAAATGAGGTGGGAGAGGTGGGGGCCTTTTATAAGTGGAGAGGAGGGGCACTCTTGGAAAGTAAAGAAAAGTCACTTTATTATAAAATGAGTTTCGGATTTTAGAGGTCCCACACTTATATAATTCAAGGATAAGATGATAAGGGTTCGAAATATACTCATACAATAGGTTTTTTACAAGTGTACGCTTTGGATTTTACATTATCTTTCCATTTTATTTAAATCATTAAATAATGAGGTCATCGCTGCATCATCATGATGTCATAATTAATTTAATTTATTTAATGTCTAAAAATTATAAAAGAAATACTATGATGTAGGAAATATTTTTATATTTCTAATGAATATTTATAATCAAAATTTGGACTTGTGTAACCCCACTTAAAAACTGTTTTAGTAAAACAACTCATGTTTGTGTCAATTTAATTTTAACATTACATATATATATATTAATGTCATTTTCCAACCAAAGTGGCTCCATGGGGTCCCCAAGTTGACCCATGGGTTGTCTTGGTCGTCCATGACTCATCCAATAGGATTAGGACAAGTTTCAAGCTCATCTCATATTATTAAAACATTATTTTTACCTTAAACTACACTAATTACCTCTAATCGCGATTAAGAACTTAAAAGTTACTATTCACCAAAAAATTATTTTGATCTCATTGAACCACATTTTACTTCTTAATGACAACCATGTATGTCGGATTTTTTAAAATAAAATCACAAAAGTGGTAATATTTCATTTAAACGAAAAATCAGTTATTTAACTACCACTTAGTGGTTTCACTATTCATCAAAAATTGAAGTTTTTCAGAACAATGCCAAAATTTCACCCTAAGCTATAATTGATATTCCGAATTCAAAAATGATGTCTATTTTAAAAAATTCCAAACATATAAGTTGCATTAATTAATTTTATAATTAATTCCCGCTGTCACAACAAATAGCATGTTTTTAAGAAACAATTTATATCAAAAGATTGGCAATTGTTTATGTCCAATTTCAATGTTAAATTAATTCTAATGACCACCATTGGATAAAATGGTAAAAATATATTCTAATTATACTTTAAAACCACTAAATAGTATAATTTATCACTATAAATTATTTTGATTAAAAAAGTTGTTTTTAAGTATTTTTCACTATTCATAAAAAATAGAAGTTCTCAGAAAAATACCAAAAATTCAACATAGGCTAATTTCGATATTCCGAATCCAAAAATGAAGTCCATTTTGATAAATAAAATTTATAAAATTTCAAAAAGTAGGTATTACTATTCACAATGGCTAGTTTAATTCGTTGTGGTGTGTGTTAGAGCTCGAGGTTGCGTACAACACACGCTATTGCATTATTCGAAGTGAAACGTACCGTGGAAGCTTGGGGTGTTACATTCTCCCCTCCTTCAATAAATTGCGTCCTCGCAATTTGAAATTTTTCTTTGAAAATAAAAGGTTGAAAATAGAAATTACCTTTGTGGAAAACCCACATCGAAAATAAGGTTAATAAAATTTAGCCTTAATAAGAGGGAAATGGAAATAAGAAAGTCACCACCAAATTATGATCTCGATAAGGAGAACATTGGTGGAAATTAGAGACATATAATTGGAGGAAAAACGTAAATATTTGTAGGGAGTGATTGAGGTCATCAATCACAATCAACTGTCAAATTGAGGGCCTCAAAGCCTTCAATCTATGTTGATTTAAAATATCATCAGTTCAATAAGACATAAGGTATTAGGATAACACATTTTTTGTTTTAATATCCCTTTACTAAAGTTTGAGAATTAATTTATTCATTGAATAAGTGATAGGTATATATATATTTATGCTTGACAATTAGAGTTTCAACCTTCAACTCATCTTTCACTCAAAAAGATAATAGAACTCAAAAATATTATACTTATCCTAATTGTATAAGGTTAAAATTTTAACACATACCATTTAGATTAGTAAAATTATTTTTTAATAACCAGTGACTTCCTGTAGGCTAGTGGTAGGAAATAAAGGCTTGTCGCACTATGATTGTGGGTTCGATTCCTGCAGCTTTGTCTGACGCGACGGGTTATGCCCCACCCTGCAGGTTGTCCTTTTCCTAAAGCTATAGTATCATAATATTCCAAAAATAATCTTCATAAATTTTTTAACCATAAACAATACTATCCAAAGATCAACTTAATCCACTCCAACCTTAATAGTTATCCAAAATACCTCCGTCCAGACTTTCTCTAAAAGGTCTCTAAATTCCAAAATCAATTGTAACATCAGATTTCCCAAACAAAGAAAAGTTTCTCTTATTGTCACATACTAAAAATATGATTACCTTAATCATATTAAAACCTTACTGAAATCAAAAAGTACTGCAGTACAATCTTTATATATATCACATTATTCTTTTAACCAGAATATAATCCTTGAGTCCAAAAGCACCAATACATTAATTATTCCGCTTCAACTGTAGTCACAGCATAAGATTGGCCTTGATCCCTTGGCCTTTTCTGAGGTAAGTTTCCTTGACCCTTAGGACATTCATTTGCATAATGCCCTATTTCCCTACAATTGTAGCATTCAACTTTGACAGCCTCATTCTTTTCCTTGCAATCACGAGCCTGGTGACCCTTTTCTCCACATTTATAACAAACTCCCATTCCTTTTAGGCACGTACCAGGGTGATTCTTACCAAAATTATCACATAATGGAAAATCCTTCTTTCCCTTTTTCCCTTTATCTGTCTCTTGTTCCCCCATTCTCTTCTTCTCTTGCTTTACTTTGTTGTCATAAGACTTAGAGAATTCCTTTTCTGTCTTGATAGCACACGAGACAATATCTTCGTATGATGAGAAGGATTGTGATACTAAAGATCGACGGAGAAATGGTTTTAACCCATCAAAGAAACGATCAATATTACTCCTTGGGTTACGTATATAATCGGCAGCATGCCTCGCTAACCTTGTAAATTTAGCCTCATACTTTGCGACATTCTCATCCTCCTTCTGCCTCAGACTCAGAAATTGCCTTTCCATATCTGCTCGATGGTCACGAGGAAAGTATTTTTCTAAGAAAAGCTCTTTGAACTCCCTCCATTCCATATTCGATACGTCATCATCTTCCTTTGTGTTTTGAATCAGCGACCACCACTGATCGGCATCTCCAGTGAGGCGGTAAACTGCCATGACAACCTTCTCCCTTTCGCTACTCCCCAAGGCATGGAATATTTTCTCTAAGGAGTTTATCCATTGCTCAGATACTAATGGATTTGTACCCCCATTAAATGTTGGTGGTTGTTGCCTCATGAAGCAGTCTAACATTGATCCTCCACGTTGTGGATCAGGGTGATCCATACGAGTAAGGTTATTATTCATAACTTGAGTGAGTTGTCCCAGTATGGTAATAAGTTGATCAGCACCAGTTGTATCTCCAGATCCACAATAATTATCTTGAGCGGGAGGGCAATCCCTACACGGAGTGCGTGTATTGATACGGTTTCCATTCCTTCCACTAGGCGCCATTTCTAAACAATGGCATAAACTAGATTAGTTTATGAATCAAAATACATAATTCCATACTTGTAAAACACTTTACATAAATTGAACTATTTATGGATATAATCCATAATCATAAAAAGAAATGTTTTCTTTGAGGAAGTATATACTCATAACCCTTCATAGTGGTTTGTAAATAAAATGAGAATTATCCTAATCATATCCCCCGGGAGTGTCGTAACCAAGAGTGCAGCAAGGCCCGTTGTCGTGCACCAGTTCCCGTTCGAGTCTAGCTCAAAGTGGTGTTTTCGGGTTTTACCCCTAGGTACATCTGTGCCAGAGCCGCCTCTACCTGCTCGTATCCAGACAGGGATGTATTGCTCGGAAAACTCACAAAATCTCTACAATACCAAAATTTTAGGAAGTTCTTCTATACTAATCCTCAAAGTTCATCTTAGGTCTACGTGCTCTAATCAGAGTTTGTCTAAATCTAGCTTCCAAGGTTTGTACTAAACTGCCTCTGATACCAACTATAACGCCCCGACCCTAGCTACCCGGAGTCGGTGCATTACTTCGTAACATTGGCATGATCACAAAAGATCAAGTCTCGAAAGACCGATTAGTTTAGTAGCCTTGGAAACACTAGATACATTCATAAATGTTACATTACATCATAAAGTGAAAAACTAATAACAATGTCTTCATAGTCCACACTCATATCCTCTTTTTACTATCCCTGCAGGTCATTCATAAAATACTTCTTCACATCCTGGAAAATATTAAAACATTGAAAGGGGTGAGCTCAGATGCTCAGTAAGGATAACAATAATGCGGAAGCTTTCATAAATAAATATTAACATTTAAGGCAATGTATAACTAAAACAAAAGCCTTTTAAACATGAACTTCAACATAATATGGAAAAAGTAAAATGAGATAATGTCATTTACTTATTCACATGGATATTCTACTGGTCTAATAATCACATGCAATATCAATAACCACTTTCATAATGATGGAATGCATAATGCCAGACATTCTGAAACATTTTGTTAAGGCCTCGGCCAAGACATCTAAAATGATTAAGGCCTCGGCCAAAACCATAAATCAAATTGGGAAAGGGCCTCGGCCAATTCCACATCTAGTTGTCTCATGAGACCTACCGATGCATCGAGGAGCTATAGCGGGCTCCACCCGTCACTTATTAAGTCCAATGCATTCCTCATATGAATAGGTTTAAACATATCATAAACCATAACATAATTGTATCACATAAAACATGGATAAAGGAAACATAACATTTCCACATTTCAATCACAAGATATCAATACAACACATTGATATAATAAAAACTCTTTAAAAACCATTTTCAATACCAAAATAAAAGAAAGTTAAAACTTTGTATTTATTTTTCATTAAAAAAAAGATGGCTTGTAGAGGAAGTCGAAACTCAAATAATTGTCATGGCGGCGGAGAAGTCGTTGTCGCCGCATATGTACGGAAAGAAAAACATTCCCTTTTTGTCGTTTAGTAAAACGCTTCGTATAGAAAAGATTCCTTTTGAATAAACGTAAAAGTCAAAGGGGTTCATACACCGTATAAAAGGAAGTTGTGTATAAAACCAAATATGTCTCAATGAAAGGAGATTGAGACGAAGTCCTTAAAAAGATCATTTTTAAAATAAAATAGATCTATTATGTGTATTCACTATAGGTACACATAAAGAATACAAAATAAGACATAATAATATCATGACATAATTTGAAAGTAGGAGATTAACCCAAAGAATGGAAATTGGGTTAAGAAGTTCCCTTACAAAGATAATTTTTAAATAAAATAGATCTATTATGTGTATTCACTATAAGTACACATAAAGAATGTATAAATACAAGGTAGTACATAATGACATAATTTGAAAATATGAGATTAACCCAAAGAATGGAAGTTGGGTTAAGAAATTCCCTTACCTTGCGTCTTGTCCTGATTCGACCGTTCTTTAACCTCCTGAATAATAAACTAGAGTTAATTTCTATTTACTTAAGAACCTTTTTCATGTTCATTATTCCATTTATATCACTTATTACCATGTTATGAACATTATTTAATTATTTAAGTTAATAACGGTCGTTTTGTCGATCTTTGGTACTTGAGTCAACAATAAACTTCTTATAATTACAAGTTGTTTATGTGGTAGAATATCCATTATCTCCAGAATTATATTCATGATTTATATGTCATATATATCTTATATATCCAGTATATACATTCATTTATAATATTACGTAACATTTAGAGGTAAGAAATGAAATGCACCGTTCATGGAGACGGTAAGCCGTACGTACGCATGAACGCTACTTTCATTTCAATTTCATATTTAATGGAACGAAATCATAATGATATAAATGTATAATATAATTCCAGTATAATATAGTGTATAATACCATTTACTCCATCCTTTAGACATCCCACATATGGCATTAACGATTCAAATCACTTTGAGGGGGCGGTAGTCCGCACTTCCTAAAATGAAATTATCGCGTTTTACCCATAATGGAAATCATAAAGTATGCCATAAATGAAAAATACAGAAGCATAAGTAAAACATAAACATATTATATATCATATATAAAAATAGTGACATCTTAATGTCCACCTTTGAAGGTGTTATATGAGTGTTGAACAATCATCGTTTCGTGAGGCAGAAATTCGTCATCCACAGAAACCGTATGTTCATTAACCATTAGATGTAGGTGTGTGTAAGTGTAGATCGAATCCTTCTTATAAAAACATCCTAGTATATTGAGGATATTGGTTTTGTTACAAAATAAATTAATAAAAAGAGTTTAAGGGCTTGGAGAAGAAAAATAAAACAAAACAACATTAGAGAAGACATTACCTCAAAAACGGGTAACTCTTTTTGATTTGAGCCAAAGGCTTCCTTGGGAAGAGTTCTGCCCAAAGTGAGGCTTCTAGGAGTAAGAGGGGTAAGTTGGGAGAGTATTTGGGCAGAGGTTGGCCGAGCCAAATGGCTTGAAAGTGTAAATGAGGTGGGAGAGGTGGGGGCCTTTTATAAGTGGAGAGGAGGGGCACTCTTGGAAAGTAAAGAAAAGTCACTTTATTATAAAATGAGTTTCGGATTTTAGAGGTCCCACACTTATATAATTCGAGGATAAGATGATAAGGGTTCTAAATATACTCATCCAATAGGTTTTTGACAAGTGTACGCTTTGGATTTTACATTATCTTTCCATTTTATTTAAATCGTTAAATAATGAGGTCATCGCTGCATCATCATGATGTCATAATTAATTTAATTTATTTAATGTCAAAAAATTATAAAAGAAATACTATGATGTATGAAATCTTTTTAGATTTCTAATGAATATTTATAATCAAAATTTGGACTTGTGTAACCCCACTTAAAAACTGTTTTAGTAAAACAACTCAAGTTTGTGTCAATTTAATTTTAACATTAAATATATATATATTAATGTCATTTTCCAACCAAAGTGGCTCCATGGGGTCCCCAAGTTGACCCATGGGTTGTCTTGGTCGGCCATGACTCATCCAATAGGAGTAGGACAAGTGTCAAGCTCATCTCATATTATTAAAACATTATTTTTACCTTAAACTACACTAATTACCTCTAATCGCGATTAAGAACTTAAAAGTTACTATTCACCAAAAAATTATTTTGATCTCATTGAACCACATTTTACTTCTTAATGACAACCATGTATGTCGGATTTTTGAAAATCAAATCACAAAAGTGGTAATATTTCATTTAAACGAAAAATCAGTTATTTAACTACCACTTAGTGGTTTCACTATTCATCAAAAATTGAAGTTTTTCAGAACAATGCCAAAATTTCACCCTAAGCTATAATTGATATTCCGAATTCAAAAATGATGTCTATTTTACAAAATTCCAAACATATAAGTTGAATTAATTAATTTTATAATTAATTCCCGCTGTCACAACAAATAGCGTGTTTTTAAGAAACAATTTATATCAAAAGATTGGCAATTGTTTATGTCTAATTTCAATGTTAAATTAATTCTAATGACCACCATTGGATAAAATGGTAAAAATATATTCTAATTATACTTTAAAACCACTAAATAGTATAATTTATCACTATAAATTATTTTGATTAAAAAAGTTGTTTTTAAGTATTTTTCACTATTCATAAAAAATAGAAGTTCTCAGAAAAATACCAAAAATTCAACATAGGATAATTTCGATATTCCGAATCCAAAAATGAAGTCCATTTTGATAAATAAAATTTATAAAATTTCAAAAAGTAGGTATTACTATTCACAACGGCTAGTTTAATTCGTTGTGGTGTGTGTTAGAGCTCGAGGTTGCGTACAACACACGCTATTGCATTATTCGAAGTGAAACGTACCGTGGAAGCTTGGGGTGTTACAACATTCTTAGCATCTTATTTTGTTTGATTTCTAGAATTCCTAAAAGATACCATTTCTATAAATAAAACTAACTCCATAAGTCTCAGTCTCTAAAAATTAACAATTTCAAAATATATCACATCAAAACTATCATAATAAGGTTTTTCCAAAGTGAAAAATTTTCCACATTCAACCATTTTTTTAAATTCTCCCATTGTTTTGAAAATCGAACCATTTTAAAAATACCACAACCATTCTATTTTCAAAATCTTCCATTTGAAAAAAAATCAATACTTTTCAAAAATAAACACATTTTCACCAATTCATAAATCATTACTAAAAATTAAGTATGAATTATTAGAGTTAAGTAAAATCTAAAATTCATTTCATGCTCATCTCATTGGATAAACCTATGGCAATGAGATTACAACTTCTATGAGTGTCTCCAAAACACTTATGTACCAAAATACCTGGTAACTTAAATTTAAACATAAAAAAGGTTAGCTATATATTTTTATGCTCTAAATTTCAAGTCCTGAAAATCCTACTCCTTTATACGGACTTAACTCAAGGAATAAACCAGAATGAATTTCCAACTCTGATACTGACACAACTGATACCCAAGTATTGAACAAACTGAGACCACTTGTATGTCAAGGACCGAAAAAACCATTACCATTTTTCCCAAAAAGTTATTTGGACCAACCAATACTGATACCATTTTTAATATCCTACCCCTCCTCATTATCTTGAGTCGAGTTGGAATTACTACTTGGCCTTAAGTGACATCCTTAAGGTGAAAAGGGCTAACAATAAATTCCAATGGATTCATAAACAGTCGGGGGATATTTTTCCCTTTGAAAATAAAACAACCATAACCAAGAATACCATAACCAAAAGCTACTATATAATTCATGAAATAATTTAATACAACTCAAAGTAACACTAAAAGACAACAATAACAAACTACACCAAGACCAAAATCAGTGTACCAAGGTGGAATACTAAACCAATAAAACTCAAAGAATCCAAAGAAAAAACTCCACAATTCCAAACATGATCCAAGATCCAACTCTATAATAAATCCCAAAGTATCATGATGTACCACTAAAGAGATGAGATACTTTTCCTTTACTTATGTCTTGATGAACAAAATCTGAAAAATCACCAAAGTTCCAAAGTAGGGGTGAGTAATGAAACACAGTAAATTCTCCCCAAATGACTTACCTAATCATGCCATTAGGATAGAACAAGTTTGTAAATTTATATAACACAATTTATATAAAACAATTTAATACATTTTATATTAGAATATAAAACAATTTCCATACCAAACCTATTTTTCCAAACTAAGTTCATTTCCAAGGAAATCAGCCAAACAATGTTTTAAAACCCATTTCACTATTTCCATTTTGGCATACCCAATCCATCCCACATATCCACACATTCACACGTGCATGCCCAAGTGATAGTTCCATAATCTTTAGTAGTTTCTCATTGATCTACCAAGTCATCACAAGGTAAATAATATTCTATGCACCATTACACCTTTGGCACCGAGCACCAAGCCATATTTCAACTAGGCCTTGTATGCAATATGAACACACAAAACTAATTTTTCCATACCCATGCCAAAACCAATCATGCCAAAACCATATCAATAAAACTAAATTTTTATTAAAAATCGTTCCATAAAAACCTTTTTCTATATATCAAAACAAAAAACCAATTCTAAAATCATCATTTTAAAATCAAACAAACCATTTTTCACAACAAAACCATAATTTCCACAAATCCAAAACCATCACTAAAGGGGGTTTCTACTATGCTTTTTACACCAATTTCACAATCAATTTTCATCAATTTAAACAATTTAAAACCAATCCCTAAATTTCTAATAATAGGAGTCAATAGTGAAGGCACCTACCTTGGGAATTGTGATAAAAACAAAGAACATCATGAAAACCCCAAAAAAATGGGTTGAATATCCAAACAACTGCCTTAGATCCCATTCCCTAACACCAATACAACCATATCTCATCAATATTGGAATAAAAACCCTATATCCATCCACAGTGGGATAGATATAAGAATCCAATAGAGGTAATATGATTATATCTAAGGAATACTACCACAAATGAAGACTTTTCGTGGGAATCAGGCATCAATGCACCCAGATTTTCCTTCAGATTACTTCTAGATTGAAGGGGAGAGTCTCCACAACCATTGGGAGGAAGAAAATTCATTTTAGGTTCTAAATGGAGAAAAAAGATGGCCTGATGGGTGAAAATGAGTGAGATCCTAAAAAATTGGATCTCACTTTTAATTGTGCACCATCCCCTGCCTCAATAAAAGCCTTGCATGGTTGGTCTGGATGGTTATACAAACCATGTTCCAACTATGAAAATGATATATGTCCCCCTTTACATGGTTACAACAGGGTGGTCACATGGTTTTTTTAAATTAGTCTTCTTAACAATGTGCCTACCTAGATTCCACTATCTTATTATTCACAGTTTCCTATAGGAGTTTTACAGTCTCTACTAACCATGATCAAACCATACATCTTCAGAAAATCCCCATAAACATTCCAAAATTCTTCCAAATCCTCCTAAACATTACCCAAACACTTTACATACTTAGAATACATAAATAAAGACTTAAATAATAGGAATCGGGGGTGCTACATTGTCACTATAAAATTTCAATTGAATTATAATTTCAAATTACCTAACTATATTTTAGAACTAATTGAAAATTTCTTATGGGAATTTTCAATAGGATTTTCAATTGAAATTTGCACTAGGAATTTTTATTGTGATTTCCAATGAAAATTTTTACATATATTATAATCATTTCAAAAAATTTATTACCAAAATAATCTTGGATTTATTGCAATATTTCCTCAAATTATGAATTCTCTATAACCCCATACATGCATTTTTTTTAATTTTTTCAATAATGTCGAGTCATCTTTCTTTACTAGTCCTAAGTGTTTAATGCCATTTTTAATTATGTTCCAATGTGCATAGGTCGTGTCTCATTTTGGGTAGGGTTAAAGAAATGTATTTAGACATAGCTACATATTGATCTATGAAAATTGTCTCAGGATTATCCCCCCCCCCCATGAAAATCAATAAATCTAATAAAGATACAACTAAATGATTCTGTTGTCTCATCATATAATAATGTTTCACTAAAAATTACAATTTACTTATGATGTTTTACACCTAAAAACACTCCCAAAGTCATATACTACTTGTTTGTGTTTAAGATAGTGAAAAACACAAAAATGTCTCTGAAATGATCATATTCCACCTTCATTTTTGGATCAACCCAAAAAATGTTGCTAATTTGACCACACATGTCAAGTTTCACAGAGTATAAGAATGTTGTGTTATACCTTTATTGCTTCTCTAGGTATTGTAACATATTATAGGTATTACATAGATTCAAGTCCCTCTATATTTTGGACTGAAAATAATTCAGTTGGTCTACTTGTGTATATCCAAGACTTTTAGGATCATGTTCAATGACTGTTACAAGTGAAAATGAATCACTGAGATTCAGACTAGATTTATCATTTACATCCAACTTGTAACCTTTTACATCACCGATGCATTGTTGTGACCTCATCATATGCATGGTCTTATGAGAATGTAAAGCATGGCTACGCTTCTCAATAAATTTTCTATACTCATAATGCCTATTGGAAATGTAGAAAACTCCCACTCATGATGGAAAATTAGTTCTTATTTATGCATGTGGATTTTTGACATTGATATCATGTTTATATGATATTTGGAATCTTTCTTTGATACGTGTATATAATTTTTATGTTACTAATATTTTATCCTTTTTATTTCTATTAACTTACTATTTCCACACACTAAAACCAACAATTCCTCCATAAGAAACATAAAATTAATAGGCTTCAGATTTTGATTTTAAAACCATCCAAATTCTTGGACTTCATGTACTACTTTTTTATAAATTTATCTAATGGGGTTTTTTATTATAAATTTGGAACTTCATCTATATCGATGAAAACTTTTTCATTTCACTTTTAGTTTGTAATGTCATCACTGTTATAATCCCTCATGTAACAGTAAGACAAATTCTACACATTATTCAAATCTATTGAATTGATGTTTTTTGTATCATGTAGAGCATCCAAATTCAGATTGATCCTCTTCATTCAGATCTATACAATTTATTTTCACAAACTGTTAGATCACATTTGTTCTTAAATGGTCTGATGGGGTTCTTTATTTTTAATAAATCATAAATTCCCATTGTAAATTTCTATTGGCATGTCGTAAGGGAAAATTCAAGTGTAAATTTCCACTTACATTAAATTTTAAATTCTTTTATCAAAATAAAATATGAAATTTTTTCATTAAATCAATTAAAAATCACAAATCACTTCTTCTGAATATTTTGAAAATTTGAACTAGGAATTCCAACTATGAATTCATAGTGAGAATATTTAGTATAAATATCATTTGGGATTTAATTGCAAAAAATTATAGTGGAAATTTTAGTGGAAATTATTAGTGAAATTTTCTGTAAGTCCTTGGAATCAATTCAAAATGTCAACTATAAGAAAAATCTCATTCATAATTAACGTTAGGAATTTTCATTGGAAACTCCCAATGTAAATTCCAACTATAAATTTTCATTTTGATTCTATTTTAGATTTTGATAGTGATATACTAGAAGAAATTTCTATTTTAAATCAATTTTAAATTATAAACCACTTATTCTAAAATAAATAAAAATTTCAACTCATAATTCTAACTATGAATTCATGGTGAAATTTTACATTATAAATGGCATATTGAAATTCTTTTTGAGAAATCATAGTGGAGGTAATTAGGGTAAATTACTAGTGTTAATTACTTATTGAAATTCATAGTGGAAATTCACAGTGGAGTTTCTAATATAAACAACCTTCAAGAATAACTAAACGTGCCATCAACTCCCAAAAAAACGCCCCCTACAAACCCCCTATAATAACCCCTACAAACCCCCCCTGAAAATTCACACCCTTTGGAAAATATTATGCAACAAATAAGTAGGCTTGTACCAATTTCAAGTTCTCCAAGAATCGTGAACTTCACCGCACTGGTATCGTGACTCCAGACAAAGAAACATTTCACTCTCCACTCAATCATTGAAAAATAAATTGGCCCGCATTTTTTATTTTAGATGAGTATATTAATTTTTATTCTTCAATGTTTTAAAAATCCAGATATGACCAGTTGACATGGAAATATTCCAACATCCAACCTGAGGGTCAGGTTGAGACCCAAACATGAGACTATAATAATTCTTCTTCATAATAAACACAAGAAAATCCACCATCATGAAAAACTAGTATTTTTCTAGTGAAAAGAAAAATAAATGAAAATAGCATTGATTCAACTTAAAATACATGCATCAATACATGTTTTTGAAATACATGATTTTTGAGTTGAATGTATGAACACTTAAATTAAATATCTATAAAACTAATAGTTATAAATAGTGTACATAAATATTAGAAATCTATGACAAATATATGGGGATACATTAAATATCTATGATATCTAACATCTATAGATAGTTTCTTCTGGATAAATGAAATAAAGAAATGAATGGTATATGGGAAAAATAATATAATGTTTAAATTGAAAAAAAATATCAAGTGGAATAAAGTAGAAAACATTTAATAGAATTATATGTAATATTATTTTAATTTAAAAATATATGTAAGACATGATCTAACACATTTTCATAAAATTTATGTAAAAATATTTCATGAAGTTATACGTAATATAGTTTTCATAAAAAAAATGATGTGCGAACATGTATTCGTAAATTGGTTATGATTCTTTTATTGATGACTACTCATAAATGATTAGAACTTGGTTTATGAGGAATCAATATATTAAAAATTTAAGATATGTAACCAGCAGAATATATATAAGGAACACGTAAATTTTAGTTTAAATATCAACTTATTATACTGTAATTAAATTAGTGGAACTAAAATCTGGTATAAAATCAATGATTTTTATCTTTTATGGTTTATTATATACATATAAAATGTGATTAGTAGTTTGATTTCAATAAATATAGTGTAGAGTGGAGGAAAGTACCTTTGGTATTCAATTTTGAGAAGACTTGTTAGTCTAGTAAATTGTTTAAATATTGAACTTAAAGTTTTTTTAATATCCTAAGAGTACCAAAATCACTACAAGAGGGGGTGAAATATAGTTTATAAAAATTTAAACTTAAAATTTTCCAAACACCTTGTTTGAAAGAAATTTTATCGAACAAACAGTTATTCAGATATACTTTATAACATGAGAGTAAGAAACAAGTTTATATTATGAAATATAAACATTATATAATATGCGCAACATAAATATATAATTCATACAATAAATTATAAAAAATAACAAAAAAACTTTCATAAAATAATGTAACAAAACTTATAAAATTTCTCCTAAGAAAATTCTTCACATTCACACAAAGTGATATGGTTGAAAAGTTTTGATGGATATGTGGTCTATGGTTTGTTGGTTAAGGTTCTTCGATGTTGTTTTATGGTTTGTTTTGTACTTATTTGGTAGTGGATTTCTATAGAAGGTTTTCCCACTTGTACTCTTCCCTGGCCTCTAGATCCACTACTCCCTTCTAGGTTGTCCAGGTGTGATGGATTCCAAGTGGTTTTGGGTTATGTTGTGTATTGTGGTTGGGGGTTTCAGGCGGCCCAACCTGGGTTCTGGCGACGGTGGGGTTTCAGTTTGGTTGGGTGCTTTCAGCGAAGATCTTGACTCCCTTTGAAGACTCTATACTCCTCCTAATCTTCTATTTCTTTGGGTATCACTTCTCCTCTATGGGTCGGTCTGGTGAGGTGACTGTCACGCAAGATTTGGGAGGTTTTGTTCGAGTGTTTATTATTATTCCAGAAGGCAAGATATTTGTTTGGTTGACTCATTTTTTATATGGAATGTAGTCTGGTGATGGGGGGGACGTCTTGATGCTATTGAGGTGCTTCAACATCCCGGTGTGGTGTTGATCGGCGATGATGATGGTGTTGGTGGAATAGAGTTTATGACAATCATGATGAGGGAGGCTCCACGAGACAGCAGCGATAGTGTGAAGGTGGTGGTCGTCAGAGAATAGGTCAGTGATGATGATCCAATGTGGTTGATGTCTAAGGTGATGTGACAACATGATAGAATTGATGGTGATGAGATGATAGGACGACATGGTGATGATGGCAGTGAGGTGTCTCCTCGATGGTTGGCTTTTTTTAGCTTCTTTCTTTCCCATGCTTTTATTTTTTTTCAATGTTTGAATTTGAATTTTTAAATTTGAATGTGTCATTAGGGATATGGTTTGCTGTGTAAGGGTTTATGTGGGTGATTTTTGGAACTGATATCCAGTTTTTTTAGGTCCCCACTCATCCAAGAAGTTTTATTTTGAAAATGAAAAAAAATGGATTTGTAGATGTAAAACTTTGACAAAAAACTTTAGATCATATGGTTTCCATCACTTCTTCTCCTCAAGGTTGTGGTACTATTCATAAATATGCTTCTAATGGTTGGATTTCAAACTTCTAGGGATTAGTTGCAATGGTATCAGACACATCATCATTATCTTTCATCATATCAGCACTTTGTCTAATGGGAGTCTAATTTAACATCATTATAATTCTTTAGAGAATTTCATTCAATATAAATAGTAAATATTTATCTGGTATACTATGTATATCTATATTTGGTGTCTTTATGAATCTCCATCTGATAGACTTTGTAATTCTTCATCCAATGGTCTTCATAAAACTATGTCCAATGGGCTTTTTACCACTCTATCCATTAGACCTTATAAGGCTCCATCTGATAAATTGTGTATACGTTCTTCAGATTTACTTTGTACATGCATGCATGATATACTTAGTAAATGTCTGTCTAATGTACTTGGTAAACTTCCATCCAATATACTTTGTATAATTCTATCTGATGTACTTGGTACATGTTTATTCGATATACTTGGAATATGTCCATTCGATAGTATTGAATTTCCTTGTCCATTAAAACTAAAATTCTTCCTATAAAAACTTCATACTCTAGAAAAGATAAATATTAGAAATAGAAACATTTAATAGTGTATTGTGATTTTCAAATGTAAGACTAAAAAGTAGTCTTTCAAATCAATAATCTCCCCCTTTTTAAAAATAATAACACAAAACACTTAAGAAAAATTAAAAAGGAAAATTTTTAAAATAAAAAATTTGAACCTGCTCCCTTTTACACAACTTCTGAATGATATATCTTTCTCCCCTTCATGATTTTAAAAAATAAATTTCAAAGGAAAGAAAAACTTAGAAAAAATAGTTCTGAAAATGTTATAAACACCCCACAAAAACTGTTGAGGTGTAAATGTGCAATTTAAGAAAAAAAATCATCCATTCAAAGGTATATAAAAATGGTAAAGTAAATGATAGAGTTTCAATTCTTATAATCAACCAAGAGTTCAAGAAAAAAGGTTAATCTTTCTTAAAAAAATTACAAAGGTCTTTAGCTTCTTTAAATATTTCTATTTCTTTTCTGATTTATCTTCCTTGGATTCAACCTTCACAAGACTTTACTTTAGTGAATCCAACTTCTTGTTCTACTAGGAGAGCTCTGAATCTTATTGGACAAAAAAAGATTCCAAATAATCAATTTATCTCAAGCATTCACCCATTTGAGTGTTAATGTTATTAGCAAACATTGAAACATACTTTATTTTCCTTTTGATCTTGAATATCTGATCATCAAAAACTTTATATCCTATTCAATGTTATTTATCCACTTGATGATTTTTTTTAACTTTATAAACTTTATTGAATACTTTCTTTTAAGATTATTAATCTTGACATCATTACGAATTATTGTCTCTGATATTTTATTAAGAGTGATTGGCCCTTCAATTTTTTTAAAAGTGGGTTCCCTAGACCCAACTTGAACAGTAATTTTTTATTACCATATCATCATGTAAATAGAGAGTTATGCATAATGTATTCACAAAATAATAGTGTTGATAATTCCACATCCACTATTTATGTGGTAATTTCCTTAGATTACTTTTCATATCAAAAGTTTATAGAATTTCTCATAATCTAATGAGAACCTAGAGATACCATGATAGTAACCTTAACGTTATGTCATATGGTCCAGATATATCATGTTTATAGGACATGGATTATGTGATAATATCATTGTTAGGGGTTCATAAGCATTGGGAATTATTCTCATGAATTTCACAATTAGTGATCTTGAGTTGTTGAGATCATGAGGACCGAATTGTCAATAAGAACACCACATATTTCAAGTGACATTGGTAGTTCATATCTGTAAACACGTATAATGATATCCTAACTTTATATTATTATTAATGTATACTATTTGATTATATACTTTTATGTAAGAAAAAAACCATGACATTTGTGTCGTTCTGAGGTAGCTTGTGGTGGGTGCATCATTGGTGGAATGACATTGATTGAATAATCAAGATAAAATTTGTCACTTCTGATAGGAATTGATATATCTAGTCTAATTGATTAGGATGGTAGTATCATCACTAAATCCATGGTCATGGTAGAAGAACGTATTTTCATATAGTAAGGTTAATGAACAATAAATCAAGAAAGGGTGATGACATGAAGTGTGCATCATACTTTATGAGATACCATGAGATAGAGATATTATATTACACAATGTGTGCTCGTATGAGATTTTCATTAATACGACTATTATTTATCTTTTTAGAATACTTGATGAGTTCCTAGAATCTACTCTTGGTCTATAAATAGTATTAATTACTATCAAGATAAGGTCCTAGAGGGTCACACGTGAAGAGTATTCAAAATTCTATCCTATTATAATGAATAGGTGTATAAGACATTGTGTGCCCCACCACAGGGTCTGGGAGATATTTGATTATAAATGATCACCAAGGAATAAGTAAATTCATTATTAGTAGATTATAGAATAAATGGAGTTTAATTTATTTATTTAAAGTATTTGAAAGTATTAAAGTAAAAACAAGGAAAAATATTTAACGAATGAATATTATTTTAATATTGAAGGTTTGTTTAATATTTTTAGGGATGCCAAGTTTCATTAATGACTTTATTTTATCACATAATATATTTATTATATTAAAATTAAGTGATGAAATTATAAATGACATTTATTAAACAAATAGTTGGTCATAATGTGTCGTTTATAGCTTATTTAGTGAGCATTACTTATACGGGGTCCAGAGATCCTTTTCCGGGTGTTTAATCTCCACTACATAAGAAAGTGAGAGATCTTTTTTGATGTACTATTTATCCACTAGAGTTTGAGATATCCTATCTCCACCCTACCTCATTTTAGAGAGATAAGTTCTCCTACCAAGAAATTGATCCAAGATCTCCTTTATAGATTGAAGGAACGATATAGTGGTGATTGTCGATACATTGAAGGCTTTGTTGAATTTTTGCGTTAGCACCCATATATTGATGATCAAAATTCCCACAAACTTTCAAATAATTTAATGATTATCTAGAGGTATTTTACCATGGTTAATTTAAGCAACGGTCATCGATGGTGAGTGATTTTCATACACGCCTTCAAATCAAACTACGTAATTGTTTGTTTTAATTTTCACACATAAATTCATTCACATGAGATCCTTGACCCTTCATATCAGAATAAGTTTCACCAGATAAAATGTTGTTACATCAATATAGTGATAAAAAATTTAAATCCCCAACCCATATGCTTGTTTTGTGTGTCTTAGTACCTTCAATTGGCATCAGAGCAATCAAGTGATGGTTTAAACAATGTAAAAAAATTAAATTTACATTAAATTTGAGTAGAGGGAATCATAATGGTTCTAATGCAATGATCCACACTTCGATTCGATCTTGAACGACCAAGTTTTGGTTATCCAAATTTTTAATTTAGATTGAATTTGGTGTCTCTATGAGTTTAAAATGAATAACACATGCACAAACAAACATGTTAATTTTACTGGAAGGCATTGAATGGTGGTGGTTTCTGGTAACCCTCCATTTTATAGTCACTTTCAGATGGCCAAAATTGGGTTCTATGGACAGGTAATGTTTTCAAATATTTTTAGAGTTGTGTTTTTTTATTTTACTTTCATTTTTCATAATCCAAAATAGCAGTATTTGAAAAATATCAAAGAAAAAAATAAAAATAGAAAAATGCAAGGGGGTGGCTAGTCGTGAAAATAGCCAAGAAGAGAAGGAAAAAAATTAAAGGGGTGGTGTTTCTCTTCCACTACATAATAAGAAAATAAAGTATAAAAGGTGGTTGTTGCAGTGCCCCCATGATGCGCCTGCCCCCCCCCCCAATTTGGGGGGGAAATTTCTCTGAGCCACCCACATGGGCTGGCAACACACACACCCCACTACACCCCCCTAGCCACAAACCAGGAGCCATTGTGGATGCCCCTTTACCCATTGACTTGGGTCGAGTATCCTCAGGCCCTACCCAATACACATGGCCCCTTTCGGACCCGGATATGGCCCCAAACCCCTTTTAATCAGTTTCTCCAACTACAAGGGTTCCCAAAAAAATTAATTTTTTTTTCAAAAATTTAAAATTTTCTTTGGAATGCTTTAAAATTTTTCTAGAGACCATGAAATTATTATTTTATGAATTAAAATTAGATGAATTCATTTTAATCCATTTAAATTACTCTCGAGTATAATTTGTTGTAATATTAATTTTATATCATGTGTATATTACCTTCCGACAAATCTTGAGCATTGATCGACCAATGTATGTCTAGAATTTAATTAATTAATTTAATTATTTCAATTTCATGTGATGTATGTAATAATTAATTTATTTTTGATGGTCTATACATCCTATTTCCCCACTTTATATATATATGGGTCCGCATGTCAATTTTTATTATTCTACATGTATTTTTCTCTTTCTCGAGAGTATATATATATTGTTGAGGATATTATATAATGTGGACCATGCTGAGATGAGGTGATATTTTGGATGAGATGTGGACACATTAGACTGGGCTGAGAGCCGTGATACTAGTCAGACACTACTCAAGTATTTTACCCCTAGATTCATGAATTGATCCATTGAGCATGAATGGATCAACCAATATTAAATGCTCAAGATCAGTCATGTTGATTATTTAATTTATGCATGACTTATTATTGTTTTTTCAATATGAAATTTTACACAATCACATAAAATAATAAATTAAAATGCATATATTAAGACAAATTAATACGTGATGAATTTTTTCTATTTACATCATGGTCAAGTTAGGATTGAGATCAAAAAGTATATACATATCTAATAGAAAATTATTTCATTGTATAAGAAATAATTAAAACCCTCAAAGAAATATTAAGTTGTAACACCCTTCATCATTTAAATTTGAACAAAACTGACTATATGTGGTGCTCATCAACCCTAGTTGATGGTTTCTCCTACTATAGGGGAATTATTATGAAATTGATAGGTTAAATTAACTAAATATGTTCCATAGTCAGATTTTTTCCACTTTAGTGGCAAAGAGTTAAGTAGATAAATTTTATAATTTCTAGAAGTTGTGACTTCAATCAATAGTTCAAGGAGTAATGAGTTAGTGTGGCTGGTCAGTCGAACACCTATCTTGAAATTATTTTAGTAGTGGAATATCCATAACATTGACTATGAGGAGAGGTGTTAGGGATCCTTCACACTATAATACCCAAGAAACTAGGTATTTTGAGTCTAGTATCTATGACTACTAGGGTTTGATAAAATAGTGGGAGACATCAATAATTTAATAAATCGATAATGTATAATTGATAATAAAAATAAATTAATAATATAATTAAATTTTAATTTATAAAATATTGGATAGAATACCACAAGTTCACTATGATCAATTCTAGAAAAATAAATTATACAACCAGATCAAAATTCCAAGATTATTTTAGGCGCTTTCATAAAGTATTGTGATATAAGAAATTCTATGTGTTGGAGTCCCCACTACCTGTTGAGCCACCTCATGAACCGAGGGTGACAAAGATGCTTATAGGAGACACATAAATATCACATTTTATGTTTAAATCATAATTATATCATCAATGTCCAAAGATTTTTAGAAAAAATATCAGTAATTGGATAGTTTTACATGTTATCTCATCTTCAAGAAGTCTGTGAGGAGAAAGTGAAGTGAGATGTGAATGAGATGATGATTACACTGAATGATTTTAAATTGAAAGATATATTATTATATTTCAATACATCACATTCTTATATCCTTATCACCCAATTACTCTAGTTTTATTTAAGATTACAAAATGAATAATAAATGGAGAAAATGCTTCATTATCTTTTGGGTATAGTTTTCCAAGAATAAAAGAATGTAAAGAAATATTAATATTTAGTTCTTATGGAGAACAAGTTTAAAGACAAGGTGAAAATGATAATAGAAAGTGTGACTCTAAAGGAACCTTCTCAACAAAATTCAAAGAAAATAGGCAGATCATCATACATGAAACTATTTTGTTCGCATGTCGTGAGATAAGTCCATAGAAGATTAAATGAAATGAATTGAAGTATGATCAAATAGTGTCTTTGACTTTTAGAATATTCATCATTGTATGTGATGTTTCTATTGTACTTTTGTGGTATTATATACTAAATGTGTTTCACACATTTTCATCCAAATATAGTAACTAATTAAGTATATAAATGTTACAATAACTAAGGTGAATTCTCCAAGTAATTAAGAAAGGGTGATTCCTAAGTTAGTGGTGAGAAGTACACAAATTCTAATTTCCAAGATTATTGGTTATAGTTTAAATTATGTTAAGTATTACCAAAAAAATTATCTCACATGTCCATTGGATATATGGAGACATTATTCCATTTTTGGAGTAAATATTTTTTGTGGTGTCTGAGACTCAATTAATAGTTCAGTAATGCTAGAATCATTGGTGATAAGTGATGAATATAAAATATAAGACTTAGTTATACCTAATTGTGGTAAGATAATTCTTTGTATAGTAAAACTACATAGTTTATAACCAGTTTGTTTTTATACTCTTTGGATCTAAATATTGTAGGTATTATATATAGATTTACTTATTTAGCTTTGGACAAAGAAACCTATAGAAATAAAGGCACGCCAAAAATCTTTTAGAATTAGTTCATATAAATAGAATGAACTATTATAAGGTAAAGATAGTGGTAAATATACTTCATTAATATCCTTTCAGAGTATTAAGTAATGTAAAATTGAGGTGTGGAATATGCATGGTTAGAAGATATGAGTTTCTTTGAACCTATGTTCCAAAGAATATCTTGACCAAGTATTCATCAATCCTGAGATGTATAGTGGATTTATTCCAAAAATCTCATTTCCTTATACACATAAAAGTTTTGATATTGGTATAGAGGATCAATGAAGAGTCTAACATGAAAACATTGATCAATAAAATGGTGTATAGATTAATTCCTAAACACACATTTCCTTATACACATTGAAATATCCGGAATTTTTAAAGATAATAAAAACCCTTTTTTGATAATTTGTAATTATTTTTTTGTGGAAATAGAATTTTTCAATAAAAATAACTTAATAAATTTTTAAAGAACTTTAATAAGGGTAACATACCATTTATCACCTTAGAATATTCCAATAAATATTTTTAGATTTAGGTGTTGAGTTAGTGCAAGGTTTCAAGGCCCGTAGAGCCTCGACACAGACAGAATAAAAATATTAAATATATTGTATTACTGGTGCATGATTTATAAAAAATAATTGAATATATATCAAATGGTGTGTCATGTGATAAATTTGAGACCAAATTTAGATCTAAGACTCGGTATATACCCTATTCGGGATATAACATTTGTGAGCGTTGGAAGTTCGATTAGATCACACACGAGGATAAGTTATTTAATATTTTTATTATATTTTTTTGAAAATAATTTAATATCTCCAAAATGGTGCACTATATGAGAAATATGAGACCACTATTTGGTTCTATACATTGTTTTTACCCTATGTGGGGTACAACATTTGTGAGTTTCGGGCGTTTGGTCAGATCACATGTGAGAATAAGGTATTTAATATTTTATCTATCTCAGATAATTTTCAAATGATAATTTAAAATATTACATGAGATAATATTTTCTATCTCCTAGATAATTTTTAAATTATAATTTAAAATATTAAATGTGATAATATTTTATCTCTCCTGGATGATTTTCATATTATCATTTAAAATAGTACATGTGATAATATTTTATCTCTCATAGATAAACATTATTTTTTAAGGCATGCTTTGCAAATAACGACGTTATCCTATAATCATATTCCAAATATAATGAAAAATAGATATCATATGATTTATAGTATGATATAAATCCATCATGTCATAAAAACATACATTTAGATACAAATTGTTTGTTAAGGTTATAAACAAACTTGCATTAGGGAGAACACAATGTGCATCTAAAGTAATTATCCTAAAAGTTCATGAGGATATTACAGAAATCATTGAGATAGAAAAGTGATATTAAAGTAGTAGGCTATATTTATATAAAAGGGTGCACATATTTATTTGATATAGTGAGATCAATATTTATTTGGGTTAAGTCAAGGATGAATATGTACAACTAGTTATCATGGGAACAAGTTCCATAAGTGCTTATGAAAAAATAATATTCCAGAGACACATAATGTATAGGAATAATGAAACTATAGTGATGGTTTTATATTCACTACGATGGGTGATTCGTTATTCATTGAGATTAATGAATACTAGTAGTAATAACTAAATGGAAACAAACTAAGATCGGCATGTTTAATTAAAATTCAAAAATAGATTCCATGTATTAAAGTACAAGTACTTAGTATTTTAAATGTTTCAAATCTTGATATTGTGGTGGTATTCAAGAGAAACAATAAATGGATAGTCAGGTTTGGACCTTTGATGCATGATTAATGATTGAAAGGTTTAAATGTTTATGTTTAGACATAGTCTATAATGAAACCTTTTCACCAATTATCATTCTCAATCTATTTGAATTCTACTTGCTATAGCTGCTTTCAATGATTATAATATTTAACATTGCATTTAAAGACCACATTTTTTGGAAATCGTCTATACGATATAACCAGAAAGACTTGGTGACACCATAGAATGATAATATGAGAGTGAAAATTACTGAAATCCAATTTTTGATTTAACTATTCAATAAGATCATAGAATATTCATTTAAAATGAATCTTAGCCATATGTCTACAAAATGTGAGTGGGAGCTCCACTATTTTCCAATTAAAATATGTTGATTATGTATGTTAGTATTATAGTTAGTTAAGACTAAGTTAAAAGTAACTCTACAAATATTTTCTTAAGGTATCAACCTAAGTTATAGGGAATGAGATCTGTTGAGGTAGATGTTGGTTCCGGGTGCAGCAGAAGCATCCAGTGGTGGGAAATATATTAAAATTTCTTTTAATAATCATTTCCTGAAACCAAGAGGGAGGATATTTTATGTCAAATTTATAAATAATTTATTTAATATTTGAATAAATAAATACCTTGACATAATAAATTTCTTCATTGGTGAATGTTGATCGTATGAAAAATTCCCTTTGGTGTTATCTTCATTATGTTGTGGGAATCCAAGGATAGAATCCATCTAGTGGTGATCCACACATGCTCCTATTATCATCAAGAAATGTCAATCGATATTTGGGTGCTAGCACGGTGAGTCAAATGTCTTGCATTGTTCGTTCTTGTTTGCTCGTTCTTCGGTCTTGAATAAATCTCACTTGCATTTCTTATTCTTGAGAGGGATCGAGAAGGAGGAGTTGAGAGAGAATTCACTGTGTGAAATAATTATCAATTCTTAATTTTTGTATTCCCTACACAATAGACATAGTCGTCTATTTATAGAGATATTATTTCGGTTAAAATATCATTTAATTTCATGACATCCATTAAATAACATTTATCAACTTTAATAAACCCCATGGAACATAATAATAATATTATTATTATTATTTTGTGGTGCACAAAAACTTTCACAATAACAAATATTATTTAAGCAGCTTGTTAATTAATATTTGTCACCGGACACGGTCTTTGTCTGTTCAAACTCATATTACATTCATTGAATGCCTGAATAAAAGTTTTATTCATAAATAAATGTTTCATTCACATATCAGCTAATAAATATTTATTAAATATTCAATAAAATAAATAAATGTATTTTTATTCACATGCCATCAAATAAATATTTATTCAATTTATACAGTCAATATAAATTGAATAAAATTATTCCTCAGATTCGAGGATAAAATTTATTCCATTAATTAAACTCAAATAGAATTTAATCAAGATTAATGGAAACACTTAGTGTGTGACCCTCTAGGTTTCTTTCTCATTTGAATTAGGTAGGATTGCCTAAAGTCCAAGATTACTATCTAGCAGTGGGTCAAGACACCCAATAGAAACAAGTTAATGTCATAATTTTGAAAACCACATTGGAATATTCGCTGTGTAATATAATCCCCTTATCGCATTATCTAATCAAGTAGGTTACACGATGGTGTCATAAACCTATTTAATAAAAACTTCTTTCTTTGACTATCTGAAATAAACACATTATTACACCATTTCCATGTAATTTAATGTGATGGTTTTATTTTAATCAAAGGGTTGAGATATCATCTTCCATAAATATATAAGGTACAAACCCTTCCTCGACTTATTCATTAATGACATGTCAATCATGACGTACCCAACATACCCTAATTCCTTCCAATATATGGCATGAAAATCTTGGTCAGTAAATCTAAGTGCATGAGTCATGACATACATTAATGATAATATTAAAGTCTAAGGTCCATTAAACACACTCATAGATAGGAATATCCAATGAAATGAAAAAATGTGGAATTCCTACCCGTGGGTCTCTTCCCATAATCTCCCATCTTAGAGATTACTAAGTGCTAACTTTATGAGAAGAAACCTCATACACTTATGATCAGTTCCACCTGACAGTCTAAATACTATTTGTTCCATCATAATACATTATACAACCGCAAAAATATATTAAAAATATTTTCATAACACTAAAAGGTTATCATCATAACGGGGAACTATTATGACCTCCTCAATGTAACAAAAACTATTGGACATTATTACATTAAATCCATGTAGAAACAATGAAAACATATAATAAGATGTTAAAATAATATTCAATACATCGAATATACATGTAATCAGAGTATAATAAGTTCGTCCTAGGACACCAAATCTAACAAAATCCCACTTGGACTAGAGCCAACTGCCTACGGATTTGAATCCGCTATACCTCACATGATAATCATGTTTATGTTAAGTCAAGGATTTAGTCTGTTAGAACCAGGGTCTTCAAAGAATGATTTGGCGTATGGTTTGTGTTTGTTTTCAATCCTCAGTGGAAGTTCAGGATGTGTACCAACAAAGAGATCATACCGTTCAAGCAGAAAAAAGCAGTGAAGGTGGCGCCGTTTCCCAGTGTTTGCCAAATTTTTGGGCCTGAAAATCGGCCAATAAAGTAAAGTGTTTTTGGAAAAGGTACTTGCGCGCCGAGCTCTTGGAGGATAAAAGACTTGCGCGCCATATGTTTTTGAGGATCAGAACTTCAAAATTTGGCTAAGGAAAGAATGTCGCGCAAGTATTGGTTGGGTCGCGCAAGTGAGTTGCGCAACAGAGGTTACTGGAGACAAGACTTGCGTGCCGCTGAGGGACTTGCGCGCCTCCACGCAGGGGGTCCAGTTTGCCTATAAATACTGGACCACCCATCCTCATTTCCAACAGAGTTCGATACTTGGAGATTGTTCGAGCTCTCGTCGCGCAGGTGGTTGAGCCTCACAGGTGGTAGTTTGGTCACGCAAGTAGAGCTTGCGCGCCGGTTGTCTGTTGAGCGCCCAAGGAGGTTTGGGAGAGAAAGGAAGTAGACCGCACAAGTTTGTTGTCGGGGAAGGAAGCGTCGCGCAGGTGCGTTGGTGAAACTTGCGTGCCAGTCTAGACTTGCGCACCGTATTGGGACTTGCGCGTCCGGCTTGGAGAAGCGTGCCAGGTTTTGCTGAAGCCAGCCGGCCTGTTTGGAGCTGCACGAAAGCCTGGAGACTACTTGATACATTCGAGGAAAATTGATATTCTGCTTCTGGTGAGAATTGGACTTCAATAGAGCATCTACATACAACAAAGTATGCATTCTTATGAAAATGATGAAGAGACCTTCACGTCTATAAACTGAGTGAGACTTCACCAACAACAGTGAGCTAGGGGGAGTCAATGGGAGTGACCTGAGGGACGCAGTGAGCTATCCCTGAACAATTGTAAAGGCAGTGAGCCTGGGACAGAGTGTCTGTACCCGAACCTTTGTAATCTATATCTAGTGAAGCATAGTGGATTTTGGTACGACCGACAGCCTGTCGGCGTATGCTCCTTGGACGTAGCCCTTAGTGGTGAACCAAGTAAAAAAGGGTTGTGTCTCCTCTGTGCATGTGAATGTTTGCTTTCTAATCATAATCATCATACAGGTTCAACGAGTTCCTACCAATGTGGGAATAAGATCCATCACATTAAAAGAAAAAGTGGTCACCTTGATTCACCCCTCCCCTCTCAGGGTGTCCCGGGGTCCTTCAAGTGGTATCAGAGCGTAAAGGTTGCTGGTGTTGAATCTGACCCTTTTCGTCATGGAAAACACGGTCAATATCAGGGGAGTCCCTCACTTCGATGGAAGCAATTTCCAGATCTGGAAGAACAGAATGAGATCTCATCTAAGATCTCTTGGAATGGAAGTTCTTTTTTCTATTGTGCAAGGAATACAAGTCACTGATCCAACAGGCCTGGCTATGACTGAAACAGACAGGAAACTTCTTGATACAGATGCTAAAGCACAGAATGCTCTCACTACAGCCCTTTCTGATCAGATCTACCTGAAGGTGATGAATTGCACCTCAGAAAAATTTATGTGGGATAAACTTGAGAATATTTATGAAGGAGATATCAAAGTGAAGGAGGCGAAACTACAAGTGCTACACAATCGGTTTGATGATCTGAAGATGCATCCAGACGAGAATGCATACTCTTTCTTGAATCGAATTACTAAAGTGGTTGGAGAAATTCGGGGTCTAGGTGAAGAAATCAAAGATATTGATATTGTAAATAAAATATTAAGAAGACTTCCACCTCTGTATAATGCGAAGGTGTCAGCCCTTGAGGAAAGAGATCTTTTCAAACTTTCTCTAGATGATCTACTGAGCAGTTTGGTAGCATATGAAATGAGAGTCAAACCAGAAGATGCTACGACTCGGGTGAGCAAGGAAATGGAATTCAAGGCCATGGATAAATTGAAAATCTCAAAGGATAGTAGTGGTGATGATGATGAAGAGAAAGAAATTATTTCTCTCATTGTAAAGAAGTTCCAGAAGGGGAAAGGGAAATTCAAAGGGAAGTTACCTCTCGCATGTTTCTGTTGTGGAAAAGTTGGGCACATTGCCTCTCAGTGCTTGAAGAATGTCAATGATGATGACAGTGAAGATGAAAACTTCAAGAAGCCTCATAGAAGGTTCTTCAAAAAGGGAGACTTCAAATCTGGTAAGAAAATGCAAAGGAAGATTTTTGTATGTGAAGAGGAAGAAGATGATAATGAATTCTGTGATGAAGAAGAACCCGAATTCAAAACTCGGAACCATGCTTCTATGATGGCCACTGTTGAAAAGTTAGAAGATACTGATGGAGAAAAACAACTGAGAACTTGTGTAGATCCTGAGGTGCAACTTAAGGATGCGGTTAGTAAGCTTAAGATTAAATGTAAGAGCTGCAATAAGTGGAAATCAATTGTAGAAGAATCAACTGTATACGTTGATCAACTTGAAGCTGAAATTGAACGACTGGAAGAATTTGTGAAGGTACAGTCTAAAATAATTGAAATCAATGATGATGTAGTTGATCTGAAGCTGAGAATTGAAGAGCAGGCAAAGGTCATCAATGACCTCACATCCAGACTGGATGAAAAATCCAAGACTGCTAAGGGTCTTGAGGAGGAAGTAGTTACTCTAAGGATTAAACTGGAGACTGAATCAGTTCCAACAGAATCACGGAAGAAAATACAGTTTGGAAGATTCTCAGATGCAGAATTACTAGCAAGATCCAAGTGTGGTTCAGATGAGGTTGGAAAAATCTTGAGTGATCAAAGACCCGCTTGCATGGGAAAGAGTGGAATTGGCTGTGAGGCTGAGACATCAACTGCTGGAAGTGAAAATATCCAAAAGAAAGATAAGATGAAAGTTGAACATGTTGAAATGTTACCTAGAGTGCTGAAAAAGGAACCCTCAATCCAAACTAAAAGGAGACCTGAAGATTATCCTCAAACTTTCAAAAATGACAGACAATCTTACTATTCTCACAAGGAAGAAGGAATAAGGAGAAATTCAAGTGATAAGACATTTCCTCTCATGAAGTGTCAGTTCTGTGGCTATCTGGGCCATACCATGTCTTATTGTGAAGAGGCAAGAAGCTATCTGAATGGAGAAGATATATATTCTCAACAAAGGAGAAAATTTTCATATCCTAATTCTTATAGAAGAAATAATTTCTATGGATATTGTTTTCGTTGTTCTAACTTTGGTCATAAGGCCGTTAATTGCAGGCAGAGAAGGGACATAGACACCTCATACCGAAGTTCAAGACAGGTCAAGTCTCATCAGCAAGACAGTGTTGCTCTTTCAAACAGGTTCTCACCTCTCAAATAAGACTTTGACTATGAAGAACCTGGGTATGTGGAAGAGATAGTGGAAAGGCCATCAGTTCTATATACTCAATCTAATGTCTCATTGAAGGAAAGGAAGAAGATTGAGAAATCGAACCTTGCAGAGGTATCCCTCAAAGCTACAAAGAACAACAGTACCTGGATTCTGGATAGAGGTTGTTCATCTCATATGACAGGTAATGCCGGTCTACTAACGAACATCATAAAAAATGTTTATGGTACAGTAATATTTGGTAATGATGGGTCTCTGAAGATCAAAGGGAGTGGAAGTACCAAATTAGCTAATGGAGAACTAAATAAGACTGAAGTCCTTTACGTAGATGGCCTACGTTATAATCTCCTCAGCGTGAGTCAACTCTGTGACTCAGGACTTATAGTTACTTTTAATTAGAAAGGCTGCACTATCAAGGTAAAAACCGGCAATTCACTTATGAAGGGATGCAGAATAGAAGGCAACTTGTATCAGGTTGATAGTGAAGAAAATGTATGTTACATGACTGTTGAAGAAGAAAACAATTTGTGGCATCGGAGATTGGGACACATCAATCCACAAGACATGGAGAAAATATCAAAATTGAGAATTGTCATGGACATTCCCAACCTGAAGCGTGAGCGTGAAAAATTTTGTGATGCTTGTATTCGTGGGAAGCTGGTCTGTAGTTCATATCGGCCAAAGAAGAAAAGGGCGTCTCACCTTCTTGATCTGATTCATACAGATGTTTGTGGTCCAATAAATGTTGCTGGAACACATGGAGAAAGGTACTTTTTCCTTTTTATAGATGATTACAGTAGAATGGCATGTGTGATGGTCATTCACAGGAAACGACAAGTCCTTGACTGCATGAAAACATATCGGCGAATCGCTGAGAATGATACTGGACGAACAATCAAAGTGTTGCGATCTGACAATGGAGGAGAATACACGTCTATTGAATTTGATAATTATCTAGAGAAGCATGGGATACAGCATGAGGTAGCTGCTGTGAGAACTCCACAACAAAATGGAGTTGTTGAACGTAGGAATCGACAGGTGAACAACATGGCACGAACTATGCTGATTGAGAGTCGTATTCCACGACATTACTGGAAAGAGGTTGTTCAAGCTGCAGTGTACATTCAGAATCGAATAGGACTTTATATGGGTGAGATGAAGACACCATATGAATTGTGGCATGGACGGAAGCCTTCTCTAAAATACTTTCGTGTCTTTGGAAGTAAATGCTTCATCGGGAACAAAGAAGGAAATCAAGGGAAATATGGCGACAATGCAGATGAAGGAATTTTCCTTGGTTACTCAATGAACAGAAAAGCCTACAAATGTTTCAACAAGCGTTTGGGAAGAATTGTGGAAAGCAGTGATGTTAAGATAATTGAAGAGAAAACCACAAATGCTTCAAGGACATCATATGCTGATGTGATAGAAAGTCAGGAAGATTGTGAATGTGAAGAAAATACAAGTGCAGAAATAGATGAAGTTGTTCAAAACACTCAGCAGTCACATCATGATGTTGACTCAGAATAAGAATCTGAAGAAGAAACTATGGATGAAGAAAATTCTACTGAACCTCGCAGGAGAGTTCGAAGAGATGATATTGATCCATCCAACATAATTGGGGACAGGAGTGCACCCACTCAAACAAGGAGGATGAGGAATAACACGCAATCTGCATTTCTTTCTGTTGTGGAGCCATCCTCATTTGAAGAAGCTGCAAAGGATGAATCCTGGGTAAAAGCCATGAATGAAGAGTTAGATCAGATTGACAAGAATCGGACATGGGATCTTGTCCAGAGACCCGAAGGTCACAATGTGATTGGTACCAAATGGATCTTCAAAAATAAGTTTGATGAGCATGGAAGTGTCATCAGAAACAAGGCAAGACTGGTATGTAAAGGATACTCCTAGATTGAAGGGATTGATGTTGAAGAAACCTTTGCTCCAGTAGCTAGACTGGAGTCAATCAGGCTTTTCCTTTCCATGGAACTCCAAAGAGGATATAAAGTATATCAAATGGATGTCAAGACAGCATTCTTTAATGGTGTACTCGAAGAGGAAGTCTATATTGAACTGCCAGTGGGCTTTGTTTTGGATACTGATGAATCAAAGGTCTGCAAATTGAAGAAAGCTCTTTATGGTTTGAAGCAGGCACCATGGGCGTGGTACTCATGGCTGGATTCTTATCTCAAGAAGTTGGAATTCAAAAGAGGAGGAGTTGATCACAATCTCTATGTGAATAATTCTCCAAAAGATCAATTCATGGTTCTTGTCTATGTTGATGATATCATATTTGGTGGCAATAGGCAGAAATCAGTGGATGAATTTGCCAACAACATGAAATCAGAATTTGAAATGTCTATGATTGGGGAGCTCATGTATTTCTTGGGGCTACAGGTGATTCAAAAGAAGGAATACACTTTCATTTCTCAGGAAAAATATGCAAGAGAGCTACTGAAGAAGTTCAATATGCAAGACTCCAAACCAATGTCAACTCCAATTGCAGTTGGAACTAAACTTGGAAAGCATGAGGATGGGGACTCTGTTGATCCCACCATGTATAGGAGGATCATTGGAAGCCTATTGTATCTGACAGCGACAAGGCCAGATATTGTCTTTGCCACATGCCTTGCGGCCCGCTTTCAGAGTAATCCAAAAGAGGAACATATGGCGTTCGTAAAAAGAATCATGAGGTACATTCAAGGTACATATAATTTCGGGTTATTTTTTGCTGCAGGCAGGGACAGTGAATTATCCGCATTTTCTGATGCTGACTGGGCTGGTGATGTGGTAGACAGAAAGTCTACCAGTGGTGGAGCTTTCTATATTGGGTAGAAATGTGTTGGCTGGTTGAGCAAGAAACAAGAAAGTACTTCTCTTAGTACTGCTGAAGCTGAGTATATCTCTGCCACAAAGGCATGCACTCAACTGCTTTGGATGAAGCAGCAACTAATAGATATTGGTGATAAGGTGCAGCAACCAATGGTGATTTACTGTGATAACAAAAGCGCAATTGATCTTACGAAGAATCCGGTTCAGCATTCTCGTACAAAACATATTGAAATACGGTATCATTTTATCAAAGAAAAGGTTGAACAAGGCGTGATTAGAATGGATCATGTTGGAACTGAAGAGCAAGTGGATGATATTATGACCAAGCCATTGTCCGCGGCTGTGTTTGAGAATCATCGGTTGAACCTCGGTGTTCAACCACCTCCTACTACATAAGGAGGCTCCGGAAATCCCCTCTCCCCATTTGTTATAACTGTTTTTATCTGCTTATGGCTGTGATGCAGGTTTATGGGGGAGATACTATCCAGGGGGAGTATGGCTTAAGCTGAACATTGAACAACTTATCGGTCTTTGGTTTTATTGTCAATGGGGGAGAAAGGAATAAATTCAAGGAAAGAAATTCTTCTGTGGTGAGAAGTATAAGAAGGATAAAATCGGGCGTCATGGAGAATTTCAGAACACCGGAACCCAATTCAAGCTTCCTCTCTTGTTTTCTACACCGATCATTGCTCACGTAGACTTAGAGTGTTGGCTGAGTTGATTCTTGCGTTTTGGGTTTGCACATGGTTGGAGATCTATTGAATTTATTCTGATTACCAACAAACCCAAAGGGGGAGATTGTTGGAACCAGGGTCTTCAAAGAATGATTTGGCGTATGGTTTTTGTTTGTTGTCAATCCTCAGTGGAAGTTCAGGATGTGTACCAACAAAGAGATCATACCGTTCAAGCATAAAACAGTAGTGAAGGTGGCGTCGTTTCCCAGTGTTTGCCAAATTTTTGGTCCTGAAAATCGGCTAATAAAGTAAAGTGTTTTTGGAAAAGGTACTTGCGCACTGAGCTCTTGGAGGATAAAAGACTTGCGCGCCATATGTTTTTGAGGATCAGAACTTCAAAATTTGGCTAAGGAAAGAAGGTCGCACAAGTATTGGTTGGGTCGCACAAGTGAGTTGCGCGACAGAGGTTACTGGAGACAAGACTTGCGCGCCGCTGAGGGAATTGCGCACCTCCGCGCAAGGGGTCTAGTTTGCCTATAAATACTGGACCACCCCTCCTCATTTCCAACGGAGTTTGAGACTTGGAGATTGTTCGAGCTCTCGTCGCGCAGGTGGTTGAGCCGCGCAGGTGGTAGTTTGGTCGCGCAGGTAGAGCTTGCGCGCCGGTTGTCTGCTGAGCGCCCAAGGCGGTTTGGGAGAGAAAGGAAGTGGACCGCGCAAGTTTGTCGTCGGGGAAGGAAGCGTCGCGCAGGTGCGTTGGTGAAACTTGCGCGCCAGTATGGACTTGCGCGCCGTATTGGGACTTGCGCGTCCGTCTTGGAGAAGCGCGCCAGGTTTTGCTGAAGCCCGCCGGCCTGTTTGAAGCTGCACGAAAGCCAGGAGACTACCCGATACATTCGAGGAAAAGTGATATTTTGCTTCTGGTGAGAATCGGACATCAATAGAGCATATACATACAACAAAGGATGCATTCTTATGAAAATGATGAAGAGACCTTCACGTCTATAAACTGAGTGAGACTTCACCAACGGCAGTGAGCTAGAGGGAGTCAACGGGAGTGACCCGAGGGACGCAGTGAGCTATCCCTGAACAATTGTAAAGGCAGTGAGTCTGGGACAGAGTGTCTGTACCCGAACCTTTGTAATCTACAGCTAGTGAAGCATAGTGGATTTTGGTACGACCGACAGCCTGTCGGCGTATGCTCCTTGGACGTAGCCCTTAGTGGTGAACCAAGTAAAAAGGGTTGTGTCTCCTCTGTGCATGTGAATGTTTGCTTTCTAATCATAATCATCATACAGGGTCAACGAGTTCCTACCAACATGGGAACAAGATCCATCATATTAAAAGAAAAAGTGGTCACCCTGATTCACCCCTCCCCTCTCAGGGTGTCCCGGGGTCCTTCATAGTCAAGGGTTCTTCCACATTGTCTTTTATGGAAATAATGCTCACTAAAAACTCACCCCTATGGGAAAATCCCTTTAGAGATAATACTTATGAATTATGCGCTTCATCCGTTGATGTGACCTTGGATCTTTTGTGAGATCCACTACTACAGTATTATCACAATATAGTGTGATAGGATCTTTATAGGTAATGATATTTGTGTGGTCATCTTGATTCATGAATGGGTCATTCTGGTTTACCATGGGAGAAACTATTCCTAGGAGATTTTTTGTTAAACCTGGTGCTTGTCGCTAGCACATGGAGACTGAGAATGTGCTTTGAGCCATATGGTGGGTTGAATCAGGTGACAGTTCAGGTCAACCTAGTTTAGTTTGTTATAATATATTTCCCCAAGAAATTACTTATAGTGAGGTAACCTAGTATGGAATAATAAATGAGTATTTTAAGACGATTAAGTGAAGATTTTTTTATTTTTTTCTTATGTATTTAATGTATTATGTAACTATTTTACAAGACACTAAACCTCAAATGGTCCTTGGAAGTTATCAATTTATCATTTTGTTAAGGAACTTTTTTGATAATAATTTACTAAAAATGCAGGTTTCCATATGTTCTCCTTTGATCTTGAAGCATCATCGATGGTGCTATAGGTGATAGTACGGTGGTACTGATCATCTTGTATTACTCACCTTTGATCAAAAAACAATCCTTCAAGTTTTAAGGATTGATTCTTTTCCTCTCATTCTTGAGTGGGAGGAGGGAGGTGGAATAGATTTTCTTGATCTTGAGAAAAAAACTCTAGAGAAGTTCTTCTTGGAGAGAATTCACTAGAGATGAAATCATTATGCACAAAAAATAATTTTCATGCATCTAAAAAAATAATATAATCAATCATATATAGATATTAGGTTATAGGATTGGTAATTGCACAAAGGCCCTTAGTCAATCTATTAATCCTTAGACAACCCCATGTTTATTATTATTATTACTACTATTATTATTATTATTATTACTATTACTACTACTAATATTATTTCTTTATAGTTTTTATGTCTCATGGATAAAATAAATATCAATAAATTAATTAATATTTATTTAAATGTCATTTATTATATCATTTTCATTATCAGGGACCTTACTCATCCTATCCACCTTCCCCAGTATTTACTAAACCTTGAATAATAAATATTATTTATTTGATAAATAAATATGATATAATATAGTATTCATAGTCTTTGGAATAAATATTTATTTTAATATTCAACTTGTATAAAATAGTGACTGAATATATACGATCAAGAAATCTTGAATAAATATTATTCCCTAATCTAGAGAATACCATTTATTCCAATAATTAAATTTAAATATAATTTAATTAATATCAATAGAAACACTAAGTTTGTGAACCTCTAGACCTCTAACTCAGTGTCATTAGGTGGGTTTTCCTAAAGTACAATATCAGTATCTATAAATATATAAAGTAACACATAGAGTATGAAATTAATATCATAATGATGAAAACCACATACAAATGCCTATTGTGTAATAAAATCTCTTTATTATGATATCTCATCAAGAAGGTTTCATACTCATGTCATAAACTTATATACTTGATACTTTATTCTTTAACTTCATAAAATAAACCTATCTATACACCATGATGACCATGGAATTTAGTTTAACAATTCCATTTCAATCAAAGAGTTGAGATATCAACTTCCATAAAGATAGAAGAGACAAATCCTTCCTTAACTTATTCATTAATAACATGTCATTCATGATGCACCCAACATAACCAACTTCACCATGAGCATATATTTTCAAGGGTTATAGAAATACATCTAAGTATGTAACTCATGATATGTATTGATAATAATATTGAAGTCTAAGTATCATTAAAAAAATTTAAAAATAGGAATATCCAATGAAATGAAATCATGTGGATTTTCTACTGGCGGGTATTCCCTTATAACCTCCTATCTTGGTGATTACCAAGTGTGAACTTCATAATATAAAGTGTCATACACTTATGATTACTTACACTTGATAGCCCACATCATCTATTTCCCATCAGATATCATCATACAACCATAAAACATAGAGTTTGAGATTTTCATCATCACACTTTAAGGTTCTCATCATAGCGGGAAACTATAATAACCTTTCAATGCGAAAAATACACTAAGGATATTGTCAAATTGATGTTATGTAGAATAAAAAATATCATGTCATAAGATATTCAATTAATATAATGGTATTATAATATACTTATAATCAAAATTACAAAATAGTTGGTTCAAGGGAACCAACTCCAATAGCCTCCCACTTTCACTAGAGCCAACTGTTAATGGTCTTATTAGTTATCACATGTTATACATGCTTATGATAAGTATGGATATAGTTTTAAGAAACTGGACCTTCTTTTCAGGTATGTTTTTCTTTTTCCTATAGTTTTTGAGAAAATAGGAGTTTCTAGAAATTTTTGAAGTACACACCATGTAATTTATGAGTACACATTGTGTACTCGATTACTGCGGGTATCCGTGTGCTGGCTGTGTAGCGACCTTCCACACGGCCATGTGTGATGACTTAGAGACCGCCTAATACGGAGTACAGAAACAGAAAGTACATGCCATGTACTCCAAAAGTACACGGCGTCTATTTTGTTTTTTTATTAAACGTACAGGGGTCGCGTCTGACGGACAGAACCGTCTCCTTCTCAACCTAGTTCGTCTGAGAGCACCGAGAAGCTGCAGATCTTCGACAAGACCCTAATCCTATGTCCTCCATCTGAACAGAACATTGTCGGTTGTGTTGGAATCACATCAATGAGTTCTCTCTTCTGCTAGAAACTTGTTTCATAATTTCTCTTATTTTCCAAGTTATTGTGGGTTGAACTTTTTATACATTTTCTTAGATCTATGAAATTCCAAGGAGATTCAAGCCTCAAGTTTCACATATAGCGATCTCCTAACCTCTTGTTAGGTGGTTTGTGCCTTTCTGTATGAATTCTTTGAGTTATATGTTCAATTTTTCCCAATACCCATGAACGGGGTATTGCGTGTTTACCGTTTTAGCCCTATTGTTTCTCTACTATGCTGGTATGCCTGAGTAGATGATTATTGATTGCGAATAGGGTGAATTTTTGTGCTTTGGATGTATTTCCCATGCATGTTTTTCCTGTTTTGACCTTTGGGTCTTGTTTTCCTATAGGTTTCTATTTACTTTCCCATGTCTAGTGTTATAGGATGGTGTGAATATTTTTATAGTATGTTGTTGTGCTGTAGAATGCTAGCCAAGTATTTCATGAGGTTTACCTTGGCCGTTGCGCGCTGCTACACTTGCATGACTTACACAGGGCCATGAGAACCTGGTGTATAGACCATAGGGAGGATGGACGTAAGGGCTTCTCTAGAGTGTCTTTATAATTTATGATGCGAGACCACATGGGAAATTGATTTTGAGTGCTTCCCCAGAGTGTATGTAGTTCCTCAACGTGGACCACAGGGGGAATGAGACATTGAGTGCTTCCCCAGAGTGCCTTTAGTACTGTTACGAGACTATAGGGGTAATTGATGATGAGTGCTTCCTCAGAGAGTCTATGCTTAAGCTGAACCAGATGGGTTAGACTGAGTGTACTGCCCAGAGGGTTGCTTGTACTTGTTAAGTAGGACCATAGGGGATAGGCTGTGAGTACTTCCCAGAGGGTTACCTTGTGTTTAGATTCTTGCTTGTGTTTCTAGGTAGGACCAGAGGGTATAGGTTATGGGTACTTCCCATAGGGTTACCTATTGTGTTTATCTGCTTTGTTTAGCTGTTTCATGTTGTGTGGTGATTTGAATGCTTTAAACTGTGGATTGTTTACTGCTTAGTGATTCCTATTTACTGCTTTCTGTACTTTTACATTCCATATACTCACTGAATGTTAGGCACAGATCTTTAGGTGGTTGTCTACTGGGATTTATTCTCACAACCTATTTGGGTCATGCTTTTGGGCTCAACCAGATTATATTGTTGCAGGTATAGATAAGGTAAAGCATCCTTCTACTTTAGGTACTTGACTTGCTGTGGAGCTGGAGAGCATGGGACCAATAATTTGCTTTCAATGTTGAGGAGATTTTTATCTTTTATTTTGTACTTTGGTTTAGTACTATTTGTATTCTAGCATTGTGACTTGTTTGGCTATTTTCCTAGACTTATGTATCATGCATCATTTCATATATACGTTCTCCATTTTATACTTTCAGTCTTCTGTTGTTACTGTTGTATGTCATTATTACTAGTTCTTATCTTGTATGTATTTGTTTACTTCCGTTGTCTACTCTACCAATGAGGTCATATTTTCCCCACTATCACACCCAAGGCCCTCGCTGCTAGTCGGCAGCCTCTGGCATTCGGGGAAATGCACTTGAGGCCATGTGACCAACCGGGTACGGGGCGCCTCTGGGTGGCTTCCGGAACCGGGATGTTACAAAGTGGTATCAAAGGATTTATTTTCTCTTGACTTACTATTTGGAGCCTTATCCATGGATAGGACGGAATAGGTAATTGGTAATAATTTTTTCCCAGGAGTATCTAACCCGTGTAAAGGGAAAAGCCAATCTACCTCATTTAAATTTCAATTTTTCTGGTTTTGCAATTATTGCAGTTAATCTGATTTCACCTTGAGTGATTCACATGATTTGTGCTGTTATTGTTGATGTTATTGAGGTTATATTTTTGTTTAAACCTGATTATATGAGGGTATTCCATCTCATGCATCATATAGGCACTTCCTAGAAATCACATGTCATGCATTTTTTCCATGTCATCTAGGATGCATTAGAGATTGCATGTTTTTGTGATAGATGATGTGTAAAATATGCATGTTATTGTGATAGTTTCCTTGATAAAAATACCTGATGTTTGATAGGGTATTGTCTTGTGTAGATATTTTCTTTTATGAACACCAAACTTTGGTCCTTGAGGTGTTATGGGCCCTCATATACCATAATTTGGTGGATCATTGCCTTGTTTTCCATGTTATAATGTGTACAAGATTCCAAACTTTGATTCGTGGGGAGTATCGGCCCTCACGGATCAGAATTTGGCACTTTCAATGCTCGTTTCAGTATTTTCTAGGTTTCGGAGTAGTTTCTAAGGCTTACTGTCCGGAAAAACCCAGAATACATGTTGTGTAATGTTAAGTACACGTCGTGGGTTCTTCTGTTCAGGAAGAAACTGTTTTTCTTAAGTACACGCCATGTACTTTATGTACACGTTGTGTAGTCTCTTACCGTGTCATAGGCCATGTGGGAAGAGACATGGGATGGGAAAAATCTGAAGTGAACATGTTGTGTATCGTCCATACACGTCATGTAATGTCGACCTCGTGCCCACCCATGTCACTAACAATACAGGTTGGCCGAGTCGTGTCTAATACACACTGTGTGTCGTCTAAACATGTCGTGTCGTCTAAACCAGGTACCCGGTCATGTCACAAACAACACGATTTGGTGTCATCCTTTCACGTACACACCGTGTCTGCCTTGAACACACCATGTAGTTGGACCCAGGTACCCTGTTGTGTCACGAACAACACAGGTTGGTGTTATACCTTCTTATACACGCCGTATCCATCTGGAACATGCCGTGTAGTTTGAGCTATGTGTCAGGCCATGTCACTAACAACACGGGCCAGGTGAATTTTGTCTAGTACACGCCATGTAGGTGTTTTACACGCCATGTAGTCTTGCCTTAGGAGAGCCACGTGGCTTAACCATGTAGAAGAACTTGGGCAGGGGAAGAGGATTCAAGTATATGTCGTGTGTTAAGACAACACGCTGTGATTCTGGGGTGTTACATGACCAGTTTAGGCAGGAGTACACGCCCATGTGAATGACTTAAGGGAACACATAGTGTAGGAAATGTACATGTCGTTTAGTCATGTTTTGTAAAACTTGAGAGCTTTATTCATCATGTTCCCTTCTTACACTCCTTGTTTCTAGTCCTTTATATCTTGATCTAAGGTGTATGCTTGACCTTGAAGAGTCATGCCACTGAGACATCCTCCAGTTTTACACCAGTTTCCAAGTGGTGATCCAAAGTAGCTCATGACAAAATGATCCAACAAAGGGAGTTTCATGTTGGATAGAAAGTCCTTCTATACAGTTCACGACTGAAGCTGATGCCTGGTAAGTTGCATTCCAGGTGGTTAGGTCCTTATGTTGTGACTAATGTTTTTCCTTATGGTGTAGTGGAGATCACACAAGAGGACACAGGAAGGATCTTTACAGTCAATAGGCAACGTTTGAAGAGATACATTGAGGGACTTCCTACTGATGCAATGGATTTTATCACACTCCATGACCCCATCATCACTTGAGCACATCAGGTTGTTCCTAACCCTTTAACTTTTTTTATTCTTTGTCCTATTTAAAATTATACATTTCATGTGCATATATCATCTCATGGTTTCTCATTGAGTACAATTAAATATTTTAAGTGTGGGGGGGTAACCTTTTAGTTTAGTAATTTCAATTGTTTTCCTGTTTAAAAAAACAAAACAAAATTGTGTGTTTTTTAAATTTTGTGTGTTTATTTTTCAATTTTCTGTGTTTTTTTGAAAATTTTGAGCTGAAATGATTCTCATCACCATTTTTAAATAAATATCAATAAGTGAAAAAATTTATCCCTTGAAACTAAGCTTAAATGAATGCTGAAAATAACTTTGTTTCAAGTTCAAATCTTTAGTAATTTCATGAAAAGTACTCTGAATTTTGAATCCCATGCCACATATCACTATCTTTATATTTGAAATCACTTTCCTGTAAGGTTTCTGAACCATTATTTTCATATTCTTTACATTCACCTCACTTCTTGAGAGAACCAAACCATGCTTGATTTAACTAGAATTTGATTTATTCCTATCAAAACTTGAGGGTTTGAGGTACTTATGTTTAAATGATTGAGCCATTTGTTTGGTATTAAAGCCCCTATTTCAAATAATCCTTTTTTATAATGGCCTACCTTGAACATTTAATCCTTGTATCCCTTAGAAGACATGAACATCCTGTTTGGTTAGCCACATTACAAGCCAATTTTCCCTATCCAACCAACTCTTGAAGTGAAATTGCATAATCTAGTCAAACTTAAGTGTGGGGGAAGTTGTCTTGTGTTATGCTACCACATTCTGTGATACTTTGGGTGGAAAATTAAATTATGAAGGGATGTGTTTGCTGCTAAAAAATCATGATAAGTGAAGTTGTTCCTTTTCTAGAGCTTCTAATAGAGGTAGAAAGTTGTGCCTATCTGTAGTTTTCAAGAAAATCATATTTGAGAAGATTGACATTTATGTTTCTGAATGATGAATGGTGTAAAATTTCCATGACTTTTCATGATGATGGAGCTGAATTGATACTATGGGGATTTATGAGGAGACTATATTTAAGTGAAAATTAGATTAATGCATTTTTTCTTCAAAAAGAGTCAATCCCTCCTTATTCAGCCTCAGAGTTTTTCACATCTAAATCCTACCAAACGAAAGCCACAGAACAACCCTGAAAAGTCCACATAATAAACATATGTCCTTGACTCACATCAGGTGGTGATGTAGGAATTTATCTAGCCTATGGTGACCCTTGTATGAGTTTGGATGAGAAAGACATTGCAAAAAAAATTGACATTTGTGTGATAAGATAAAATTCAAGTGAGGTAAGTGTTTTATGCATGGGAGGATAAATGAAGTGGAAATATATTTAATTATATAAATGGAGAAATTAAAATAATGGTTTTTATGAGGCATGATATCTTATGTTTCTTGGTGTGGAATTTTTGGATCTCAAGAATATGTGTTTTAAAATTGTTTTGATTTAATATTGATCTTTACTAGATATGAGGTTTTTCCCAGGAATGCAAAACGGTAAGTATGGGGAGTTGATAAAACACTATTTTATTGAATATTTTATTGATAATAAATAAAATAATTTCTTCACATTGTGCTAAATATGTTCATTTATGAAATAGTTGGGATTAGATCATTCATTTGAAAATTTGATTAAAATTCCAGTTTTACCCTTTTAAAATGAACTGTAGTATTTTGAACGTAAATATTTTAATATGAATTATTTGAACATAAATATTTGTAAAAAATTTCTTCACTTAATTTTATACAACTTTTATTTATGACATTAGAGCAAAAGAGTGCATTTGGTTGGTTCAAATGGGTCATGAAGTCAAAGTTGGGCTGGACTCGCTAGAATGGATATGGGTTCTGTATTTGGGCCATAACTTCTTCATACATGCTTTTATTAGGCCCAAAATTTGAGATTATCTCGGTAATTCATTTTCTCACAAATAATCCTTCTGGAAGGAGAGTTAGTTCAAGCGTTTTGGAGGTCAAATGGGTGGTAAAATTTGTATTAAAATATTTATCCGAGATTCCCCATTCACACTTGAAACCTCTTTAAAACTAGCCTCCCCTCCACTCTATAAATTAGTTTTTTTCTTATTTGGAGGGCTTGGTACGTGAATTAGGATATTGGAGGAATAGAATAATTGGTTTCACCCAAATTCTCCAACCATTATAAGAGGGGTAGATCTTGAAGCAAGGATCCCCTCATCGAAGCCTCCTTCTCTTCTTCATGTTGTAATATTTTCATTTGTGTATTAAACTTCATTGTTCTTCTTTTATTTCTAATATTTTCTGATGTTTTCTTAAAAAAAATTCTTCTCTTAATATTTCTCTTTGGGATTTAATTATTTATTAGAAGTTTTATTGGGTTATACCCATTATAAACCGTTTCAAATGCAATTCGCTTCTACGATGATTACGCCACCCATGGAAGAGTAGTCTTTTTAGTAATAGATCTATATCTTACCTTATTCATTCATTTATTTTCAATCAATGAGCTAATATAATTCAATTAATATGATATATTAATTTATTTTTCAATTTAAATGATACTAAGAAATCAATTGAACAATAAACACAAATCACACGAGGTCGAGAATTGTGTGAATTGTGAGAGCGCGAACTTAATTGGTAATTCAAAACCACACGGGATCAATTTGTAGTGTTAAAATATAATCCATAAACTCAATTAATTCTAATTTATAGAGAGGATATGTGCCTTAATTTACCACTGACCATAAACTAACCTTAGAACATCAATCAAAGCAGGGTGTTGCGATTGCTTGTTCTGAATTTATCCTAGGGTTAAATTCACTTCATCTTTGTGGTAAAGTTAATTCTCATAGGGTTTGGGATTTAAAAAATTAAGGGATAATAATTAAGTGGATATTAATTTAAATGATAATTATTAATAAATCATTGAAGAGGTATAGTTATATTGATTACACTTTCTAAAAATATTTTTCTAAAAAAAAATCTTCTCGTTGTGCTTTGTTAATCAACTTACATTTCAAAATTAAAAACAAAAAAATATGCAATCTTCTTCCACAAAACTTCTTCTATTTTTTAAATGATAAACAACCCCATAATTTCAAGTAGTTTTCTTAATTTCTTTTATTTTATTTTCAAAATACCTTTAATAAGTTGTTAAATTTACTTCCTCCTTTGAGAGACGACCTTGGTCAGCCACTCTACTGCACCTAAGTACCCAAAAACTACTAATCATTTGAGGGTACCCATGACAGTGCTCTTTCAGTTATACCCTTTAGTTTCTATAGGGTATCCTATAAAGAAACACTTAATGCCTTGGAGTGAAAGTTTTTTTCCAAATATATACTTGACAAATGATTAAAAACCGCAAACTTTTATATATATAGTAACACATACTTACTTCTATACCAAAGTTCATACAGAATATCGTTTTCCACTTTATTTGGAATCTTGGTCAGATGCTTCACTTATATTTTTAAAAACATACTTGGAAGAAATCATATAATATTTATAGTACATATAATATTTTTCATTAAATCCATTTTACTACCATAAATATTTTTATGTGTGAGTTAATGTGGGTTTTTTAATACCTTCACTCCATATATAAATGATCGATGAACACTTGGTTATGATATACTTTAACAAGATCACCTAAAGGAATCATTTTCGAAGTGCATTCATTACTCTACTAATCATTCCTAAAAATTATTAAAGTAATATCATAAAGTATATGAATTTACATCTAGTTTCACATTTGAATAGTTTATGTGATATTACTGAACTAACTCAAGAATCTTTGTGTACCTTTGTTTTTAAAGGTTTTTTAATCTAATACATGATAATATAGTTTATTAATATACCTAGTGTCTTGACTCAAAATAGACTAAAAAATCACTATATATGTAAAATTTTCAAATACTATTAGTTTAATTTGAAAATGAATTATCTTTCCACAATGAGGTAATTTTAGTCTTATTTATATTCATCATTAATTTTTGACTTTGGATATGTGTCATTAAATAATTACTAAACTATTAGTTAAGTATGAAATACCATAACAATATTATTCCAAATAAAATGATATCACATTGTGTACAAATTTATATTAAGATAAATGTTTTGGTAATTATTAATACAAAATAATAATTTAACTTGAATACATAGGCAATCATGAATTCATACACTTCTCTATATTGATCTAGGAATCACCCTCTTCCGCTCTCTTAGAGAATTTACCTTACTTCTTGTAATATTTTTATACTTATTTGGTTCTTTTATTTTGAATAAATATATGTGAAAACATATAGTCAACATGTATACCAATAATATTATATGTAATGATGAATATACCTGAAGTGGAAACCTTTGATTGTTTTTACTTCAATTCATTGAAATTCATTTTCCAGTTCCCTTTCTTTCCACGTGAGAATAAAATAACCTCATATTCATTATTTTCCCATCAAATCCTTTATCTATTTGAATTAAAGTATAAATACAAAATTTTATTTAGATTATTCGTGATCTTTTCAACTTGGTCTTTCATTCTATTCACTGTAAGGAGTGTCAAACCACGCTCCCACTAATCCTTATCTTTCTAGTAAATTATATAAAAAAATCCCGAGCAGTTCATCCATACTATAAATTTTTTATTGGATAAATAAGTATAACCTTAGTGTAAAATATGATAACATGATATTAAAGGATAATTTATTATCTAAATGGAAGCCTGACTTTTCTAGATGATCAATATACTCTGATATTTTTAAGGAATGATCACTATCCAACCATTCCTCTTCTATTTTATACTAATATAACATAGTGTAAATATAATTTATCTTATTTATTTTATTCTCCTTTTAAAGTTATAAGAGATGATATAACATGGTGTAGCATCAATGTCCTTATGTTGTATCATCAACTCTCTAGAAATAGTTGATTTCATAATGAAAAAAAAACATAAGAGGTATCCTCTATGAATATCATGAAAGCTTTATTTTCATCTTCACACACTTGGTGAGGTGGTAGAACATGAATAGAAGATTTTGATACATGACATAAACCTTCTGATGGTAGTTCAGCATAAATTAAACTATACCACTCTTGGAATATCATATTGGCGGGGACATGTTCTTTATCCAAGGATTATCACAAAGATATCATGGTTGATGAAATTTCCATTATTTTCTACAATGGTTAAAGATTATTATTATTAATTTATCTTTATTTCTAGGTGTTACCTAATAAATTTTATTTATTGGTCACTCACTATTTTATCAAGTCTCAATATCCCTCTCTATTTCACTTAGAATGTATTATTTCCTAGACTCTCTAGTGGTAAGGATTCATATTTACCTTCTCTTAACTCATAAAAATCCCATGAAAATAATAAGATGGTATTTAGGTAGGTAGTTTTTCCAACTGCTAGCTTGTATCTCCTTGTTCTATTGATAGACTTCCCAATCCTAAAATCATTACTTGGATTTCCTCAACACTTACCTCCAAATTTATATTGAATAGAAAAAGGTCACTAAATCCAACACAAGTTTGTGTATGTCAAACCAACAACTTTTTTTGGACTTCTCGATAATTAAAAATGACCTTTATGAATGGTTGAATTGACACTTTAACTATAGGTCCATTTTAACTCAGATAATGGAATTATGTTGACTTAATATTCACTTAAAGGGTTTTGTTTATTAGTTTAAACCTTCTTATTTTATCCTTTTTACATTCCATATTAATATTATGTGGATTTTAAATAATTAGTTAACCATGTGTCGATAAAACATTTATGCATAATATATTTATTTTAATTTCATATTACATGCTTGTTAATTTATCTATTTATGTGATCACTATAAATCATCTATAAAAACTAATTATGCATAAAATAGAAATAAAATAAATAAATTGACTTCTTTATTATGTGTAAAAAAATTATTTTAGCCTTTTTAAATGCATTGTTAATATTATGTTGATTTTACAAAATTAATTTACCATTTATTGATAAAATATTTATGTTTAATCTATTTATTTTAATTCTATATTGAATTCTTGTTATTTCATTTATCTATGTGATCAAGATAAAGAATCCATAAAAACTAATCAGGCATTATACATAAATAAAATAAATAAAATGACTTGATTGTGATCTTTCTAATGGTTGATTTATTGAGTAGACAAAAAATCCACCTATGTCCCTAAGGAAATAAACCCCTTGAGTCAGTTTTGGCTTGAGTTGCAGTATCCCGCCATTGACCATTTCATATTCTAGGTTGATTTCCACTTGGTTTGAGTCCTGAACCACATCCTCTCCTTGGAGATTGATCCTTTAAATATTTTTACTCACATGAAAGTGAGGGGAACCATTGGAATGGTAATGGGATTGACATAAAATAAATTGTGGATGTACAGGTCCTATGTAATAAAGGGAAAGAGACAATGCATAGGAAATCATTTTAATTTAATAATAATAAAACCCATGAAATTAAATTAAAATAAATCCAGCACATACATTAATCATTCAAGCTCACGATCGGTCACAAACATGCAATGACATCACATTCATACAAGATAGAATTTATTTCAAATAACTCTATTAATTAAGATAAATTTATCTTGAATTAATAATTAATGGTTTTATTAATTATTTATTTATTCGTTTACCTTAATTAATAATCCAATGAGTCTTTAAGATACATGATATTTCATCCACTATAATTTTAAATAAATTAAATTAATTAATTTTATTTAAAATTACTTAAGTACACAGTGTGTACTTAGAGGCAACACGATGTTTATCTGTCTGAACTACCAGATGTCTATTCATAATTGTGCACTATGTACTCACATAGAATATAACATGCATTTAATGTCACAAAATTATAATATGTGTAATATCAATTAATGACACATGTACATGTGTTAATTACGAGGCATGTGCCATTTTTAATGCATGTGGAGTATACGATGTATAATGATGGTCATACATGGCGTATAGTTCCAAATTTTAACATGGAACTTAATTAATCATTTAATATTATTTAAAACATTTCACACTGTGTTTACTATTAATTTATGATACATGAAACACGTGTTAATTTGGTTTAATAGAACAATTAATTTTATTTATATGTAAATTGATTTATGTGGTGTACATCCTGACTTGGGGTGTATTCCACATAAAATAGTATGAGGTTGCATGTGTATTAATTACACGCTACATGTATATTAATTACACAATGTGTGTTTAATAATTAATTATACACCCCATGTGTATTAATTATAAACCATATGTGTATTAATTAATTATACAATGTGTGAGTATTAATTACACATCATGTGTATATTAATTAATTATATGTCACATGTCTATTAATTAATTACATAGTGCATGAGTATTAATTACACACCATGTATTTATTAATGACACGCTACATTTTTTACCACATGACCACCATGTTTTATGGGGTTACATGGCATGTGGGTGAGTTACAAGCTATGTAACTATGAAAATCATGTGACACCTATGGATGATATGTGTTCTTAATTGGTTCTTGGTTATAATAAGGGGATGAAGAAGATTTCTTGACTTTTAGATTAAGGAAAGAAAACCAAAATGAAAAACTAACAAAGAATTTTAAAATTAATCAAAAAATTATTAAATAATTAAAATTTTAAATGTGATGCTCTGATACCACTTAAATTTTTTGGGTGCAACAAAATTTGGTTGAGCCTATCACTAAAAAAAATTTGGAATTTGTGATGGGTTATTTATGAAGTATTCCTGCTAAAAATAGTCAAATGTGATGGGAATCCATCATAAATAACCTATTGTTGAAAATCGAGTCTCAATAGGTTTTATTTGTGACGGACCATCAGTAAAATAATTTTTTGTGATGGATATATCCATATTTCACTAACATTTTTTTATGATGAAAACTAATTTCATCACAAAACAAAATAAAGAATGTATTTATAGAGATATTAACTATCCATTACAAAATAATAGTTGTGAAGGAAAGGTAATTTCATCGAAAAAAATATAAAATAAATTAACTAAATTGAATATATATATATATATATAACCTTTCATGAAAAAAATAATAACCAGTTAACACATTATATGTTTATAAAAAATATCAAAATGTCACTTTGGGGAATAGGGATTAGTTAAAGGGTCGGGTGGAGGGAACTCTGTCCCTAAACCATGTACAAGTAATCACATTTACTCCATCATATGATCATGTTATTGTTTTTTCTCTTCCTATTGTTTCTCTTGCTATAAATGATGCTATTCTAGCTCTTTATGCATGATCTGTATAATCTCATCCTAAGATTAAAACCTTTCCTCATACTATATAACTGATGTAAATTCTGTACAAGATCCCTTAAATCTAGTCAATGCCTTCTCAGCATTACCATAATAATTATAAAGGATCAATCATAAACCAATATCAATCACCTCACCTTTCTCTATACCCTATATGTCACATGCATCCAAGATGCCTCATTAAAACCTGACCCACAAGGGTTTTCACCTTCAGTTTCAGTCTAATTCTCTTATGTGAGAGAATTCGTGACCTCATAGGTATCCTTCAAATGAAATTACAAATTAAAATAGTAAATAAAATTAATTTAAGTTAACTTTAAAAACAAAAAGAAAATAGTAACCAAAACTAACATTGTCTATCACCGGAAATCTATCTTATAATTGGATCAGTTTAAATCCTCTTGTAAACATCATACTCTATAACATCAAGAATAGTAGTGGCCTACATAAAAATAACATAAACATGTTACATAAAAATTACAAATAAATTAATAATAAAAAATATATTTACCATATGTTATTGATGAATACTAAATGTATGGCTCCCAACTCTATGTGTGACCACCGGCCTCACCCAGTTTTTTCGACCTAATGATGACCACCTCTGAAACATATCTCATATCTAATGGGCTCAAAATCCATACCAAGCCTAGTTTGGGATGTAATTAGGTTGGTAACATAAGTAGGAGTGATTAGAAACTATAATATAATCTCTATCCATAGATTTATTTCTAATATTATGTAAAAACTAATGAAAATGCTCACACATACAAATTTATCATGCCTCCCAAATGGAGGATCCATTACTATCATCGACTGGAGATCATAAACCCTATAAATAATTAGTAATATAAAGTTATTAATTAAATAAATTTCAAAAAATATTATTTATTAGTGTACCATCAAGTGATCGAACGTGCGATGTAAAACCTCATTGGGAACCTGATCCCATAACATCCATACCCCAAAAAATAATTATGTAAAATTACACCAATAAGGAAAACAGTTATATGTGAAAAAATATTCAAAAAATAATAGATAATAAAAAAATATTGCATAAATAAATTAAGGAAAATTTACTAAAATACATAATTGAACTTTTCTTCGCAAGAGTGGATCAAAATCAAGAGACCAACATCACTTAGGAATAGGGTTTTGATTCATCAATCTCACAAAGTTGCGGCCCCACCTAGTCGATGGTGTAGTGGAAGAATCATGTGGGTCAGATAATAGATCATCAGGCAGATCAATGGGAACTTCATCATCTATGAGGGAAAGAAATCGCTCATCAAAATTTTCTCTAGCCATTTCAAATACCAAAAAAAATGTTACCTATAAATAATTGTTAATACAAATATGAAATATAAAAAAACATAAAAAATATTTATTGAAAACAAATAATATATATTAATAATGACTATAACCATAATGTAATTTCATCATTATTCATCTTAATATTTATATTAATTAATCTCAATGTCTTCAAAATCCTCATCAACATCATCAATTTCCATATGATTTTCAATTTCATAATCCCTTATTATTTAAAAATCATTGGTTATATCATCGACATTATCAACACCATTGACCCTTAACTATAGGTTATCATCATTGATTCTGTATCTATTCGGGTAAAATATTTATTTGGTGATTTATCTTGAAAATTTTAATATATTACACTTCAAAACAACCACTTTAATTTTCTATAAATTTATTTTCATGATAATTAATTTTTTATACACTCCACCAGTTAGTTAAATCCCTCAAAATAGCATAGTAATTTTCATAATAATCTTAATGTGCTTGATTTTACAGCATAAATGTTTTATTTTATGTATGAAGACTTTTATATTTAATTTTAATGATTCCATGTCATTGGTGAATGTGAAACCTTCAATTACTATCAAACCAATGACATTTAAACATTTTTATGTAATTCTACCCCTGATAACATAACTCAGTTATTTTATCCATCATTCTATAAAGGTTAACATCAATTTTTATGTGATGAGATCATCTCAAAAAAACACCACTTTTCATTGATTTTTTTATTCACTATATGTGTGTGTATTAAATCAAAATCTATTAACCACATACATATTATAAGAGTTAACCAATTTGGATGGCAGGTTACTCATTGCACATAATAGAATTTCAATTTTTTTTCATGTTAAAATTCCTGCAAAAAAATTAATAAAATATAAGAACAAAAAATTGATTCCATATGTTTTACCATAAATAATTTAACTTACTGGTCTTTGAAACCTATAGAAAAAATTATGTTTTAGATGTTCATCAAGATAATTCAGTGTAATTTGTGTGACTTTGTTTTCCTATTATCATCATATAATCTCAAAAATAAGTTTACTTTTAAAAAAATTAAAACAAATAAGTTAAAGTATCACTTACTATAAAAAACATGTCACTTCTTCACAATTGAGTAGAAAATATCTATGAGCTCTGTGTTATTCTTAATCTAAAAGGAATCATTCATGAAACCCACAAAAACTAAGATCAAGATGATTAAATACTGATAATTCATGATATCATCAATATTTTACTCATTTTGACCTGTTCGATTATTTTTTGAATGATATTCAGGATGAAAATAATAAGAGTATAAATTCAAAATTTCCTCCTATAAATATGCTTCTGAAATTTACCATCCAACTGATACTTTGTTGTGTACCTTCTACTTCAATTTTTTCATCCATTTCTCATATGTGTATATCCATTGGAACTGTACAATCCCTCCATAATTTTCTTCATATAGAAAATTTAATATTAAATGTTCCACTGAATCAAATAAAGATAATGTAATTTTTTCCAATTTATATAACATGATAACAACATTTTTCTATAGAATACTCAGTGCAACATAGTATATTTTCACCACACAAATTTCTTGGAAAAATATGATATTTATATCAGAAAATCTTAAATCTAATAATTCAAAAACCCACTAAGACCAATTAGAAGTAATATTTCCATTATGATATGGGAATCATGAATTTTTAATCCAATAATATGACCATTTATAACACAATTATCCAAATTAAAGGTATATTCATGTGGCAACCTCAATAAAAAATCCAATGATATAATAATAAACTAATTTATTTAGAAACTTTATAAGTTGCTTTTGACTTTATTAAATTTAGTGATCTGTCATTTTCAAATTGTTGATTCAAAAGTTTTACTCATTACTTTTTCATTCCTTTTTGTTTTGGAAATCACAAACTCTTTCTTAAATACTTCATTACTAAATTTTTATGTCCAAAGTGTTTTTAGAATTTTTTTTTAGAAAATATATACTTTCACCTTACTTAGAAAAAATTATAAAGTATTCATTAATATAAACTAATTTTCTTTATTACAAATATTGTAATGAGTATGGATCTGATAACCATCAGATTCATCTTTATCAAACTAAATGAAATACTTTTTGTCTCATCTTTAGTACTAAAAAAGTTTTCATAATCGAAATGATATCGAAACTAATAAACATCATATTCATTATCATAATGATTATTGTAATGACATCTGTAAGGAAGTCCATCAAAATAACCTAGTTTAAATTCTGAATATAGAAAACTATTTTCTATCATAATTGAACATCTTTTACACTATGATAGTGTAAATTTAATATGACGTCGTACATTTTGTTATGATAGAAAGATATGAGTTGTTAAATGTTATGTGTCTAAGTCCTTTAAAGAAACTTAGAGAAAATATGACCATTGGGAGATCAAGATGGCCATTGGAATCTGGCCTATAAATACCCGGTCATTTGAAGGATTTAAAGCCGTTGATTAATTTTTGCCTCAATTTTTCTAAATATTGTAAAGTGTGAACATATTGTTCTTAGTATTTTGTAATTATTTAGAGAGATTCGTTCTATGGAAACCTTATGAGGTTGTCTCCTTTAAAAAATTTCTATAATTTTTACCTACATCTGATCTATGATTAGGATTGAGGGATTGTGAGGATAAAAATATGGAGAATATGATCATTGCATTGATCAAGGTCTTGTGGGGATATCAAGACAGAACCGATCCATCATATCAATGGATACCAAGGCTTTTCTAGACAGAGAATCGAATCATCATATCAAGGGTTTTCCTTACTAAGGAAAGATAAACTTACTTGTAAGTATAAAACAAGGGAAACCTTTATCCAAGGTTTGTGGCTACCTTACTATTAACGTTAAAAGGGGTCAATATTTTTAAATAGATAAGTAATTATTATTGTTGCTATTTTTTTTAATTCTTTCTTACAAGTTATTAATTATATTATGAATGTATGTAATAGTTTTATCCTAATGACACTGAATATGATAAACAAAATCTTTTTTATTAATTAGATGTACTATGAATCTGAGATATACTCATATAATCATATCTATTTCAAATATGATCTATTTACTATGATTTAATCATATATTTTGTGATAATGATTATTTTACTCTAATATAATTGTATCCATTCTAATTACAATCTAATAATATTCTTTATGATAATAGTTATTTTAATCTAATATATGTAAATCACTCTGATTATGATACTTATATAATTGGACTTAGGACCAATTTAAATCCAATCTTTTACATAAAGATGTTTGTGAATTTTTTATTTTATACTATTTTAAACTAAAGTTTTTAAAACTATAATTCACCCCCCCCCCCTTCTTGTATAGAACCATCTAGAATACATTATTTTGATCCTAATATCAATATATCTTATATTTATATCCAAAAATTGGTATCAAATCATGTTTCCACTACTCACTCACTAGTTAAGTTTTTAATATCTTTACTATTGCAATTCTATTAAGTTTTTTTATAAAATTTTTGTTTATAAAATTTTACTATGCTAGTGTGTTTGTGGAAAAGAAAGTTTTTCTTTTAATATGGTATGAGTTAATGCTGGATAAATTGATAATATCAATACAAATAGACCACCAATATTTTATGGTGAAGACTATAGATATTAGAGAGATAGAATAAATACTTTTTTAATCAACACAAGAGTTGATAACTTTGTGATGCTCACTGGAAATTATAATATTCCTGATAAGGATGTCACTTCTTTTAAAAATCAATAGAAGCAAGAATATCAACTTAATTACAGAGTTAGAAATAATTTATTATGCTTAATGACTAGAAGCATCTATAGTAAAATTTCATCATGTGAAGAATCAAATAGTATTTGGAAAAATTTATAAGTTACTCACTTCATAACATCTAAATTTGTTGAAACTAGGAGAGATATGATAAGAGATGACTATAAAGCTTTTTAATTCTTACCTAAATAATATCTTTCCAAAATTCATCAAAGGTTTATGACAATTATCAATAGTCTATAGTCTCTTGGAGATAAAGGTTTAGATGATGAAATTATTATGGAAAATATTATAGAAACCATGCCTAATGAATGGGAATCAAATAGAACTGATGTTGATGACACAAGGAAGTTGAAAAATATAACTCTTGATAATTTGATTGGTACTCTTATACAATATTATGGTATATTAAAAAGTGATGTTGAGAAATCTAAGAAAAATAATGGAGGTGTTGCTTTCAATACTACTACAATTCTTAATAATGTTCAGACACTTAAAAAAGTGGCTAAATCTTTAAGAAAGAAAAAGGTTGTTATATAATATGATTTTAGTGTTCCTGAACAATCCAAAAATTAACTAGAAAATCTTTCTCTGAGGATGAAAAAGATAGTCGGTAGAAAATATTTTCAGTATCGATTTAATAAAATTAATATGGACAATAATGAAAAGAAATATTCTAAAGTTATTTGTTATAAGTTTAAGAAAGTAGGACACATTAGAATTGATTATCCTAAGTTAAAAGGGGAGGATGGGAAAGAAACAAATTCTGATAGGAATTAGAAAAAATATTGAAAATCCAAAGGAAAGAAAGTGGTTAAAGAAAATTATTCTTGGAGTGAAAGTGTAGTAGATTCACTATATAATACTTATGATCAAGAATGTTCCAGACAGAAGAGCATAGGTCTTATTTATAGGGTACCCAAAGAAAATATTTCTCTTATGGATAAGGTATGCACTGCTGAAAATTTAACAAATCTATCTCTAAGTACAAATTATGTTGATTCCAAAAATGAGAAAAAATATAAATCCACTAATGAAGAATCTTCCTTAAAAAGTGAAGATAGTTGTTTACCTTCTTATGAAGAAGTTTCTCACTTTGAAAAATTGTTAGAAAATAAAAATTTCAAAGTTAGTAAAAACATTGATAAGTAAAATACAAGGATAAATGTTTTAAAAAAATAAGTATCAGATATTTATAAAGATCTTGATAATAAATCTTTTGAAAAGGAAAATATTTTAAAAAAAATTGAAAAATATATTTCTGAAAAAGATAATCTTTCCAAATATTTTGAAAAATTAATTTCTGAGAAAAAATTATTACAAACTAGTTTTGATAAACTATATTCTAAAACTAATATTTGTGAGGATCAGAATTTAGTTATTAAAATAAAATATGAAATTTCTTCTATAAGGAAGATTTTATCAAACTTTACAACTGGTAAATAAAATTTTGAAAAAATTAATAAAAAAATCTAACCTCATGGTACTAGCTTCAGAATGGGTTATTCTCATAAAAAACTTCATTTTAGTAACAATTATTTTGTTCCAAAAAGTTCACCCTTTTGTAAAAAATGCCAAAGTGGTAGTCAATGGAAAAAAAAATTCCTAAAATAAAATTCAATCCTTAGGATTTCATAAAGCTTATTTTTCAAAAAAATGTGGTTATCCAAGATTTTGTTTTCTAACACCATACCCAAGAAGGTTTGGTCTCCAAAAGTCTAATTGTTTTGTTTTTAGGAAAACAAAAGTAGTACCAAAAAAATACTTGGTACATGGATAGTGGGTGTTCGAGACATATGACTGAACACAAATATTTCTTCGAAAATATTATCAAGATAAAATGTGGAAATGTTATTTTCAGAGATAATTCTCAAGGTGAGATTATTGGTATAGGAAACATAATTCTCCTTGGTAAAGATATAATTTATAATGTTTTATTTGTTAAATTACTTAAGTACAGCCTTATAAACATAATTCAATTATGCGATTAAGTTTACCTTGTGAATTTTAGAAATGATAAATGTGTAGTACACAATTCCAAGGATGAATACGTTCTTTCTTCCCATAGGCATGAAAATGTTTACATACTTAACCTAGAATACCTTAGGAGACAATAATTACCTTGCCTTAGTGAAATGGAAGATCTCTCTTGGACATGGAATATAAGGTTAGAACATTGTAACCTTAGAAACTTTTTTAATTTGAATAATAAAAGACTTGTTATGGATCTACTAGAACTTAAGTTTGATTTTTAAAAAGTATGTATCCCTTTTCAATATGGTAAGAAACATAATTCTAGTTTTAAATATATTAATGAAGTATCAACTATTGATGTATTATAGTTAGTGCACATGGATTTATTCATTCCTACACAAACTGTTATTATTGGAGGAAAATACTATGTGTTTGTCTTGTTTGATGATTACACTAGATACACATGGGTTTATTTTCTAAAAATAAAATCTGAAGATTTTTTCATTTTTAGATCTTTTTTAGACAAAGTTAAAAATGATAAAAACATTTCCTTGATAACTATTCATAGTGATCATGGTGTAGAATTTTTATATTCTGATTTTGAAACTTTTTATAGTAAAAAGGTATAAAACATAACTTTTTAGCTCCTAGAACTCCTTAGTAAAATAGTGTTGTTGAAAGAAGAAATTATATTATTAAAGAAATAACAAGAATCATGTTGAGTAAATAATCAATTTCTAAACATTTTTGGGCTGATGTTGTTAATACTACCTACTATACCATAAATCGAGTTTTAATTCAACCTTTTCTTAATAAAACACCTTATGAATCATGGACAGAACAAAAACCAAACATTTATTACTTTAGAGTGTTTAGATGAAAAGTATTCATCCTAAAAATGAAAGATAACCTATATAAATTCTCACCTGAATACAATGAAGGAAGATTTTTAGGTTATTTCACTACTTTTAAGGATTATAGATTTTTTAATAAAAATTATTGTATTGTTAAGGAAATATTACCTATCAAGTTTGATGAAACCGACCCTTTTATTTTCAAAAAAACTCAAACTACATACTCCTCAGATGTTATTTCAAAAACTAATTTTCATCCTATATTAGAAAATTATTCTTATAAAGAAAATACTCAAGAAATTATTTTTTAAGTATTTACTCTGGAATATTTTCTAACTTACATTGATGAAAAATGTTTACAAAACCCAATAAATCTATTGTTTCTTATAAATCATCATAGTGATAGTATCATTGGTAATGTTGACCAACCAGTTAGGACTAGAATCTCCTTAAGAAATGAAATTGAATATATATATTTCCTTTCTCGATTTGAGCATAATAATCCTAATGAGGCTTTAGGTGATGAGGATTGGATTAAGGTTAGGCAAGATGAACCTAATGAATTCAATAGAAACAAATTTTGTAATTTATTTTAACAACCTAAATAAACTTCCGTAATTGGAGTAAAATGGGTTTTCAGAGACAAATGTGATGAAAATGGCATAATCATTAGAAATAAATCAATTCTTGTTATTAAAATCTATAACCAACAAAAAGGAATAGACTATGAAGAAACCTATGCACTGGTATCTAGATTAAAATTTATTCATATTCTATTATCCTTTGCAGAAATATTTAATTTTAAACTTTTTCAAATGGATTTGAAGTGTGCTTTCCTTAATGGATATGTTTGGGAGGAATTATTTGTTGAACAACATCCTAGTTTTGAAAATAAAAAACATCTTGAATATGTTTATAAACTTACCAAATCTTTATACATACTTAAACAATCCCCTAGATCTTGGTATGATAGATTAATAGGATTTTTGTTACAAAATTATTTTTTTAAGGAAGTTGTAGATCCTTCTATTTTTATAAAAGAATTTAAAAAAATTATGATTGTTCAAATTTATTTTGATGGCATTATATTTGAATCAACTCAAAAATATTTAACAGATTTCTTTACAGATCTTATGAAATATATGTTTGAGATGAGTATGATGGGTGAGTAAACATTTTTTCTTGGTTTTCAAATCTCTCAAAACCCAGAAGGAACATATATATCTAAACATAAGTACATCAAATATCTTATTAAAAAGTTTTTATATGATAATAATGAAATTATTAATACTCTAATAAGTATCTTAAATACAATTGATCTTGATGAATTTGGTCAACCAATTGATCAAAAAACTTTTAGAGGTAAGATGGGAAGTCTACTTTACTTAACAATTAGTCAACTAGACTTAATTTTTTCAGTATACTTCACACAATAATGGCCCAAAGGCCTTTTTTATTATTTTTTTGGATAATACCACTTTTAAGGGTTGAAGGGGAACCCTTACATGACCCTTATGTCCAAGGAACAAGGCCCATATATAACCCAATACATGACCTTAAAGGCCTAAGAACTGACACTCTTGAAACAGCCCCTCCTCAGCATCTATATCTTTAAGGCACCTAGCTCCCCACCTCACATGAATAATCGGCTAGAATTCCCTATGTAGAGTTTCACAGTGCCTAGTCTCAATGGCAGTTGTCATACCTTCTCATTCTTCCAATCCAGTTAGCTCTGCTCTAGTGGTTTCTATTTTTTTTTCTTTGAATCCTCATTTGGGCCTACTTCTATGTGGTCTTCCCAAGTCTTCTTGGTCTTTTTTTGTGGCCTGAAAGCCCGGTGGCACAAAGGCCTTTGGTGGACCGAAGGCCCTAAGACCTGCAGACCCAAACCAGGGGCCTGAAGGCCTAAATCGGATGAATAGTTATTGTTGATACAGTATTGAATAGTTCCTTCTATAGTACTGCTATAGTAAAATAAATTTTTAATTATCTTAAGGGAACTATGGATTTAGGACTTTTCTATTATTATAAAAAAAATTGAACTAAAAAGTTTTTTGGATTCTGATTTTGGAGGTTGTAGAATAGATAGAAAAATCACATCTAAAACTTTTCATTTATTAGGAGACTCATTAGTTTCTTGTTCTTGTATAAAAGAACACATGGTTGCAATTTTCACTGCTGACGCTAAATATATTGAAGCTGGAAGTTGTTGTGGTCAAGTGTCGTGGATGCAACACACACTCACTGACTATGGCATGAGTTTTACTAAAACTCAAATACTATGTTATAATACTAGTTTCATTACCTTAAGTAAGAACCCTGTACAACACTCCCATGAAAAACACATAGATATAATGCATCACTTTCTTATGGATCACACACAAAAAGGAGATATCATTTTACAATTCATCTGAATGCAAGAACAACTTTCTAACATTTTTACAAAACTCTTACCTTTCGATATATTTGAATACATTAAATAGAATCTAGTAATGATCAATGTAGAGTGACCTTTCATATCTACTTCTTGTATACTCATATCCTTAAATTAAGTTACTCTTTTTCATAGGGGGTACATATGATTATTGTTTTTCAAAAAAAATCTCAAAATTTTATTTTTCATAAAAAAAATTGTATTCAGTCTTTTCCAGAATCTTGTTTTATTAAAACAATTGTGGATTCCAAAAAAAATTCATAATGATATTTTAATTATAGAACGTTGTATTCAGTTTTAAAAGTATTTTAAATTTAAAACTTTTTGTATATTTTTTACTAAGAATATTATTTTCTTAAAAAACTATTTTAATCTAATTAGTTTACAAAATTCAAAAATAATATTGTTATCCATACCGATGACACTTTCCAACTCTAAAAGTTATTCTTCTTATATTTTAAATTTTTTGAACTATTTCATTACAATTAATATTAACTTTATTTTTTTATTCCTTTTAGTATTTTTAATCATCTTTCGTATTCACTCTCAATATGATATATCTTTTAAAACCTCAAGAGTTTATAAAACCTTACATATTTATTTGGAACATTCTAAATCATTAGATGAGATAAGATTTAATCTTGACTGTTGTATTTTTTTTAGAATTCAAACCATAACTATAGTTTCCTATATAAAAGGGGGACCTATGTCCCATATCAAAAAAAAATCAGGATTCTTACCCCAAAGCACTGTAAAATTCAAAATCCTCAAGACCGAATTTCAAAAGTCTCAAGTGCAAATGTCAGAATCTCTAGTTTCCTCCATGAATACAATGCTTGAAGTGAAATATTATGATCAGTGATTTATTTTTAGAGAAATTTTAGTTGATAAATAATTTTATGATAAGTATGATTATTCACTTAAGAAAATCATAAAATTTCAAGGTTGGGAATCATTGTGTGTAGAAAAATCAGATAAAGAACAAGATTTGGTGTATTTCGATATACTTTGAGAATTTTATAGATCGGTAAATTTTAAAATTGAGGATGGAAAACAAAATATTTCTTTCACAATTTATGGAAAATTTTATCAGATGTCATATAGAAAATCCACAGTCTTTCTTGAAATTCTATCAGAAGGAGAATCCCTTTGTCCTTCTCATAAAATACCAGATAATATTGGTTCTTAAAAAAAACTCGAGGACTCTTTGTTTGATCATTATGAGAAGGTTAGGAAATTCCATCACCTAATAGTAGATAATAGAGTTGTATCTTTGTGGATGAAAGGTTTCTTAATCCTGATAAAATGTGATCAAGATACATTAAAGGTCACTGATGTTTTTATTTTCGATTTCCTTGTGAATATGAGAATTATAGAACTCATCAGATACATCTTTATTACTATTAGAAAAATAAATTACAAATCTATTTGTCCCAGATCATTATGTTTCCATCCATGTTAACAAATTTAATTCTCAAATTCATAAAGTTATTAAATTTTTCAAATAATTCAAAGCTGTAGAAGTTAAAAATTCAATACATTAGTGATTATACTATCAAAAGTATGAGGTTCATCTTTGATAAATATTTAAAGAAGTTTGTTGAAAAATATGGTGGTACTGATCCACAATAAGAATCATCTAAGAAAGATAAGAAAATTTTTCAAAAGAATAAAATGAAATTCGATCATGGGAAGCAAGAAAATAAAAGAAAAGAAAATAAGAGTCTTATGAGCCTCATAAAACTAAGAAATAAAGAAAAGTGATAGATGAATGAAGGGATGAATGGATGAGAAAGAGGTCAAAATGGAAAGAAGGTTATCCTCAAATCGGATTGGACAAAGTAGATTCATTTTCTATAAGGATTCATGGTATCAATTATTTAGAAAATTAAGTAAAAGAAAAGAAATAAAATAAGAAACAACAAAGTGTAACAATTATAGATTCTATAAAGAAATGAGTAAAGGTAGCATCATCAAATGTTGTTATTCCTCCTTCCCAAACCAAAAATAATAATTCTAGATGTCGGTTTAGCATTTCATGAAACAGGTGTTGTTGATAATGAAATTATATTTATTATAGACAATGGAAAAAATAAAGTTGTTGATGAATTGACACTAACTAATAAACTCGATTCAAGAGAAGTTATTCAAGAATTAAGTGAATACGAAGAAGAAATCATTGAAGAATAAGTTTATGATGATGGTTAAGAAGAAGAGGGAGATGAAAATACTAAGAAATATAAATTTGAAAAGAGGATGAATATTAAGAAGATGATGAAGATTATAACTCTAATAAATTTTCTTTGAGAAGTTCAGAGGCCTCATCATTAGAACTACCCCCCAGAATTGATTAGGAATAAAAATATGAAAGCCTTGAGAAGAAAAAATCTCCTTCAGGGTGTAAATCTAAACCCTAATCTAATAATGATGAGAAAAGTTATAATTTATAAAAAAATGGTTATATAGATCACTCTGATAAAATAAATAATGATGATTATATTATAGAAATATTTGTTGGAAAGTGAGTTGGTAAAAGAGTTGAAAAATCAATATTAAAGAAAAATAAAAAAGGGAAGTAAAAACAAGTGGAAGTTAGAACCCCCTATCCTTAACATCCTGAAATTGAAATATATCATTCAGTGAATACACTTAAAATTCAAGGAGTTCGTTATATAGTTCAATCTTTATAGATACTAGAAGGAATTATCATTTTCTTTACAAAGTTAGAATCAAAATTTAATTTGATTCATGAAAATCAAATTAAAAAATTAGATTCAATCCATATTTTATCATATAGAGTGATTCAAAATGAGGATGATCTTAGAGTTCTTCAAGAAACTTATCAAGCTCATAATAAGGATTGTAATAGAGTGGTGAAATGGTCGTAAAACGTTGATGAAAATATTAAGATTCATGATGATTCAATTGCATATTTGAATAAAATGGTGAGTGAATACACTAAAGATTTTAAGCAATTATCTAATGTTATATAAAACAGGGTGAAGTTTGTGGAGAATTTCAAGAATACAGCTGATATTCGAACCCAATAAGTAGATGAAAAAATAGAAAGATTAAATATATACAATCTTAGATTTCAAGGCTTAATAATTAAAAAGATGACATTGTTTATTTAAATAATCGAAATGATGTTTTAGAAGAGAGACTATGAATCCAAGAAGAGAAAATTTGGTCCCAAGATGAACTAATAGAAATTATTTTGGAATAAAGAAAAGAGTTAAAAAAATATGAAGAGCATTGATAGATAATTAATGAAGAAATATTGAAATCATTTCATTTAAACCCTTGTTGTATTTTCTTCTATAAAAATTGTTTATCAATGAATGTATTTTTCATACCATTATTAATTTTTTGAATGTTTTCTGATTCCGATTGGTTGAATGTTCTTTCATTTTTTTGGATGATTAATTAATTCATTATTTTGTTTCATATAGTTGTTTCTTTAACCCTTTTTAAGTAATCCAAGATTTTCCCCATTCTTTTTGAAAATCACTAAATGGGGAAAATAATTGTATTATGGGGAGAAATAATAATTTTTGGGAGAGAAATTTTCTTTTTAGAAATTTCTTCTACATATGGGGATAATTTATTTTAAGAAGAAGAATACAATCCTAAGGGGGAGTTAGTCATATTCATCATCATATTCAGAAAAGATACAAAACTCATCGGTATTTAAGAGATATTTTATAATTTTGAATATGAAGTAATCAAAAGATAATGGATTGTAAGTTTGTCAAAGTTATTTTTTATTTAAGGCTTGTAGTTTGTGCTTTCTAAAAATAGGTAGATTGTTGAGTGAATATTTTTATTTATAAATTTTTCATTCCTTTTTGTTTTAGAAATCACAAACTCTTTCTTAAATACTTGATTACTAAATTTTTATGTCCAAAGTGTTTTTAGAATGTTTTTATAGAAAAAATATTCTTTTACCTTACTTATAAATAGTTCTAAAGTACTCATGAATATAAAAAAATCTTCATTACAAATATCGTAATGAGTATGGACCAATAACCATCAGATTCATGTTTATCAGACCAAATGAAAGACTTTTTGTCTCGTCTTTAGTACTGAAAAATATTTCATAATCAAACTGATATCTAAACTGATAAACATTGGATTCATACTCACAAATATTATCATAATGACATATATAAGGAATTCCATTGGACTGACCTAGTTTAAATTCTGAATATGGAAAACTATTTTCTATCATAATGGAACATCTTTTACACTATGATGGTGTAAATTCAATACGATGTCAGATATTCTATTATTCCAGAAAGATATGAGCTGTCAAATGCATGGTGTCCTAGTCCTTGTGAAAAACTCAGATAAAATGTGATTGTTGGGAGATCAAGGTGACCATTGGAAGCTCACCTATAAATACTCAGTCATTTGAAAAGTTTGAAGCGGTTGATTACTTTTTTCTCTTGATTTTTCTAAAGATTGAAAAGCATGAACAGATTTATCTTAGTCTTGTGTAATTATTTAGAGATATATGTTCTAAGTAAACCTTTTTAGGGTGTCCCCTTTTGACCATTTATATAATTGTCACCTATATTTGATCTGAAATTACAATCAAGGGCTTGTAAGGATAGCAATATGGAGAATCTGATCATCGTATTGATCGAGGTATTTTTCGGGATAGCAAGACAGAGCTAATCCATTAGATCGAGGGCTACCCAAGCTTTGTTAGATAGAGAAGAGGATCATCATATTGAGGGCTTTCCTTTCTGAGGAAAGACATACTTACTTATTAGTATAAAATAAGGGAAACCTTTAGCCAAGGTTTGTGGATACCTTACTATTAAGGTTAAAATAGATCACTCTTTTTAAATATCTATGTCATTCTTATTGTTTCTATTTGTTTTACTTGTTTCTTACAGATTCTTAATTCCACCCTGAATGTATGTGATAGTTTTATTCTAACGACACTGAATATGATAAACATAATTTGTTTTATTAATCAGATCTATTATGAATCTAAGACATACTCATATAATCGTATCTATTTCAAATACGATCTATTTACTATGATTTAATCATATACTTTATGATTATGATTATTTTACTCTGATATAATTGTATCCATTCTGATTATGATCTAATCATATTCTTTATGATAATAATTATTTTACTCTGATATATCGAAATCACTCTAATTATGATACTTAGATAATTGGACTGAGGGCTAAGTCCAAATCTGATCTTTTACTTAAATAGGTTTGTGAATTTTTTTAGTTTATACTCTTTTAAACTACATTTTTTCAAACTAAAATTTACCCCCCCCCCATTATAATATAACCATCTAGAATATATTCTTTCAATCCAAATATCAATATATCTTATATTGATATCCAGCACAAATAACTCAAGTTGGATGCTGTAAAAAAATTCAAGATCTAAATATACCTTTATAGTATATTTATTCTTACCTAGTGTGTCCAACACTATATAAAATATGTTATCAAAATAATTATTATCAATATGAAAGACATCAAACATGTGACAGTTCAACAAATCAGATCAATATGGAAGTTCCTGAAAAATACTTTATTTTATCCAATTGTGATATCTCCTAAAGCCATTATTTTTTGTTGGTTTATAGTTGGTTTAAAGGTAATAGGTGGTAATGAAGATACTATATATTTTACTTAAATACTTGAGAGTAATTCATGGAGTTATATCTCTTTCGATTAACCCTTTTTAAAAATTATTTTTATTCCTTCAGAAATTATAATCTGAAAAGAACAATCTTTGATGACATTCAAAAATAGAAGGTTTTCTTCCATTGACATTCATAAATGTTTTTTTTCACTCATAAAAAATAGCCATTATTTTGGACAATGTGTACTCTATTTGTATAACATGTCATACAATAGAAAACCATTGATTTTACATATTAATATAGCTTTCATTGTAAAATTATGTTTTTTTAACTACATCATATGCAGTTAAATCATCACTCTATGATAAATTTAACTCAACAACAATGGCTTCAAATAAACATCAATATTATTCTTAGGATGTACTGGAATTAGTAATAAAATATATATATATATATGTGGTTTATTCACCAAAATACAAGGAGGTAAGTTGTAAAGAGTTATGAAAATGAGATGATAATAATATTGACTATTATAAGCACCAAATGGATAAAACCATCAATAGAAAGACCCAACCGTATTTTAAGAGGTTCTGAAAAAAAAATAAGAATGAACCTAATTAGAGTGTTTCCATAAATCACCATCACAAGGATGATTTAATCTTTTACTGATAGAAATATTGTATATATGTCAGGTCATTTATAAAAATGTGTTTTGAGGCATAAATAGATTCTAAAATCCATATTTAAGTAGAAAATACCTCAACTGTTTAATAGAAACAAATCTAGACTTTCCTTATTATATCTATTTGTAACTTGATTATCCACAAGTAGGAATATTAACTAATGCCTCGTATTCACCATAATATAAGATGGAATCATTTGAACATGCACGGATCTTATGATAACTAAGACTCAAATTATGGACCAACTTCTTTATTTTATAGAAATTTATAGAAAATGTATTTCCCTTAGGTAAAAATTATTTAACCAAAGAAAATATTTGATTGAAATAGATATTTGACATTACAAAATCTGATTTAATATCCATAAATTCATAACCACTTTTAAAAAAAATTATCTTGCATCCAGGATATAAGGCCTCCTAGGAAAATCTCAACAAATAATAAACTTAAGATGGTTCTAATTCAGGATTTAAACTATCATTCTGAGTTTATATTTATTAAAAATATAGGCCAGTAACCTCATGTACTAATGTTTGAAACTATGATGGATTTTTAACAAACCAAAATTATATCTTTTTCTAAATTTCATTCCCATATTGATACAAAAAAACATAATCTTTCTGAAAACCAAAACATAATAAATGAAATTAAAAAAATTCAAATGATTCACATCTCTTGAGATTGCATTTCTTACACAGACATTAAATTGTCCCTTCTGAAAAAAATTGTAAATTTGAAGATGTAAATGATATAAATTTTTCAGCACTCTCAGTATAGACCATATTTTTTCCATAACAATTTATATTTATGTGATGATTAATCTAGTCATGATATCGTAATAAAAAACAGTGTCTACTTCCCAGGTCCATAGTTTTTTAAAAAAATAACAATAATTAAAAGAATATATAAAATTTTTAACACTAATTAATACTAATAAATATTAATTAATAATGATTACTACTAATCAAAATTAATTAATACTAATTATGAGTAATTAACATTAATTATTAATAATTAACACTAATTAACAATAAATATTGCTAATTAAGGAATAAAATATGAACAATTCATAATAAATATCAGTTATGATTAATCAGATATAATAAAATAATTGTATAGGGATGATTCGAGGGATATCCGAAAATTAGAAACTAGAAAAAAACACATATAATATTTAATAAGAAATAAAATATGAACAGTACAAAATAAATATTACTTATAATTAAACTGATGGAAGGGAATAATTGAGAAATAAAATATGAAAAATTCATTGTAACATCCCATTTTTTTAAAAAAAAATTGAAATGAATGAAACTTTGTTTTAAGTTGATATTTATAACTATCCTTTAGACATATTTTTTTCCACTTCTATGTTTTGAGTTTCAAGAAACTGTCATCTATAATTTTGTTCAGTAAGTTATTTGGAGTTTGATGAAACCAACTAGTTTTTTGTGAATGGTAACATACCCTTATGAATAGTAATATGAATAGTAATATGACCCTAATGAATAATAAATTTTATTATTATTTTATTTTCTTAAGGCTTTAAGATAATAACATCTTGGTTAATATTTCATTGTGATATAGAAGTAGTTATAGAATTAGAATTGTTAATTTTTGAATTAAGTATGCTTTTATTTAAAAATTAAATTAATAATATTTAGAAAATTATTTTCAAAAAATGGACTTCCTTTTTTAATTCTACACGTTGAAAAATGGTTAGGGTAAATTTTTTGGGTTTTTTCTGAAATTCTTGATTTTTCAGTGAATAGTGAAATACGATAAAATATCGTATAATCAAATTATCAATAAAAATACACTATTTATGACATCATAAGTGATGAAAAGCTACTTGGTTCGAACTCACATGACATTATTTCTATTTTAGGTCACATTAATTAAGACTATTCATAATCTTGGGAAAAAATATTATAATAATGATTAAAATAATGAAAAATACCCCCTCTCCTCCACTATAAATACCACCTTCACTCCCCTCTTCTTCCCACACCTCTAAATACTTGAGACATGTCTACGTTATGCCCAATAATCCTCTAAAGTCTCTTCCCCACGTCCTAGAGCTGCTGGTCTTACCAAAAGATCAAAACCAAAGCCCTTAAGAAGGATCTCAAGGAGAAGAGATCAAGAGGTAAACATCCTCTTCTATTTTCATTCTTTTCTTTCATTTTATGTTATTCTATTCCTTTACCTTTGAATTATGTTGAGATATTTCATTCCATATCCCCCCTTACTATCCATATTATGTATGAGTGATGAGATATTCCCTTTCTCCCATTAAACTATTTTTTATGAAATTTTAAGAGACGTCGTTAGGCTGCCAAATTTTCGTGAGAAATTTCTCAAGTTTTCTTTTATTTCATGATTCCTTTTTCTTCTTTCCTCACCCCCTCTTATCCAAGAGGCATGAAATCTCCAGAATCAAGTATATTCTGTATGTTCTCATGTTCATGTAAAATTCATCATCGTTGTTCTTCTCCTCTCCCACTTATTCAAAGAATTAAAAACATTGTCCATGATGTGTCGAATTACCAACATCGTGGATGATGTGATTTTATTTTTCTTTAAATCCTTCAAGTCTGGTCATGAAACCCTTTTTATGGTTGAACCAGGTTATAATATATGTATTATGTCTCGTCAATGGTTCTAGAATTAGTTTTAACACATGGTTTTAATTTATAAAATGAAATGAGGTCGTTATTATCAAAGAACCACTAAAATGATCTAAACGAACATCATTATTGTTTTAACTTATGAATCATCCTCATATTAAACATCAAAATGATAAATGGTATAAATTATGGTACTGTAAATATTTAAATAAATTTCCATTCCAATTCTGGAATTTCACTTCCAACCGACAAGAAGATCCACCATGAACCAATCATGGAAATCATGTTAAGAACTCACCCAAAAACAGTGCAACAAGCAAAATACTAACAATTAAAGGGTGAAATTATGTTATGAAATGATAATATAAGATGTTATAAACATTAAAAAGTTTCTTTAAAATATTAATAACACTATTTTAACCATTATACAGGAGGTTTAAACAAGTTGGAAGTAAGAAAAATCTGAGGTAAGGGAATTCTTAACCCGATTTCCATTCTTTGGGTTAACCTTCTACTTCATTATTTATGTGCTATTTAAATTGTTTGTGTGATGGTTTCTATTTCTATTATGTTTTATTATGTTTATTTACAGTATATATACATACTCCATCCACTCTATTAAGTCTCTCTTCAACCGTATGATATTTATAAGGGGGTTTTCCTTAAAAATCCTCTTTTTAAATTTCGTTTTACGAAATTCCAAAGTAATGTTTTTATGGAATTATTCATGTTGTATGATTATGTTTTGGTTCTTGGGAATTATTTATGATGAATTTTGGGACATATATCTACCTCCAATGCATTGGTTATGAGTAAGTTGGAGGTCGGCTGTATGGTTACTCCATGTGTAACTGCGATGGTTACACAAAGTAAGGTAGCTGTAAGGGTTACATATTATAAGGTAGCCAAGAAAGGTTACAAGATTATATAATTAATTCCCCAAGACACCTTTATGATTATATATATGTTCTCATGTTTTGTTTTGATCTTGTGTAAATCTCATGTTACACAAAGTATGTATATATGGGTGACAACAATGTCTTTTGAAAATGCTTTCAAACGTTACGAGTATTCATGGACTAATGTGATCTTTCCTTCTTTTCCATCCCTTACTGAGCTTTTGTGCTCATCCCAAGTTTTTAAATGATTTTCACAGGTTAATGGGTGTGTAAGACAAGTAAGGAAGCCATGTTAAATGTTTAATAATTTTCAAGGAGTCTTGTTTTAAGTTTTAATGTTTTATATTTTGAAAAAAATGGAAACTGTTTTTATGGTATCCACTTTGTAATAATGTGTAATGTTATGAATGTATTGTCCTAATTCTCTAAATCTCTAAACTTGAAAAGATCCTTAATATAAAAGGAAGTGTTTTCTTGACTAAATTCAATATTATGTATGTAATAAGGTTGGGTCCTTATAGTTGGTATCAAAGGAAAGGTTTAGACAACTTTAGGGATTAAGAGTTTTCATTAAACATATGGTTAGTCTGTATGTCTATTTTTTAAGTTAAATCCTTGTTTTATAAATTTTTAGATTAAGGAAATTCAGTTAAAAATGGAAGGAGGAGGATCTCAAATGGCATTTCAATCTCTTCTTGATGACTTGCTTGCGATAATTATTGCAAAGTCATGTCTAGAGGACTTTGAAACATTTTTTAGCATACAACTCACTTGCAAGAAATTGTTTGAGATATCAAACACCTCCACTATACCTCGATACCATCATGGATCATGGGTTGTATTTAATCAAATCCTATTTTCTCAATATTCTCATATTTTCAATAAAGGTAAATATTATCAAGTAATTTTCAAATATTTTACCTTATCAGGAGATTTTAAAGCATATTGTGATTTTGAAAGAGGTGCTGAAGAAGGAGACCCTTCCGCAACCTATTTATATTTGCTTTTACAATATTTCTCTTTCAGCACATACTTATGGTATTTTAAAAGGACAATTTATTGAAAGTTTCAACTCAAACTCGGTCTGACTATTTTATAAAAATCAAGTTTTATCAGATATTTTGAAATTATATGTCATACATGATTATTTTCCAAAACTATTTTTCTGTGAACACCCATATGACCCAATTTGTACAAGGTGTATTTGGATAAAGGAACCAAATGATTTTGAAGGATCTCTAAATCATTTTTGCAATGCATGGACCTTATATTTACGTGAGCAAGATGATGATGAGACCAGGTGGACACGATGATCAAGGTACCTTCACTTTTTTAATAAGTAAATAAAATTGCGAGGACGCAATTTTTGAAAGGCGAGGATAATGTAACATCCCAGTTTTTAAAAAAAAAATTGAAATTAATGAAACTTTGTTTTAAGTTGATATTTATAACTATCCTTTAGATATAATTTTTTTCCATTTCTATGTTTTGAATTTCAAGAAACTGTCATCCACATTTTTTTTCAGTAAGTTATTTGGAGTCTGATGAAACTAACTTGTTTTTTTTGTGAATAGTAACATACCCTTATTAATAGTAATATGGACCTAATGAATAGAAAATTTTATTATTATTTTATTTTCTTAAGGCTTTAAGATAATAACATCTTGGTTAATTTTTCATTATGATATAGAAGTAGTTATAGAATTAGAATTGTTAATTTTTGAATTAAGTATACTTCTATTTAAGAATTAAATTAATAATATTAAGAAAATTATTTTCAAAAAATGTAATTCATTTTTTAATTCTACACTTTGAAAAATGGTTAGGGTAATTTTTTGGGTTTTTTCTGAAATTCTTGATTTTTCAGTGAATAGTAAAATACGATAAAATACCATATAATCAAATTATCAGTAAAAATATATTATTTATGACATTATAAGTGATTCAAGGACACTTGGTTCGAAATCACATGTCATTATTACTATTTGAGGTCACATGAACTAAGACTATTCATAATCTTGGGAAAAAATATTATCATAATGATTAAAATAATGAAAAATACCCTCTCTCGTCCACTATAAATATCATCCTCACTACCCTCTTCTCACCACACCTCTCAAGCCTTGATCCATGCCTAAGTTCTTTCCAATAATCCTCCCAAGGATCTTCCCCATGTTTTAGAGCTATTGGTCTCACCAAAAGACCAAAACCAAATCCCTTAAGAAGGATCTCAAGAAGAAGAGATCAAGAGGTAAACATCCTCTTTTATTTTCTTTCTTTTCTTTCATTTTATGTTATTATCTTCCTTTACCTTTAGATTATGTTGAGATATTTCATTCCATATCCCCCCTTACTGTCCATATTATGTATGAGTGATGAGATATTCCTTTTCTCTCATCAAACTATTTTTTATGAAATTTTAAGAGATGTCGTTAGGCTGCCAAATTTTCGTGAGAAATTTATCAAGTTTTCTTTTATTTCATGATTCATTTTTCTTCTTTCCTCACCCCCTCTTATCCAAGAGGAATGAAATATCCAAAATCATGTATATTCTGGATGATCTCATGTTCATGGAAAACTCATCATCCTTGTTCTTCTCCTCTCCCACTTATTCAAAGAAATAAAAACATTGTCCATGATGTGTCGAATTACTGACATCGTGGACGATGTGATTTCACTTTTCTTTAAATCCTTAAATTATGGTCATGAAACCATTTTTATGGTTGAACCAGGTTATAATATATGTATTATGTATCATCAATGGTTCTAGAATTCGTTTTAACACATGGTTTTAATTTATAAAATGAAATGAGGTCGTTATTATCAAAGAACCACTAAAATGATCTAAACGAACATCATTAATGTTTTAACTTATGAATCATACTCATGTTAAACATCAAAATGATAAATGGTATAAATTATGGTACTGGAAAAATTTAAATACCTTTCCATTCCAATTCTGTAATTTCACTTCCAATCGACAAGAACATCCACCATGAACCAATCATGGAAATCATGTTAAGAACTCACCTCTAAGGCCTACGAGCCATGTAATAATTACACCTACGGGCCTTGTAAGGGTTCCACCTCACCCATTGAAAGGTGGATTATCAAAAATCAATAAAAAATTAAGGCATTCGGGTCATTGGAGTGGATGTTAAGAACTCACCCAAAAACAGTCAAAGGAGCAAAATACTAACAATCAAAGGGTGAAATGATGTTATGAAATGATAATTTAAGATGTTATAAACATGAACATGTTTATATAAAATATTAATAAAACTATTTTAACCATTATAAAGAAGGTTTAAACAATTTTTAAGTAAGAAAAACCTGATTTAAGGGAATTCTTAACCCAATTTCCATTCTTTGGGTTAACCTTCTACTTCATTATTTATGTGCTTTTAAATTGTTTGTGTGATGAGTTCTGTTTATATTATGTTTTATTATGTACATTTACAGTATATATACATACTTCATCCACTCTATTAAGTCTCTATTCAATTGTATGATATTTATAAGGGGCTATTCTTTAAAAATCCTCTTTTTAAATTCGGTTTTACAAAATTCCAAAGTAATGTTTTTATGGAATTATTCATGTTGTATGATTATGTTTTGGTTCTTGGGAATTATTTATGATGAAGGTTGGGACCTATATATCCCTCCAATGTATTGATTATGAGTAAGTTGGAGGTCGGCCATATGGTTACTCCAAGTTTAACTGAGATGGTTACACAAAGTAAGGTAGTTGTAAGGGTTACAGATTATAAGGTAGCCAAGAAAGGTTACAATATTATGTAAGTAATACCCCAAGAAACCTTTATGGTTATATTTATGTTCTCATGATTTGTGTGAATGTTTTGTAAATCTCATGTTACACAAAGTAAGTATATATGGGTGACAAGAATGTATTTTGAAAATGCTTTCATACGTTACGAGTATTCATAGACTAATGTGATCTTTCCTTCTTTTCCATCCATTACTGAGCTTTTGTGCTCATCCCAAGTTTTTAAATGATTTTCACAGGTTAATGGATATGTAATAAAAGGAAGGAATCCATGTTAAATGTTTAAGAGTTGTCAAGGAGTCTTGTTTTATGTTTTAATGTTTTATATTTTGAAAAAAATGGAAACTGTTTTTATGGTATCCACTCTGTAATAATGTGTAATGTTATGAATGTATTGTCCTGATTATCTAAAGCTCTAAATTTGGAAACATCCTCAATGTAAAAGGAAGTGTTTTCTTAACTAAATTCAATATTATGTATGTAATAAGGTTGGGTCCTTATAGTTGGTATCAAAGGAAAGGTTTAGAAAACTTTAGGGATTAAGAGTTTTCGTTAAACATATGGTTAGTCTGTATGTCTATTCTTTAAGTTAAATCCTTGTTTTATAACTTTTCAGATTAAGGAAATTCAGTTACAAATGGAAGGAGGAGGATCTCAAATGACATTCAAATCTCTTTCTGATGACTTTCTTGAGATAATTATTGCAAATTCATGTCCAGATGACTTTGAAACATTTTCTAACATACAACTCACTTGCAAGCAATTGTTTGAGATATCAAACACCTCCACTATACCTCGATACCATCTTGGATCATGGGTTGTATTTAATAAAAACCTATTTTATCAATATTCTCATATTTTGAAAAAAGGTAAATATTATCAAGGAATTTTCAAATATTTTACCTTATCAAGATATTTTGAAGCATATTGTGATTTTGAAAGAGGTGCTGAAGAAAGAGACCCTTGCGCAACCTATTTATATTTTCTTTTACAATATTCTCTTTCAGCACATACTTTTGGTATTTTAAAAGGAATATTTATTGAAAGTTTCAACTCAAACCTGGTCCGACTATTTTATAAAAATCAAGTTTTATCAGATGTTTTGAAATTATATGTCATACATGATTATTTTCCAAAACTATTTTTCTGTGAACACCCATAAGACCCAAGTTGTACAAGGTGTATTTGGATAAAGGAAGCAAATGATTTTGAAGTATCTCTAAATAATTCTTGAAATGCATCGACCCTCTATTTACGTGAGAAAGATGATGATGAGACCAGGTGGACACCATGATCAAGGTACCCTCACTTGTTTAATAAGTAAATAAAATTGCAAGGACGCGATTTCTGAAAGGCAGGGATAATGTAACATCCCAGTTTTTTTTTAAAAAAATAAATTGAAATGAATGAAACTTTGTTTTAAGTTGATATTTATAACTAGACTTTAGACATAATTTTTTCCACTTCTATGTTTTGAATTTCAAGAAACTGTCATCTATAATTTTGTTCAGTAAGTTATTTGGAGTCTGATGAAACCAACTTGTTTTTTTTTAATAGTAACATACCCTTATAAATAGTAATATGAATAATAATATGACCCTAATGAATAGTAAATTTTATTATTATTTTATTTTCTTAAGGATTTAAGATAATAACATCTTGGTTAATTTTTTATCGTGATATAGAAGTAGTTATAGAATTAGAATTGTTAATTTTTGAATTAAGTATGATTTTATTTAAAAATTAAATTAATAATATTTAGAAAATTGTTTTTAAAAAATGGACTTCATTTTTTCATTCTACACGTCGAAAAATGGTTAGGGTAATTTTTTGGGTTTTTTCTGAAATTCTTGATTTTTCGGTGAATAGTGAAATACGATAAAATACCGTATAATTAAATTATCAGTAAAAATACACTATTTTTTACATCATAAGTGATTTAAGGCCACTTGGTTCGAACTCACATGCCATTTTTACTATTTGAGGTCAAATGAACTAAGACTATTCATAATCTTGGGCAAAAATATTATAATAATGATTAAAATAATGAAAAATACTCCCTCTCCTCCACTATAAATACCACCCTCACTCCCCTCTTCTTCCCACACCACTCAAGCCTTGATCCATGACTAAGTTCTGTCCAATAATCCTCCAAAGGTTGTTCCCTGCATCCTAGAGCTTTTGGTCTCACCAAAAGACCAAAACCAAAGCCCTTAAGAAGGATCTCAAGGAGAAGAGATCAAGAGGTAAACATCTTCTTTTATTTTCCTTCTTTTCTTTCATTTTATGTTATTCTATTCCTTTCACTTTGAATTATGTTGGGATATTTCATTCCACATCCCCCCTTATTCTCCATATTATGTATGAGTGATGAGATATTCCCTTTCTCTCATCAAACTTTTTTTATGAAATTTTAAGAGACGTCGTTAGGCTACCAAATTTTCATGAGAAATTTCTCAAGTTTTCTTTTATTTCATGATTCCTTTTTCTTCTTTCCTCACCCCATCTTATCCAAGAGGCATGAAATCTCCAGAATCATATATATTCTGGATGTTCTCATGTTCATGTAAAATTCATCATCATTGTTCTTCTCATCTCCAACTTATTCAAAGAATTAAAAACATTGTCCATGATGTGTCGAATTACCAACATCGTGGATGATGTGGTTTTATTTTTCTTTAAATCCTTCAAGTCTGGTCATGAAACCCTTTTTATGGTTGAACCAGGTTATAATATATGTATTATGTCTCATCAATGGTTCTAGAATTAGTTTTAACACATGGTTTTAATTTATAAAATGAAATGAGGTCGTTATTATCAAAGAACCACTAAAATGATCTAAACGAACATCATTAATGTTTTAACTTATGAATCATACTCATGTTAAACATCAAAATGATAAATGGTATAAATTATGGTACTGGAAAAATTTAAATACCTTTCCATTCCAATTCTGTAATTTCACTTCCAATCGACAAGAACATCCACCATGAACCAATCATGGAAATCATGTTAAGAACTCACCTCTAAGGCCTACGAGCCATGTAATACTTACACCTACGGGCCTTGTAAGGGTTCCACCTCACCCCTTGAAAGGTGGATTATCAAAAATCAATAAAAAATGAAGGCATTCGGGTCATTGGAGTGGATGTTAAGAACTCACCCAAAAACAGTCAAAGGAGCAAAATACTAACAATCAAAGGGTGAAATGATGTTATGAAATGATAATTTAAGATGTTATAAACATGAACATGTTTATATAAAATATTAATAAAACTATTTTAACCATTATAAAGAAGGTTTAAACAATTTTTAAGTAAGAAAAACCTGATTTAAGGGAATTCTTAACCCAATTTCCATTCTTTGGGTTAACCTTCTACTTCATTATTTATGTGCTTTTAAATTGTTTGTGTGATGAGTTCTGTTTATATTATGTTTTATTATGTACATTTACAGTATATATACATACTTCATCCACTCTATTAAGTCTCTATTCAATTGTATGATATTTATAAGGGGCTATTCTTTAAAAATCCTCTTTTTAAATTCGGTTTTACAAAATTCCAAAGTAATGTTTTTATGGAATTATTCATGTTGTATGATTATGTTTTGGTTCTTGGGAATTATTTATGATGAAGGTTGGGACCTATATCTCCCTCCAATGTATTTATTATGAGTAAGTTGGAGGTCGGCCATATGGTTACTCCAAGTTTAACTGAGATGGTTACACAAAGTAAGGTAGTTGTAAGGGTTACAGATTATAAGGTAGCCAAGAAAGGTTACAATATTATGTAAGTAATACCCCAAGAAACCTTTATGGTTATATTTATGTTCTCATGATTTGTGTGAATGTTTTGTAAATCTCATGTTACACAAAGTAAGTATATATGGGTGACAAGAATGTATTTTGAAAATGCTTTCATACGTTACGAGTATTCATAGACTAATGTGATCTTTCCTTCTTTTCCATCCCTTACTGAGCTTTTGTGCTCATCCCAAGTTTTTAAATGATTTTCACAGGTTAATGGATATGTAAGAAAAGGAAGGAATCCATGTTAAATGTTTAATAGTTGTCAAGGAGTCTTGTTTTATGTTTTAATGTTTTATATTTTGAAAAAAATGGAAACTGTTTTTATGGTATCCACTCTGTAATAATGTGTAATGTTATGAATGTATTGTCCTGATTATCTAAAGCTCTAAATTTGGAAACATCCTCAATGTAAAAGGAAGTGTTTTCTTAACTAAATTCAATATTATGTATGTAATAAGGTTGGGTCCTTATAGTTGGTATCAAAGGAAAGGTTTAGAAAACTTTAGGGATTAAGAGTTTTCATTAAACATATGGTTAGTCTGTATGTCTATTCTTTAAGTTAAATCCTTGTTTTATAACTTTTCAGATTAAGGAAATTCAGTTACAAATGGAAGGAGGAGGATCTCAAATGACATTCAAATCTCTTTCTGATGACTTTCTTGAGATAATTATTGCAAATTCATGTCCAGATGACTTTGAAACATTTTCTAACATACAACTCACTTGCAAGCAATTGTTTGAGATATCAAACACCTCCACTATACCTCGATACCATCTTGGATCATGGGAGGTATTTAATCAAAACCTGTTTTCTCAATATTCTCATATTTTGAAAAAAGGTAAATATTATCAAGGAATTTTCAAATATTTTACCTTATCAAGATATTTTGAAGCATATTGTGATTTTGAAAGAGGTGCTGAAGAAAGAGACCCTTGCGCAACCTATTTATATTTTCTTTTACAATATTCTCTTTCAGCACATACTTTTGGTATTTTAAAAGGAATATTTATTGAAAGTTTCAACTCAAACCTGGTCCGACTATTTTATAAAAATCAAGTTTTATCAGATGTTTTGAAATTATATGTCATACATGATTATTTTCCAAAACTATTTTTCTGTGAACACCCATAAGACCCAAGTTGTACAAGGTGTATTTGGATAAAGGAAGCAAATGATTTTGAAGTATCTCTAAATAATTCTTGAAATGCATCGACCCTCTATTTACGTGAGAAAGATGATGATGAGACCAGGTGGACACCATGATCAAGGTACCCTCACTTGTTTAATAAGTAAATAAAATTGCAAGGACGCGATTTCTGAAAGGCAGGGATAATGTAACATCCCAGTTTTTTTTAAAAAAAATTAATTGAAATGAATGAAACTTTGTTTTAAGTTGATATTTATAACTAGACTTTAGACATAATTTTTTCCACTTCTATGTTTTGAATTTCAAGAAACTGTCATCTATAATTTTGTTCAGTAAGTTATTTGGAGTCTGATGAAACCAACTTGTTTTTTTTTAATAGTAACATACCCTTATAAATAGTAATATGAATAATAATATGACCCTAATGAATAGTAAATTTTATTATTATTTTATTTTCTTAAGGCTTTAAGATAATAACATCTTGGTTAATTTTTTATCGTGATATAGAAGTAGTTATAGAATTAGAATTGTTAATTTTTGAATTAAGTATGATTTTATTTAAAAATTAAATTAATAATATTTAGAAAATTGTTTTTAAAAAATGGACTTCATTTTTTAATTCTACACGTTGAAAAATGGTTAGGGTAATTTTTTGGGTTTTTTCTGAAATTCTTGATTTTTCGGTGAATAGTGAAATACGATAAAATACCGTATAATTAAATTATCAGTAAAAATACACTATTTTTTACATCATAAGTGATTTAAGGCCACTTGGTTCGAACTCACATGCCATTTTTACTATTTGAGGTCAAATGAACTAAGACTATTCATAATCTTGGGCAAAAATATTATAATAATGATTAAAATAATGAAAAATACTCCCTCTCCTCCACTATAAATACCACCCTCACTCCCCTCTTCTTCCCACACCACTCAAGCCTTGATCCATGACTAAGTTCTGCCCAATAATCCTCCAAAGGCTGTTCCCTGCGTCCTAGAGCTTTTGGTCTCACCAAAAGACCAAAACCAAAGCCCTTAAGAAGGATCTCAAGGAGAAGAGATCAAGAGGTAAACATCTTCTTTTATTTTCCTTCTTTTCTTTCATTTTATGTTATTCTATTCCTTTCACTTTGAATTATGTTGGGATATTTCATTCCACATCCCCCCTTATTCTCCATATTATGTATGAGTGATGAGATATTCCCTTTCTCTCATCAAACTTTTTTTATGAAATTTTAAGAGACGTCGTTAGGCTACCAAATTTTCATGAGAAATTTCTCAAGTTTTCTTTTATTTCATGATTCCTTTTTCTTCTTTCCTCACCCCATCTTATCCAAGAGGCATGAAATCTCCAGAATCATATATATTCTGTATGTTCTCATGTTCATGTAAAATTCATCATCATTGTTCTTCTCATCTCCAACTTATTCAAAGAATTAAAAACATTGTCCATGATGTGTCGAATTACCAACATCGTGGATGATGTGGTTTTATTTTTCTTTAAATCCTTCAAGTCTGGTCATGAAACCCTTTTTATGGTTGAACCAGGTTATAATATATGTATTATGTCTCGTCAATGGTTCTAGAATTAGTTTTAACACATGGTTTTAATTTATAAAATGAAATGAGGTCGTTATTATCAAAGAACCACTAAAATGATCTAAACGAACATCATTATTGTTTTAACTTATGAATCATCCTCATATTAAAAATCAAAATGATAAATGGTATAAATTATGGTACTGGAAATATTTAAATACATTTCCATTCCAATTCTGGAATTTCACTTCCAACCGACAAGAATATCCACCATGAACCAATCATGGAAATCATGTTAAGAACTCACCCAAAAACAGTGCAACGAGCAAAATACTAACAGTTAAAGGGTAAAATTATGTTATGAAATGATAATATAAGATGTTATAAACATTAAAAAGTTTCTTTAAAATATTAATAACACTATTTTAACCATTATACAGGAGGTTTAAACAAGTTGTAAGTAAGAAAAACTCGAGGTAATGGAATTCTTAACCCGATTTCCATTCTTTGGGTTAACCTTCTACTTCATTATTTAAGTGCTATTTAAATTTTTTGTGTGATGGGTTATGTTTATATTATGTTTGATTTTGTGTATTTATAGTATATATACATACTCCATACACTCTATTAAGTATCTCTTCAATTCTATGATATTTATAAGGGGATTTTCTTTAAAAATCCTTTTTTAAATTCGGTTTTACAAAATTCCAAAGTAATGTTTTTATGGAATTATTCATGTTGTATGATTATGTTTTGGTTCTTGGAAATTATTTATGATGAATGGTGGGACCTATATATCTCTCCAATGCATTGGGTATGAGTAAGTTGGAGGTCGGCCCTATGGTTACTCCAAGTGTAACTGCGATGGTTACACAAAGTAAGGTAGCTGTAAGGGTTACAGATTATAAGGTAGCCAAGAAAGGTTACAAAATTATGTAAGTAATGCCCCAAGATACCTTTATGATTATATTTATGTGCTCATTTTTTGTTTGGATCTTTTTTAAATCTCATTTTATACAAAGTAAGTATATATGGGTGACAATAATGTCTTTTGAAAATGTTTTCATACGTTACAAGTATTCATGGACTAATATGATCTTTCCTTCTTTTCCATCCCTTACTGAGCTTTTGTGATCATCCCAAGTTTTTAAATGATTTTCACAGGTTAATGGATGTTTAATAAAAGGAATGAATCCATGTTAAATGTTGAATAATTGTAAAGGAGTCTTGTTTTAAGTTTTAATGTTTATATTTTGAAAAAAATGGAAACTGTTTTTATGGTATCCACTCTGTAATAATGTGTAATGTTATGAATGTATTGTCCTAATTATCTAAAGATCTAAACTTTAAAATATCATCAATGTAAAAGGAAGTGTTTTCTTGAATAAATTCAATATTATATATGTAATAAGGTCGAGTCCTTATAGTTGGTATCAAAGGAAAGGTTTAGACAACTTTAGGGATTAAGAGTTTTCGTTAAACATATGGTTAGTCTGTATGTCTATTCTTTAAGTTAAATCCTTGTTTTATAAATTTTCAGATTAAGGAAAGTCAGTTAAAAATGGAAGGAGGAGGATCTCAAATTACATTCCTATCTCTTACTGATGACTTTCTTGCGATAATTATTACAAAGTCATGTTCAGACGACTTTGAAACATTTTCTAACATACAACTCACTTGCAAACAATTGTTTGAGATATCAAACACCTCCAATATACCTCGATACCATCATGGATCATGGGTTGTATTTAATAAAATCCAATTTTCTCAATATTCTCATATTTTCAAGAAAGGTAAATATTATCAAGGAATTTTCAAATATTTTACCTTATCAAGAGGTTTTGAAGCATATTGTGATTTTGAAAGAGGTGCTGAAGAAAGAGACCCTTACGCAACCTATTTATATTTGCTTTTACAATATTCTCATTCAGCACATACTTATGGTATTTTAAAATGACCATTTATTGAAATTTTCAACTCAAACCCATTCCGACTATTATATAAAAATCAAGTTTTATCAAATGTTTTGAAATTATATGTCATACATGATTATTTTCCAAAACTATTTTTTTGTGAACACCCATATGACCCAAGTTGTTCATGGTGTATTTGGATAAAGGAAGCAAATGATTTTGAAGGATCTCTAAATCATTTTTTTAATGCATGGACCTTCTATTTATGTGAGCAAGATGATGATGAGAACAGGTGGACACCATGATCAATGTACCCTCACTTGTTTAATAAGTAAATAAAATTGCGAGGACGCAATTTCTGAAAGGCAGGGATAATGTAACATCCCAGTTTTTTTTAAAAAAAATAAATTGAAATGAATGAAACTTTGTTTTAAGTTGATATTTATAACTAGCCTTTAGACATAATTTTTTCCACTTCTATGTTTTGAATTTCAAGAAACTGTCATCTATAATTTTGTTCAGTAAGTTATTTGGAGTCTGATGAAACCAACTTATTTTTTTTGTGAATAGTAACATACCCTTATGAATATTAATATGACCATAATGAATATTAAATTTTATTATTATTTTATTTTATTAAGGCTTTAAGATAAAAACATCTTTTTTAATTTTTCATCATGATATAGAAGTAGTTATAAAATTAGAATTGTTAATTTTGGAATTAAGTATACTTTTATTTAAAAATTAAATTAATAATATTTAGAAAATTATTTTCAATAAATGGACTTCGTTTTTTAATTCTACATGTTGAAAAATGGTTAGGGTAATTTTTTGGGTTTTTTCTGAAATTCTTGATTTTTCAGTGAATAGTGAAATACGATAAAATACTGTATAATCAAATTATCAGTAAAAATACACTATTTATGACATCATAAGTGATGCAAGGACACTTGGTTCGAACTCACATGCCATTATTACTATTTTAGGTCACATGAACTAAGACTATTCATAATCTTGGGAAAAAATATTATAATAATGATTAAAATAATGAAAAATACCCCCTCTCCTCCACCATAAATATCATCCTCACTCCCCTCTTCTTCTCACACCTCTCAAGCCTTGAGTCATGCCTAAGTTCTGCCCAATACTCCTACCAAGGATCTTCCCCACATACTAGAGCTGTTGGACTCACTAAAATACCAAAACCAAAGCCCTTAAGAAGGATCTCAAGGAGAAGAGATCAAGAGGTAAACATCCTCTTCTATTTTCATTCTTTTCTTTCATTTTATGTTATTATCTTCCTTTTACTTTGAATTATGTTGAGATATTTCATTCCATATCCCCCCTTACTATCCATATTATGTATGAGTGATGAGATATTCCCTTTATCTCATTAAACTATTTTTTATGAAATTTTAAGAGACGTCGTTAGGCTGCCAAATTTTCGTGAGAAATTTCTCAAGTTTTCTTTTATTTCGTAATTCCTTTTTCTTCTTTCCTCACCCCCTCTTATCCAAGAGGCATGAAATCTCTAGAATCATGTATATTGTGTATGTTCTCATGTTCATGGAAAATTCATCATCCTTGTTCTTCTCCTCTCCCACTTATTCAAAGAATTAAAAACATTGTCCATGATGTGTCGAATTACCGACATCGTGGACGATGTGATTTCATTTTTCTTTAAATACTTCAAGTATGGTCATGAAACCATTTTTATGGTTTAACCAGGTTATAATATATGTATTATGTCTCATCAATGGTTCTGGAATTCGTTTTAACACATGGTTTTAATTTATAAAATGAAATGAGGTCGTTATTATCAAAGAACCACTAAAATGATCTAAACGAACATCATTAATGTTTTAACTTATGAATCATCCTCGTGTTAAACATAAAAATGATAAATGGTATAAATTATGGTACTGGAAATATGTAAATACCTTTCCATTCCAATTCTAGAATTTCACTTCCAATCGACAAGAACATCCACCATGAACCAATCATGGAAATCATGTTAAGAACTCACCCAAAAACAGTGCAAGGAGAAAAATACTAACAATTAAAGGGTGAAATGATGTTATGAAATGATAATATAAGATATTATAAACATGAATATGTTTATGTAAAATATTAATAACACTATTTTAACCATTATACAGGAGTTTTAAACAATTTTTAAGTAAGACAAACTCGGTGTAAGGGAATTCTTAACCAGATTTCCATTTTTTGGGTTAACCATCTACTTCATTATTTATGTGCTATTTAAATTGTTTGTGTGATGGTTTTTGTTTATAGTATGGTTTATTATGTGTATTTATAGTATATATACATACTATATCCACTCTGTTAAGTCTCTCTTAAATTATATGATATTTATAAGGGGCTTTTCTTTAAAAATCCTCTTTTTAAATTTGGTTTTACGAAATTCCAAAGTAATTTTTTTATGGAATTATTCATGTTGTATGATTATGTTTTGGTTCTTGGGAATTATTTATGATGAAGGTTGGGACTTATATATCTCTCCAATGCATTGGTTATGAGTATGTTGGAGGTCGTCTGTATGGTTACTCCAAGTGTAACGGCCATGGTTACACAAAGTAAGGTAGTTGTAAGGGTTATAGATTATAAGGTAGCCAAGAAAGGTTACAATATTATGTAAGTAATGCCCCAAGATACCTTTATGATTATATTTATGTTCTCGTTTTTTTTGGATCTTGTGTAAATCTCATGTTACACAAAGTAAGTGTATATGGGTGACAATAATGTCTTTTGAAAATGCTTACATACGTTACGAGTATTCATGGACTAATGTGATCTTTCCTTCTTTTCCATCCCTTACTGAGCTTTTGTGCTCATCCAAAGTTTTTAAATGATTTTCACAGGTTAATGGATGTGTAATACAAGGAAGGAATCCATGTTAAATGTTGAATAATTTTCAAGGAGTCTTGTTTTAAGTTTTAATGTTTTATATTTTGAAAAAAATGGAAACTGTTTTTATGGTATCCACTATGTAATAATGTGTAATGTTATGAATGTATTTCCCTAATTCTCTAAAGCTCTAAACTTGAAAAGATCCTCAATGTAAAAGGAAGTGTTTAATTGACTAAATTCAATATTATGTATGTAATAAGGCTGGGTCCTTATATTCATAAGAAATATTAGTTACGATTAATCCAATATAATAGAATAATTATAGAGGGATGATCTGAGGGATATCAAAAATTTATAGACTAAAAAATAACATATATAATATTTAATAAGAAATAAAATATGAATAATTCATAAGAAATATTACTTACAGTTAATCTAATATAAGGGAATAATTAAGGAATAAAATATGAGAAAATCATAAGAAATATTAGTTGTGATTAATCTGATAGAAAGGAATAATTGAAAACGGATGATCTGAGGGATATTAGAAAATAGAATACTAGAAAAAAATGTATATAATATTTAATAAATGAAATATGAACAATTCACAAGAAATACCACTTAAGATTAATTCTATGGAAGGGAATAATTGAAGAATAAAATATGATCAATTCATAATAAATGTTGGTTATGATTAATCTAATGGAAAGGAATAATTGTGTAGGGGTGATCTGAGGGATATCATAAAATTAAGATTAAAGAAAAATGTATATAATATTAAATAAGGGATAAAATATAATCAATTCATAAGAAATATTACTTATAGTTAATCTAATGGGAGGGATTAATTTTCACATTTTTACTATTGTTTACATTTTTACTAATTATTACTAATTTTTACTAATTTTTACTAATTTTTAAAAAGCAATACTAATTTTTACAAACTATTACTAACTTTTACTAATTATTATTAATTATTACTAATTTTTACTAATCATTACTAATTATTACTATTTATTACTATTTATTGCATTTTTATACAAATTTTTACATTATTATACTAATTTTTACTAATGGTCACTAATTTTTACTTATTATTACCATTTATTACTAATTATTATTAACCATTATTACAAATTATTAGTACTTTTTACAAATTATTACTAACTATTACAAATTATTACTAACTATTACTAATTTTTTCTAATTATTACTATTTTTACTAAACTTGACTAATTACTACTAATTATTACAAATTTTTAATAATTTTTACTAATTTCTATTAATTGTTAATAATTTTTACAAATTTTTAAAAATTATGACTAATTATTTCTAATTATTACTAATTATTACTTTTTTTACTAATTATTACTATTTTTACTATTTTTTAATTTTTTACTATTTATTATTTTTACTAATTTTTACTAATTTTTACAACTATTTCTATTTTTACAATTTTTTACTAGTTATTGCTATTTATTACTAATTATAAATTATTACTATTTATTACAACTAATTATTACTATTTATTGTTAATTATTACTAGTTCTTACAAATTTTTACTTATTATTACTAATTATTTCTAATTATTACTTTTTACTATTTTTTAGTAGTTATTAATTATTTTTATTTTTTACTAATTACTAATTATTACTATTTTTTACTAACTATTGCTATTTTTACAATTTATTACTAAGTATTACTATTTATTACTAATTATTTATATGCTTTAATTTTTTATTAATGAATTTTTATTATTATTTTATAATCAGATAAATTTTTAATTTTTAATTTATAATAATATTATAATTATCAAATAAATGAAATATTAATTTAACTTTTAATATTAATAATAATTTTAAAATGTACTATATTTTTTATATTCAAAATTCTAATAAATTAAACAAATGACAACATCCTTGGAATTCAAATAAATTATACGACATGCAGATATAATTAAAAACTAATAAATTAAATTAAAAAACAAATTATATAATAAAAAAACTAATAAATCAAATTAATAACTATTTTAAGAAAAACTAAAAAATTCACTAAAACTAAATTTTGGATCATAAAAAATAAATCTGCAACCCAAAAATCTATTTGCGAAGAAGCTAAAGAGTTTGAGATTGAATAATAGAGGTTGTGAGAGTTTTAGAGTGTAAAAGAGATTGGTATTGGTGGTGATTTTATTTCAAGTATTTTTATGATGGTTTATTTACGACAAATATTTACGATGGAAACGACTATTTTTGACAAGTATTCACAACAAACTCAATGTATATTTCAATATATGCCCACCATAAAATATATTCTTGCTTATCCAAAAAATATTTTTGATGGAAACACATTGTTCCAAATGATCCTACTAAAAAATTATTTGCGACGAACTTGTTATTTCATCACAAATAATTATTTACGCCATAATATTTATTGAGGGATTGTTAACCCCATCACAAATAATCCTTACTCGTCTAGATCATCATAAATACTCATCGTAAAAAATATATTTGTAAAGGAAATGTTTTTCCATAAAAAAACGTGTCATCACAAAAAAACAAAAAAATTTATAGTGTATGCCCAACGATGGTTTTTCATTGAATCTAATGGATAAATCATAAGAACAAGATGAAAAAAAACATGACTCATTATTGTATCATAAGAACAGTAATGAAATAATTGTGAAACTCTAGAGAGGATATTTTCAAATTAAATTTATAATTAATTTAACAACAATAAATTATTGTAATCTTGAGTTCTTCCTTCGATGTAGGTTTTGATCATTTGAATCTCTCCTCGGTTGTACCATTGTTTCGTTGAAAGGATCCAAAGTATAATCCCTCAGGTAGTGATCCATACACCCTCTTTTAATCTCAAAGCATCGATGATGGTGTACTCTAGGTGCTAACATGGCGATATTGATCATCTTGTGTCACTCCCTTTAATCACAATATAATCCTTCAAGTTTAAAGGATTGATTCTTTTTCTCTCATTCTTGAGAGGGAGGGGTGGAATTGGTTCTCTCAAGCTTGAGAAAAACCCCTATAAAAGTTCTTTATGGAGATAATTCTCTATAGAGGAAAACATAATGCACATAAAAATGATTTTTTTACATCCACAGAAATGATATAATTTGGTATATATAGAGCTAGGGTTAGAGGATCGGTAACTTCACATAGGTCCTTAGTTAATCTCGTAATCCTTAGTGAATCTCATTTTTAATAATGACTTTTTTATTTTTGTTTTTTTGATGAGCCCATGTCTCTTAAATAATATAAATATAAATAAATTATTAAATATTTATATATATAGCATTTGGTATATCGTTTCCATTACCATGCAACTTAATCAGCCTGTACACCATCCCCAACATTCATCGAACCTTGAAAAATAAATATTATTAATTCAGTAATAAATAATAAATAAAATATTCATGGTCTTGTGAATAAATATTTATTTTAATATTTAACTCGCATAAAATAGTGGTTGAATATATGTGATCAAGAAATATTGAATAAATAGTATTCATCAGGTTAGAGAAAATCATTTATTCCAATAAGTAAATTCAAATAAAATTTAAATGAGATCAATTGAAGCACTAAGTATGTGACCCTCTAGGCCCCTTCTTCAATAGAATTAGGTGGGTATGTCTAAAGTCCAATATCAGTATCAAGTAATGTGTAAAGTCTCTCATAAAGGAATAACTTGAAAACAATATTATTTTTTAAGAAAAATATTATTTTTTAGCAAAAATATTATTTTTTAAAAAATTATCTCCAAATGCCTTACATTACGGTGTGATATTCCCCATGGAGACAACTCTTTTTGAGGTAATGCCACAACCGTTTTGGTTGTCTAATACCTTTCAAGATGTCATTATAGATACCATGTCATTTTGGACAGAACTGTACAAGTCTAAAACAGTTTGACCTATGATGTGGTTGGTCCTCATTTTGAAGATCACCATAGCACAAAAATATTTTGGCCATGGTGTAGAACATCATCCTACTACACTATTTTTTTCATGAAAAACATAAGAATGTGATAAGACCCATTACAATAACACTTATGTTGTGGTCCTTTAAAATGAAGAATCGAAATGGGAATTTTGCTTCGGGCAACGTCATGGTCTCTATATTTCAAGAACTGAAATGCCCATTTTGGTATTGACCATTCCTTGGTACCTGGGAAACTTGTTTTTCTAGAATTATTCATCAATTTGGAGACAAAACCAAATTTTAATAGATCAACTTTGATGCCACTTGAGGGTTTTGGAGGGATGTTTAACATCTAAACACAACGAAAGAACACTCTAAAACCTGATTAAACCCATAATATATATATACATTTGGAATGAATATAAATGAATAAAAATAATGACATACATTACACCAGTCATTCTATCCCACCAAATCCTTTCAAAAGTGTTTGATTGAGATCACTGAGAATCAACTGAAAGACTCCTTCTTCTAGAGGTATCCACAGATCGTACAAATTTTCTAATGCTCAGGAAGAATCTATCTCAACATTGTGGTGTACTAGAACCTTATTTAAAGGTGGAAAAATGAAAGTTGGAGAGAATCAACTTTGAGGATTTATGATCATAATATCACATATAATAAGTACCACCTCTTGCGTGATGGTTGAATAGATTCATATAGGCCTCCAAGAACCTCAAAACATTCATTATATTCATGGTATGTTTCATAAACTTTCTAAGAATTTCAACTCATTCGAAACATGTGGCTCGATCCCATTAATAATTTTTAATACTTAAACAATTATGTGAGATTTTAAAACTCCATAAATCAATCATTATATGATGAATAATCAAATATGATAGTTGTTATATTGGATTATCATAGGACCAATGAACTATCTCATTGAAATACAATTCTATAAACATGCATCGTGGCTTAGTGACCATCACTATGTTATGGTACACTCCATCATAGACCATGACATGGACTATGTCATGTTCATGTCCATTTTAGTGCATAATCCAACAATTTATTAGGTTATTCACCCTCTAAGATAGGATCGTGAGGATGTTCCCCTCGACACATCATTTTTAAGTTGGTCTCAAAACATGTTGTGGGTGGCATGGTTAGTAAATAGTTATTTGTGTTTGTTTACTTTAATAATTGTGTTATGTTTATATGTTACTTATGTTATATACATTTCACAGGACATATCATTGGGTTATGGCAAGATTATTTCTCACCACATTGCACTAGCATACAAAACTATTTGATGATAAAGGTTCATGGTCATTTAGTGACTATATACTATGTTAGGATCAAGGTGTGTGAAAACCATTTTCTAGATAAGTTGTAGACCTACCAAAATGAGTAAATATAGTAGTCTAACTTCTGATGCTATATGAAGATGGTGAAATGGCATGACCAATGTTCAGATGTTCATATACAGGATGACCGTAAGTTAGCAGACCAGATGATGTTAGTCAAAAGCAGGTGATTTAAAGTTATCTCTTGATCAGTATAATAGAGTTAGTGTGAAGACACAAAGTAATTTCATGAAAGTTGTTGCCCCATAGGAGACTTTTGGCCACCCTCTCTAGTATTAATGGTTTTAATAATCACAAATCATGTCAATTCCTATTAATCATATCTAAACATTTCAATCATGATTATTTAAGTTTCAATGTGTGAAATTATGTTTCTCTATGATCACATATAAACTTGATACATTTTGATAATATTTATGTTATAAGACAGTCCAAGAAAAAATATTTTCTAAGTATAAAAGATTGACACCGATAGAAAGAATGAGACACTGATAGTTCAAATGAGTCACTGACAGCTCAATTGACCTACCGACGCATGGTGCTACCGACGCATAGTGCTACTGACGCATGGTGTTGCCGACGCATAGTGATACTGACGCATGATGTCACTGACACCTGGAGATACTGATGCAATGACTCAATGACAGTGCAATCAACACACCAACAAACCAATTATCTCACCGATAGTGAAACTGGCCTACCGACGCATGGTGTTATTGATGCGAGGACTCACTGTCAGTTAAGATGAGTCACTAACGCATGGAAAGACTGACAGAATGACACATCAATGGAATGAGCTACCAACAAAAGGAGATACCGATCGAGGACTCACTGATAGACTGTTCAAAATTTCTTTAATTTAAAATTACTTCTAATGGTCATATTTTTTAGTATTTTAATGTGCTTAATTAATTTAATTCTTTTTTTTTGCTGACATCTTAAATGAGACTGTCAGAAATACAAGGTATTGTATCTACCTCAAACATGCACATTGTCAGGCTACAATAATATATATACAAAGAAGAGCACATTAAAGAGGAATGCACGTTCAGACATGCATACATAAGAAGATACAATCAGACCCCCACGAGCAACATATAGAAAGGAAGAACACATGAGGAATTCTTCATTCCTACTAGTTGTGAACCAGAGAACTGTTCTTTATCAAAGTTCCATCATCTTTATAGCCTCCAATAAAACCGAAGGAGAAGAACATTTCACCATCCTATAAGACAGAACACAGTGTTGCATGACACTTTGTTTTCAGTGTCTATTTCCAGAAGAGTACTTGAGCTTCAACTATTATACATAAAAGAGTCCAGAACTTAATTTCATAACACTCAGAGCATTTCTAATCCCTTATTATTATATTCTACTATGTTGTGTACTATTTCACTAAACTTTAGAGCAGTGTGTGCATCTGTACTAAAAACACACATTGTCTCCTGCACTAAATTGGATAATACTGGATATCCTCAAACAACTGTCTTTTTACACTTGTTTATCCCATAAAGAATTGTGGAATAGGTCCTGTGTGACTTGGTTGTTTATGTTCCCATATAGAACTATGGTAGAGGTCTTGTGACCTAAACAGTCTGGTGTACTGTTGTTAACCTTGACCCAGGGTGTGGATCAAAATCTTTATCTTTATAGATTGCTTGGTGGTAGGCGATCACCAAGTGGAGAGGACTAAGTCTCTTCTTGAGACTGAACCTCTTGTTTTATATCTGTTGTGTTTTTTCAATTTAGTCTTTCTCTATATTAACTCATATTTCAGAAAACTAAATTTTACTTTGATAGTTAGTCTTGGATAGTAATTAGAATCTTTTTCCTTATTAGAGTAGTTACACAAATTTTATCAATATCTCATATTGTGACAACTAATAATTAATCAATATTCTAAGAAACTATTTGAACAGTCGAGCTATTATAAGTTTACTACCTTGTTTAACTGGCCAGTTTTATTTTAAATTGGGGTAATCTTTTAAATAAAATTTTTAACAAAATTTTTTATAGGAAATCAATTCACCCCCCCCCCCCCTCCTCCCCTCTTGAGTGTCCTACTCCGACCAACATTTGGTATCAGAGGTTGTTTTCAAGTTGTTTTTTTCAAAATTTTAAATATGTTTTAAAATATTTTTCAACTGTGATTTTAGTTGAATTTTAAATATATTTAAATTTATGTTAGTTCTAAATTTATAGTTATTTAAAAGCCTATTTCTTCATTATGGATAATAGATTGTAAGGTGATTCTACCAACAGACCTCCATTCTTTAATGGAACAAATTATGCACAATGGAAATTTAAAATGAAAATACACCTAGAAAGTATGGGTTTTGAGATTTGTTCTTCAATTATAGATGAATGTAAGATTCCTTATATTGATAGGAATACTTAGGATGACCCAATTGAGGTTGCTTATAACAATAATTTCAAATACATGAATTCCCTATACTGTTCTTTAGGTGATGAAGAGTTTAATAGAATTTCTGCATGTAAAACAGCTCATGAAATTTGGGACACTTTATCTGTTTCACATGAAGGAACCTATAGTGTTAAGGAAATGAGACTTAACACATAGACTATTAAATATGATAACTTTAAAATGAAGTCTGATGAGCCAATTTCTGATATTTATCTCAGGTTTAATGAAATTGTGACTACTATGATATCTTTGGGAAGAGATGTTACAGCCAAGGATAAAATCATGAGAATACTTAGATGCTTACCAGATAGATGGAGAGGGACTTCTGTATCAATTAGATAATCCTGTGACATCAGAAAGTTTCCAGTAAAGGAGCTGATAATCAAGTTGATGATGTATGAGGAAGAACTAAAAGTCAACAAATAAGAGGATGATGAACCCAAAATAAAATCTATTGCTTTCAAATCTACTACCTCCAAGCAGAAGGACAAAGTTCAAGATGAAACTAAAAGTTCAAGTGATGAAAAATCATCAATAGACAGTGATGAAGAGATGGATCAAATATCCAGAAGGTTTAAGAAATTTTTTAGGAAGAATGAATTCTTTAGAAACCCCAACTACAAAGGTGAGTATGATCACAAGGGACATTGGAAAAAGGATTGGAAGAAATGTAATACTTATAATGAAATAATATGTTATGAATGTAAGATAAAGGTATGTGTAAAGGCTAACTGTACCAAGCTAAAGTACAAGAAGAAGTATGATGATAAGGAAAGAAAGTATAAAAAGGCCATGAAGGCAACTTGGAGTGCTTCTAAGGATATCTCAAGTGACTCAAAATCCTCTCATGATGAAAAGGAAAATAAATAAAATATGTTTTTTATGAAAAATACATCTGAGGAAACACGAAACTCTCTTGAACATAATTATTATTATTTTTGAGATGAAAGTGATTCCAGAAATATGAAAAATAAGGAAATTTTTGAATATTTAAAAATGATAGAAGACACTTGTAATGAATTAAAAGATAAATAAAAATCTATAATGAAACAGGATGTTTTGACTACCACTGTTAAATAAAAACATGTTGTGGAAAAAGAGAAAAATTGTAAACTGATTAAGGAGAATAATGAACTTAAATTGTCAAATGAGCAATTAAAAAATGATCTAGAAAGATTTACCAATGGAAAATAAATCTTATTTCAAATTCTTGGTAAACAAGTATCTCCTAAGTATACTAATGGAATAGGATACCAACCAGGAAAGAGGAATATGAAAAAAACTCAATTTGTATCAAAATATGGAAAATCCAATTTTATGCCCAGTTCTGAAAAATTTTCTGCAAGTTCTAGCTATGAAATATCTTCTACTATTTCAAGTTTTTCTGGACCAAATAATTTTTTTTTTGAATACTTTACATACTACTTATAGGAAACCCATGAAGAAAATGTGGGTTCCCAAAGCTCTTATTACTAATTTTACTGGACCCAAATAAATCTAGGTACCAAAATCTTTTCTTGTCTGATATATTTTGTAGAAAAACTGTTTGAAGAGCTCCTATAAAATCTTAGGTACTTGGACACTGGATGTTCAAGACACATGACAGTAGATTACTCATGTTTCATGAACTTGATAAAGATTGATGTTGAGAATTTCACCTTTGGTGACAATGCTAAAGGAAAAATCATTGGCCTTGTCTAGATTGGTAACTCTAACTCAGTTCTAATTTCTAAATTACTTTTTGTTGATGGATTAAAATACAATCTACTTAGTATCTATCATTTATGTGATGGTGGTTTTAATGTTAAATTTTAAAATGATGCATTCAATGTTTTTAACTTTAAAAAAAAGTTAGTGTTTTCTGCTCTTAGAAATGGAAATGTTTATGCTATTAACTTATATTATTTAATTTCTCAAAATGATTCTTGTTTGAGTACTTTTCATAAAGAATCTTATCTTTGGAATAGGATATTAGGACATGAAAATGTACACTCACTTAGAAAGATTACTAGAAAAGTCTTTGTCAAGGATCTACCTAAACTTGAGTTTCCAAATAACAGTCTGTAATCCTTGTCAAAAGGGTAAACAACACAAAATCTCGTTCAAATCAAAGAAACAAGTTTTAACTTCTCAACCTCTCGAGTTGGTTCACATGGAATTATTTGGACCTTATAAAGTTTCAATTATAAGTGGGAATAACTATGTCTATGTTCTTTTAGATGACTACTCTAGATATACTTGGACCTTCTTCTTGGATCACAAAAGTGAAGCTTGATCTCATTTCACCAAGTATGCTAGGATTGTAGAAAATCTAGTGGTCTTAAAATTAAAACCCTAAGAAGTGACCATGGTCATGAGTTTAAGAACCAAAATTTTGAATCCTTTTTCTCAACAAATGGATATATTCATAACTTCTTTTCTCCAAGGACACCCCATCAAAATGGAGTCATAGAAAGAATAAATAGAACCCTGCAAGAAATTCCTATAACTATGCTTAGTGAGTATGACCTACCTATATACTTTTTGGAAGAATTTGTTAATACAACATGATATATAATAAATAGAGTCTTGATTAGACCTATTCTTAAAAGAAATATCTATGATTTGTGGAACAATAGAAAACCCAAGGTTAACTACTTCAAATTTTTTTGTTGTAAAGTCTATATTCTTAACACTAAGAATAATCTGGACAAATTTTCCTCCAAAAGTGATGGAGGAATTTCCCTAGGTTATTCAATTTCTAATAAAGCCTATAGATTCTTCAATAAGAGAACCAAATGTGTGTAAGAATCTATACATTTAAATTTTGATGAGATAGATCCACATGATCCAAAAACCTCTCTAGAAGATATTGAGGATGGTATGTCAAACCAAGACATCAATACTAAATCTTATGACCATACTGTGAAGAAATATGTTAAAATTTCCAATTCTGTAAATTCTCCAGATTCTATTCATGGTGAACCTGAACCCATTGAAGAACCTGAAGTGACTAGACCTTCATTTTCTAGACCTTTTAGAACTCTCAAGAACTATCCTTTAGATGTTATGTTTAGAGATTTTGAAAAAGGAACTTGGACTAGAGATTCAATCAGAAATTAGGTTGAACATCAATCTTTTCTGTCACATCTTGAACCTAAGAACTTCAATGATTCTATTAATGATGAATTTTGGGTGGTGGTTATGCAAGAAGAGTTAAATAAGTTTGAAAGAAACAAAGTCTGGAAACTTGTATATAGACCCAAAGACACCATGACTATAGGAACTAAATGGGTGTTTAGGAATAAAGTAGATGAATCTGGTAACATAGTTAGAAACAAAGCTAGATTGGTTGTACAAGGTTATATTCAAGAAGAATAAATTAACTATAAGGAAACCTTTTCACCAGTAGCTAGACTTGAGGCCATTAGAATCTATCTTTCCTATGTAGCACATCTAGATTTCAAACTTTATCAAATGGATGTCAAGAGTGCATTCCTAAATGGCTATATAGTTGAGGATGTTTTTGTTGAAAACCCCCATAGTTTTACAAACCCTCATTTTTCAAATAATGTTTTTAAATTAACAAAAGATTTATATGGTTTAAAGCAAGCTCCAATATCTTGGTATGATAGGCTCAACACTTTTCTTATTTCTAAAGGTTTTACAAATGGTATAGTTGATCCTACTCCCTTTATAAAAATAATTTCCAAAGTTGTTGTAGTAGAACAAATTTATGTAGTTGATATTATTTTTGGATCTTCTAAAAATTCTTTATGTGTCGGTTTTTCAAAGATGGTACAAAGTGAATTTGAAATGATTTTAATTGGTGAACTCAAATTATTTCTTGGATTTTAAATTTTTCAAAATAAATAAGGTATTTTTTGAATCAAATTAAATAAACTAAGGATATTTTAAAAAGCTTTGTCTTTGAAAGCACTAAGGGTAGTGACACTTCAATGAGTACCACTTGTAAGTTGGACCTTGAAGAAGATGGTAAATCTATTGATCAAACCACTTACAAAGGAATGATTGAAAGTTTACTCTACTTAACTGCTAGTAGGCTAGATATTATGTTTTGTGTGTAAATGTGCGCGTGCTTTCAATAAAACCCAAAAGAATCTCATCTTATGGATGTTAAAAGGATTTTCAAATACCTTAAACATACTACCAACCTATGAATATTCTATCCTAGAGGAATACCTTTTAATTTGGTGAGTTATTCAGATGCTGGTTTTGGTGGCTATAAGTTAGATAGAAAAAGAACCTCTGGCACATGTCACTTTTTGGGAAAGTCTCTAGTTTCATGGTGTAGTAAGAAACAAAATTTTATTGCATAATCTATTACTGAAGTTGAATACATAGCTTTTGGTAGTTTTTGTGCACAAATTTTATGGTTGAAACACACATTACTAGATTATGGATATCAATTCATACATGTTCGTATAAATTGTGATAACACAAGTGCTATTGATATTTATAAGAATCATGTTTCTCATTCTAGGATAAAACACATTGATGTAAGGCGTCACTTTTTGAGAGACCATTATCAAAAGTGTGATGTAACTTTAGATTTCATTGGCACTGAACATCAGCTTGCTGACATTTTCACTAAGCCATTGAACACTGAAAGAATGAACTACATCAGACATCAGTTAGTAATGATCAATCTATAGGACATTATGTTGTTATTCCTTTGATAACTTTAAGTGAAACTGTCATATCGACACCAGAAATGTCATACACATAGTGTCATGCTAACACTGATAGTATTAAGCTGACAATGTCATGCCAACACTGATGCCTTTTCATGATGACATCGTTAGTGTTGTGAAAAAAAATTCATGACGACACTAATGAGTCACTTTTTTATCCATTTTATGTTTTTACCAAAAACAACATTATTTCATTGATTTTTTTGAACCCAGTTCACGATTTCATGATTTTTTGATTTTTGTGATTTCAAAATCCCTTAATGATATACATTTGAGTTGATCCACTCTGTTGTTTTACCCTTACACTCACTTAGTCGTTTCTCTTTCTACCCCTAACCTTTCACCTTATGACCTTCAAACTGAACCATTGGAATGAAACGTGTGAAGAGTGATCTTGATGGTGGAGAGTCTCTTGAAACTAAGAAATGGAAAGGGGAATCAAGAAAATCTTTTGGACTGGTGAATCCTGCTCTGGAGAACCGATTAGTAACTCCCAAAAAATAGGTTCTTGAGGAATGGATTTGGAAATAAAGCCTTTTCTAATCATGGTACTATAGGATTAGGGATGGCTTGAGTGGTTCTAAGATAATGAAAGACCCTTCTACCTGAATCTAGTTCATGAATTTTACATGAATATGGAATTCCTTCTAGAAGGAAGTGATGTTTCTTGGATTAAGTCCATAGTAAAAGGAAAGAGAATTTATTTCTCGTCAAGACAATGGGGTGAATGTCTTAAAGTCATTCATGGGGGTGTGTTCGATGATTATCAAGGTACCTCTCCACCTGAGAGTGATATTTTATACTTTGAGACAACTCTGAAGGACCTTACTAATAATGATGAGCACAGGAGACCCATTGCTATAGAGTTAAATGGAGAATGTAGAATTTTTTTCAAGTTTATTCAACATCAGATCTATCCCAAGAAAGGGGACTTTGCATCTATTAAGTATCAAGATGTTTATTTGGTTTATCTGCTGAGAAAAGGGATTAAGGTAGATCTGTGTAGATACCTTACTATGAACACGAATGGAATAATCAATCCTTATTTCAAAACAAATTCCCTATTTTATCCAAGGTTAATCTCAACTATGTTAAAAGATAAAGGTTGTGTAAATGAGGGAGAAGAAGTTTTTTCTGAGTGCAGTGGGATCTGCCTCAGTAAAGAGATCTGTAAAAGGATGAAGATCAACTGAAACCCATGGAAGAGCGAATGGGTTGGAGATGAAGATAATATTTATGATAAGTTCAATCCAGTGGACCATCCAACTAGGCCTAAGAATATGGTTGATCCTGGTCTGGGACTAAATGAGTAAGTTTCTTAATTTTCAGAAGAAGTAGAGAAATCCACACCGGTTAGAGATCAAGGGTCACCAATCGATGATAGGAGTGATCCTGACACCACTAAAGCTCACAAAGGTTTTTTTTATACCTCATAGTCCTCCAATTTCCTTACCCTATATTGATCCCACACTTGAAGACAATGTAGATGAGGAGATAGAAGTATCAAGCAGTGTGGAATATTTAAGTAGATCCAGTAGATATAAAGAAAAAGAATAAGAAAGTGAAGATGATGAGAGTGGCAGTGGTAGTGAAGAGGAATAAGATGAAGAAAATGATGATAGAAATGGAAATTAAGAGCACGTCTCTAGACATGATGATGATGATAGTAGTGAAAGTGATTATGACCATCATAAGGATGATCAAGGTGGAGATGTTTAAATGGTTGAAGCTATGGATCAGGCATGGTTGGAAAAACCTCCTGAAGTTGTTGCTGAAGTAAGAGAAAATGCAGAAGTTCATGATGAAGTGGAATATTAGGAAATTCTTGTACCTCAGTTAGTATATGAAAGAAGGAGACCTCATTTTGAAGGTGAGAAAATAGTGAGGAGAGTTCATATTGAGGGGAATCCCCAAGAAAGGGTAGATCAAAGCTAATGAAGAGCATCAACTTGGAAGAGTAAGACTTGATATTATCACTCCTCTAGATGATGATGTAATTATTGAATGGTCAAGTAATCTTGGGTATCTAGAATTGGGTTTAGATTATGAAAAATCAGATGATGAAGTTTTTTTACCCATTACAAGAGAATCAGTGGTTGAGACCCTTCCTAGTAATTATGTCACTAAAGTAGATTTTTAAAGGTTTAAAGAAGAAGTTTGTTCAGTTGTAAGTATATCAGTTCAATATTATATGGTTCATGAGATTCAAATATATATAAGAAAAAACACTAAGCTAAGTGATGAATTACACTCTCTAATATCTTCAATAGTAGAAATGAGGTAGTTTAGGCAAGCGGTTTCTGTTCCAAGTTAGACAGTGGGTATAAGTGAGGCTGGTGCAGCTAATGTTTCAAATAAAGTGATAGAGGAGATTCAACCCAACATAATTACAACTTTTTAAGACAATTGTTTAAATCACTTCCAAGTTGAGAAAATAAATGATTGGGATTTCTTCTACAATAAATACTTTGACCTCAAAGTACAAAGGTTGTGTGGAGACTGTTCTTAAAAATTTGAAGACTCATACCTCAACTCTTACTGATATTCCTTGTACCTCTGGTTAGGCTTCTCAGACTTTGGACATTGAGGAAGTTCAAAGTGTTGTTAAGGAAGATCTTCAAGCTCTCTTTGATGCTTCTAGTTTTTCCAACCTTGAAAATATTGAGAAAAATAGTGATCATGTTCATTATATAGTCAGACTCTATTCCAAGAGTGCTGAGACTGCAAATGCTCTGATCACAGAAAAGGTGGACTACTATTTCAAGAATATCATTACCAAGCATCAATTGACCAGTCTGTTTAAGTATTTTCTAGAGAACCTGTCTTTGCCTTCAGTGACTAGATATTTTAAATATCAAGTATAGAAGTTGAAAGACTTCACCCCTCTTTTTGAAAAAAAAATCATGGATAATAAAGATTATTTTGAGAAAGCAATGAAGTATGTTGGTGAAATAATTGAGGATTTCATCAAGTTGTTGAATCCATACCTTCATGTAAAAAGTTAAGCAATTGTAGTGCTTGCTTCTTCACCTCTTGGACCTACCGGATCAGTGCCTCCACCTCAGATGTCAGTTGTTTAGGCCTTGTCTCAGATTCACCCAGTTATCCAAGAACACATTCAATCTCCTGTGTTGTCACAACACAAACCCAGCCTTGTCCCTAATGTTCCAGAAGGAGTGATCCTACCACCTCTAAAAATTTATTCAGAACCTCCATCTTCTCACCCACCACCTACTAGACCCTCTATTGATCCCTCTAAGAAAGGGAAGGAACCTCTTAATTCTGAGTTGTAGTGTGGATCATTCTCTGATAGGGTTTTTTGGTTAACTTTTGTTATTTTTTCTTTAATATTTGTAACACATTTTACTTTATTGATTAATGTAATTTCATGTTCTTTTCCTTCATCTATTTCTCTTCAATCTATTATTCTATGATACTTTTTATTTCTTTCTTATAATCCAAAGGGGGAGACCATTTTTATCTCCCCTTTCACTTTTTGATAATCCCAAAAGGGTGAGAATAGTTTGGTATTATCCTTATTTACTTTACCTTTGGCATCACTCTTACATATTTTATTTTTCTTTGATACCATTACTATTTATTTAACCAATGAACCTTATTTATATATTGTGAACAGTCATAAATAATGGGAGATGATAAGTATAATGATTTAATTCCACATAAAATGGTTGTATTAGACAATTCCATGATTTGTGATCATCAAAAAGGGTGATATTGTTGGCCCATAGGAGACTGTTGGTCACCCTCTCTAGTATTAATGGTTTTAATAATCACAAATCATGTTAATTCCTATTAATCATGTCTAAACATTTCAATCATGGTTATTTAAGTTTCAATGTGTGAAATTATGTTTATCTATGATCACATATAAATTTGATACATTTTGATAATATTTATGTTGTAAGACACTCTAAGAAAAAATATTTTCTAAGTATAACAGACTGACACCGACAGAAATAATGAGACACCGATAGTTCAAATGAGTCACTGACAACTCAATTGACCTACCAACGCATGGTGCTACCGACGCATAGTGTTACCAACGCATGGTTCTACCGATGCATAGTTCTACCAATTCATGGTGCTACTGACACATGGAGATACCGATGAAATGACTCAATGATGGTGCAATCGACACACCGAAGGATCAATTGTCTCGTTGAAAGTGAAACTGACCTACCGACGCATGGTGCTATCGATGCAAGGACTCACCGTCAGTTAAGATGAGTCATTGACGCATGGAAAGACTAATAGAATGAAACGCTGATGGAATGAGTCACCGATAGAAGGAGATACCGACTGAGGACTCACCGATAAACTGTTTAAAATTTCTTTTATTTAAAATTACTTCTAATGGTCATATTTTGAGTATTTTAATGTGTCTGATTAATTTAATTCCTTCTTTACAAACATCTTAAATGAGGCTATCAAAAATATGAGGTATTGTATCTACGTCAAACATGCACATTGTCGGGATGCAAGAATATATATACAAAGAAAATCGCATGAAAGAGGAATTCACACGTAGATACACATACACAAGAAGATACAAGAAGACCCCCACTGAGCAACATATAGAAAGGAAGAACACATGAGGAATTCATCATTCCTGCTTGATGTGAACCAGAGAATTGTTGTTCATCAAATTTCAATCACTAAACTTTCGAAAAGTGTGTGTGTATATAATAAAAACACAAATTTTCTCCTGTACTAAATTGGAGGATACTAAATATCCTCAAAAAACTATCTTTCTACACTTGTTCATCCCACGAAGAACTGTGGAAGAGGTCATGTGTGACCTGGTTGTTTCTATTCACATGTATAACTATGGTAGAGGTCTTGTGACCTGGATAGTCTGGTGTACTGTTGTTCACCTCAATCTAGGTTGTAGATCAAAATCATTATCTTTATAGATTTATTGTTAGAAGGTGATCACTAAGTGAAGAGGACTAAGTATCTTCTTGAGATTGAACCTCTTGTTTTATATCTACTGTGTTTTTTCAATTTAGTCTTTCTATGTTTTAACTAATATTTTAAAAAACTAAATTTTACTTTGATAGTTAGTCTTGGATAGTAGTTATAATTGTTTTTCCTTATTAGAGTAGTTACAAAAGTTGTATCAATATCTAATATTTGTATAACTAAGAATTAATCAATCTTCTGAGAAACTATTTGAACAACCAAGCTATTATAAGTTTACTATCTTGGTTAACTGACCAGTTTTATTTTAAATTGGGGGAATCTTTTAAATAAACTTTTTAACATAAATTTTTATAGGAACTCAATTCACCCCCCCCCCCCCTCGCGCGCTCTTGAGTGTCCTACTCCAACCAATAAAAGTAACTCTTGGATACATGAGATTAATTTTGGTGGGTTATACCTTTGGTGGATTTTAGAAAAGGGATTATGTAAGGGTCTTTAGAGTGATATGTAAGAGTGAACCTATAGAGTTTCTAAAAGTGGGAACTATATAAAAAAATATGGAATTGAAGGGGTGAGAGTCGTTGAACGAATGGAGGTATGCTCAAGAGATTGTGCTTATGTGGATTTATCCCTGTGAATATTGGAAGGTGGTGGCGACCAGTTACACCAGCTGGAATCTACTTTTTTTAGTAGGGTGAAATCAATTGCGATGGAGGACTAATCAATCATTCTAATCATATTTTGATTCCTAAAAAAATTATTGCATTTTTCCTCCTATGTATTAGGACTTGTGACCATATAAAAATATCATGTTGTTCTTTTTATTTTATTTATTTCAATCATTGTCTTTCAAAAGTTTATGTATGTGTTTTTCAGAGTTTAGTGTTTCAATGTAGTGACTTGGATGTGGCTTTTCATGTAAGTTCTAGTGCGTTGTAAATGTAGGTAGTTTTCGGTAGTTTTCCACCTAGTAAGTTCTTGAGGTGTAACATTTAGTGGTTTATCTAAAATTGCATCAAAACCAATAAGTGGTATCAGATCTTCAGTTTTTGAGATTCAAACAACTAGACCCTAGTAAAGGTGATTCAGATCTTGATTTAGTAGCACCATCCTACCCTTTACCTTGTAGGATAATTCTTGTAAGCATTTTCTAATCCCTCTTATGTGTTTTGGAATCTAGTGATAGTTTACTATCTTTAGAAGTTATGGTATTGGTTGAGGGTAAGGTATGGGTGGAGAAGTTTGAAGGAAAAGGATTTTGGATTATAGATGATACAGATAGAGGATACTCAGTTTCAAAAAGATCTTTTTCTACCATTTATGGGTAATAATATGAAATTGATTAAGAAGGGAGAATGGGAAAGTCTAGATAAGAAAGCACTGGGGTTGATTCAGATGTCATTAGCCATGTATGTGGCTTATAACATCTAAGAAGTGAAAAATTCTTCAGAAATTATAAAATTCCTTATTGATATGTATGAGATGCTGATAGTAATGAACAATGTGTTCTTATTTCAAAGGCTATTCGATATGTGAATTTCATAAGGAAGTACATTGGTTGCTCACATCAATAACTTCAATATGATCAGTGGTCGATTGGAATCAATCATGGTGAAGTTTAGAGATCTTGAGTGCATGTTATTTTACTTTCATCACTCCATAATTTATGGAATGTGATGTTTATAAGGATAAAAACTTCAAATGGTAAGATATACATAGTGTTCATGGATGTTACGGACCTAGTCATGAAAGAATAAATTCATTGGAAGGAGATTTAGATTTATTTTGGAAATTCCTATAGTGTAGAAGGAAGAGGGTATTCCATAGCATAAAAAGGTCACATGAAGGGAAAAGGAAAGAGAAATGGGAGAAAAAATAGTTTAGTGGAAGGTATTCCCATGCGATGGTATTATGGGAAGAAAATCCACCTAAAGAAAGATTGCAATGAATGGAGAGTCAACTCCAAGAGATATGATTCAGAAATTGGATCCATGAATCCTGTGTCGAAAGATATAAAAGGTCTAATTTTAAGTGATCCTAGTACACTTGAGTCTTGTGTTATAGTGTAATACCCTGATATTTTAGAAGTAAAGGCTATGTTCATTAGCTTACAAGATACGCAACACCGATCTTAAACGAACAACGGTTTATTATAATTTAAATGGGATTGTTATAACCCACCCATTAAATTAGTAGAAATGAATAGTATTAACTATGTTATGAAATATATAATGGTCCTACTCAATTTCTAATTTATTAATTAATTATTTTTAAATAAACACCTTATTTTTAGTAAAGTCATTTTATTCATTAAATATATGTTTTATTCAAAAATGGGTTTTCTGGATTTTTATGAGTGAATATTATAATTATTTTTTGGAAATTTTAGAAAATGTATAGGATAAAATTAATTTCATTTTTGAATTCATCATGTAAAAAATATCTTAGGATTAATTTTTTATAATTTTCAAAAAATATTGATTTTTCAATGAATAGTGAAAAATACTGATTTTTATTAAAAAATGTATTTTCTTTTTAAGTATTTACAAAGTCAAATTCTATTTTGGATTAGTTTTAAAATTTACTTAGTTACTTATAATTTAAAATAATCCAATTATGTTTTTTAAAATAGATTTTATACTTGAATTTATTAAAAATATATTTTATATTTTAAAAGATTATTTTTGTGAAAAAAAACGTTTTTCGTCGCGTTTTAGCGATTTGATTTTAAATTAAATTTTCCAACTTATGTGTTTCCAATTTTGAAAAATATATTCTATATTTTTAATCATAAGGTCCAAATTTGGTAATTATGTCCATTTTATTTTTAATCTAAATGAATAGTAATCTTAGTAATTTTTATTACCTCAGTTAAGGGTAAATCGGATAATTAAGAGTTAAAAAAATAATAAAGACTATAAAATAACCCAAATACTTGCCGAAATTTTATTAAATGAGTACTTTTCATGTATCCTCATACAAGATTTAGTTATAGGACCTTTTTTCCATTTGGGTATGATTTGACCCTTATAATATTTTATGTAAAGAAAAATAAAAAATATCACACTCTTGATTTTAATAAATATAATATTTTTAACATGGGGATAAATATAGGATATGTTTAGTTATAAATATTCCTTTTAAATCTAAATGATTTATCTTCATCATGGTAATTTATTTTTAATTTTTAGTGAAGAAATAATTATCTTAAATGCTTACCCAACGCTGATGAGGTCATTATTCAATTAATGAAAAATAAAATAAATGATATTAAAATTATTAAAAGTATTATAATTTGAGATATTTAATGTGATCTAAAAATTTTCTGGATGAACATGACATTTTAAGGATTTATTAAAATATTTCGTACGAATTTTACTTGTTTTCATGATATTATTAAAGTCAAAGTAATGAATAGTTCTACAAATTGATGTTATTGATAAATAATATTTTATTAAATGATATAAACTTCCTAAAAATATTAGATTCATCAAAGTGATTAAAATATGGTTGATAATATCAACTATAGTCCATTTATTATCTGTTTGACCATTTATAGTAACTATCTTGTCCATCAAAGAGTAAAAATCCTTGTTCTCACAGTAAGTGTGAAAGGGGTTAACGAAAGTCAAAAGATAAGGGTAAATAAATAGTCAAAACTTGTATAATTTTTATTGTATAAGAGTATTTCGACCCATACTCATCCTATATTTGAAATAAATAAGTTTGGATCCATTTTTAATTGAAATTTAATTTATATTAATTTAATATTTTGAGAAATTCTAAGAGTGTTTCTCCTCTCTCTTATAAAAGGATGTTTCTTATTCTATTTACTTCACACTCCAAAACACATTTTTTATCCAATATTTTTTCAAATCCCTTCCCAACATCCCTCCCCACATTCTAGAGGTCTTATTTTGGGAAGAATATCAATCTTATAGGTCTTAAGGTGTTAAGAAAATGATATTTTCCAAATAAGAGGTATAGTTTTTAACCGCATGTTTTAGTTTTGTTTCTTCTTCCACCTCCATCAAATATTCTTAAACTATGGTCAAATAATAAAACTAGTATAATATATATACTGATATTTTATTATGTTAATGGAATAACCTATATTCATCTCCAATGTCAATCAAATTGAAAGGAATCCATCATTCGTGTGTACGGCAGACAACCGGCTCACGAACCGATGTAATTCATTTTCCATCACCATCTCTCATGGGTGGTTATAATGATGGAATTAATGTTAATATATGATATTCATGAAATATTTATCATTCTTAAAATATAATTTATCATTTACTTTGTTACCTTTCCATTCACTAAAAAATGATAATGTCGTTCATGTGTACGTATGGACTACCACCTCCATGAAACGATATGATTCATTTTTCATCGCCAAATCACATGGATGATATATATATATAAGTTTATTTAAATAATTAATATGATATTTGTGATATTATGATCATTCTAGAAAGATAAAATAATACTTACCATCTTTCCATAATGATCGTTGGAAAATGGAAACGTTGCTTATGCGTACGTACAGCCTACCATCTCCATGACTGTAATATAACTCATTTTTTCATAACCATATTTCATGATTGGTTTTAAAAATATAATCAATATATAAAAATGATTATTATTTCATGATTATTATTCTAGAGATGATGAAATAATGACCTCTTTGACCATAGTTAATCTACCAAATTCATTTTGGACTTATGAAACGAATATCATCAAAACATCGAACATGAACTTAAATGATTAAGTAATTATTATAATATGGTAATAATTGAAATAAAATTAATAATAAACTTGAAAATGGTTCTTAATAAAGTGAATAATTAACCTAAGTTTATTATCCAGGAAGATAAATAACATGCGTGATGATTCGGAATCATGGAGAGGATGAAACAAACATTAGTTGAGAAGGCGAGGATCACGAGAATTCACATGGGATTTTCGAAGGTGTTTTGGGTGGAAGCAGTGAATTTTTCAGCCTAATTGATAAAAAATAGTCCTTTTTATTTGTTAGGGTAGGAACTTCTATAATCCCATTGGTCTATAAGGTAGATTGTAAGCACCAATCTCAAATTCATCAGTTTCATCTTCTATGTCCATGTTGATGTCAAGGATAGGGACAATATAGAGGCTAAGTCCCAATCATGTTAATTTGTAGGGTATAGTGATGAAGAGTTTGATTTTCAACTCTAGGATAATAACCCTCATAAGGTTATTAGAAATCTAAATTTTATCTTCAATGAAGATATCTTGTGCAGAGATTAGAACCATAAAAAAATTTCTAGTGAGATCAAAGCATCATTAGATGTTGAGGTTCAATTGAATGGACATCCATAAGTAATGGATTTTTAGAAAATTCAAGGAGTAAGTCTACTCCATAAAAATCAAACAATACAAAGGGAGTTCTAGAAGGAATTCAAGTTCTGGTGGTGTTGTGGCCAGAAATACCAGAGAGCTCAGGATTTCATGACCCGACCCGATGGGGACTGGTCCGCAACTCCCCAAAGCCTGCCTCCAATTGGCCAAGGGCTGGTGACTAGCAACAAGAAGTCATATCACTAACATGGAAGGCATTGAATATGTACTTGTATACACACATACATCTCCAAGCTCACAAAATGATGAAATATAAAAACCAAAGGCAACCAATGCATGCATACATCTATATCCCACAACCAGAGTACAACAGAAGTATTGAAAGTGAAATAATGGAAAAACAAAACCCACCAAAGAAAACTTTAAAATCATCCAACCTGCTCAGAAATAGGGGATCGTTGTCAATTGAAATTGCGGGAAAGATCATTGGTCTATCTCTGATAAATACATCGGTCTGTCTAGCTCACTAAGATCTGCCTACCTCGGGTCCTTTGTGAACTCCATCGAAAGGCCTATGGTCTACACAAGACACAAAACATTTGTGGGAAAAGACCATGAAAGGGTGAGTATAAAAATGCTCAGTAGGTGCCCAAAAAATCCCAAAAGAAAAAGGGAGAAACTAAAAGGCAACAGTCCTCTCAACCTAACTAGAGGGAAACCCAATCGAGAGAGAAACATCATCTCGAACCATCCTCAGTTTTACATGACAAGTCAGCTCGGTCTACAAGGGGTGTCAACCCCAACATGTGACAACACCATAAGGACTCCCAAGAATCACCCAGATATACCCATCTCAGACACTAAGTCTCATAAGGTTTCAACCTCATGGCTAGCAATAGGATTCTCTTTATCGGCTCTAACCATAACAAGAAACTAGGAGAACACCCTCCATGAGCTCAGCCATCCCAGATGGAACCCATATGAGAGATTCACTCCATCGAGAATAACCCTAGCATTCCTAATGGTATGTCCAAGAGAACATGCTCTATCGGGAACATATTACTAGGTCCATCTCTAGTTCCCAGTACCAAAGGTCATGTCATCGCTACCTCGTGCCCAGTGTGAGCTAAGGAAACCCAAGTGAAGAGGCCCACCCTCACCATTGCACATATTTGAGGGAGCACTACACTGGACTATGCACTGTATGCATCCTCTCTAACATGAGAGAATGGAGGGACCTGCACCTCTCCATTTCCCTACAGTTGAGGGATTACTGCTCCTAAACTAACCTGTGAAACCTCCATCGCTTCTATATGTAGTATCCCACACCATAGTCCATCGAGGGATCACCAAATCCTATCTAGGAATCATTCACATCAAGTGGAAGGGCCCGCTCCTTGTAACTGTTTCCTACAACTGAGGGAGCTCCAACTCCAATGGAGGACCTATTCCCCACTGCTACTCGGATATGGGGGAGAATCACTACATAAGTGAAGACCTACACCATGATCCAATAGGGGAGTACTACTCATGAAGGACTCGCACCCTAATACGACAGGGGAGTACCACTTCGTAAATCGAGGACTTGCGCCCTAACCAGGTATGGGGTACCACTCAGTGACTATAGGACCTGCACCCTGGTCGGACATGGGAGTACCACTATGCCAACTTGTTCACTATGGGGGACTCACACCCTGACATGGCAGAGAAGTACTGACCCCAGGCTTGAGGACCCACTCCCTTACATGGTAGGGGAGTGGCAACTCTGCCGGAACAACACGTATGGAGGACCCGTACCCTGGAACGACATGGGAGTACCAACTCCAATAATAGAGGACCCTCACCCTATTCGATAGGGGAGTAACCACTCTATATATACATCATATATAGAGGACCCACACCCTGGTCCAATAGGGGAGTACTGACTCCACAGATAGAGGACCTGCTCCCTGGTCCAATAGGGGGGAGTACATACTCTACCTTCATGAATGTCATGGGTAAACCCGCACCCTGGTCCATTAGGGGAGTAACGCCCCTAGAGGAAACTACCCAAAGGTAAAAAAACTCGCGCCCATGATGAGGGGAGTCTCATATCTACATAAGCAGAGAGGTAAGAAAAACACACGCCTTAGTCCATCAGGGGAGTAATAGTCCCAGCGTCTCTCTATACGAACCACACTGATCTCCAACATCAGCTCAATACTGCTCCACAAGTGTCTTTATCAATTCACTCCACCTCATATCTCTTAATGAGTAATAGAGGCCACCATCCCATTCTACATGGAAAACTGCTCAGGATAGACTACTCACAACTCTGAATCTGATTCCCAAAGGAGAAGATACAGAAGGCAGAAGATCCCAAAAGGATCTTCTAGGAGTACACAACGTGCATTGGGACACAAACGACATGTGAACCCGCTCGAGCACCTACCCATGTATCCGATCTACATGGTTTTCAACCCATTTAGGGGTACACTGCGTGTAAAGTAGGTACATGTTGTGTCCCTCATCACCCAGCCCCTAGTCGTGTTCCACTTCTACACGGATCGTCCAACTGTGCTCATCACACGCCGTGTATCCCATACTACATGGCGTGTTCAGGATAAATGGCCACCTTCCCACATAGTTTACCTGTGTCCATGTACCAGACCTCGTGTCAATGTACTGGACCCCGTGTCCATGTAGCTTGGTCATGTGTTAGTACATGACCATGTAGTTATACATGGCTAACCCAAGCCATTTCCCCGGATCACACTGTTTACAGCACTACACGGCGTGTAACCACGGTACACAACATGTAGTCCCGAAATTTTACCTTCCCCAAACAGGAAGAGCTACACAGCATGTTTCACTGAAATACACGTCATGTAAATGGTGATTCCAGTCGGGAATCACCTTCAAAAAACCCTGATTTTTCCTAGTTTACCCTAAAACCTACTGATCTACCTAGAAGGGATCTCTAGCAATTGTATTTGGGCTCAAGAACCTTAAAAAATTCATAAACAGGGGGATCAGGACCAAAACTCAGATCCATCTACCTCGTTGAAGAAATGTCGAAGATTTGGATGAAGAACGATTCCTGGATCATTTTTCTTCTTAATTTGATGTTGATCTGCATCAAAAACTGAGATCGGTGGCACTTCATTTGGTCGATCTGGTGTCAGTTCGTCATCGCTAATGGGAGAAGAGGATAGGAGATGGGCGACTCTCCTTTGGGTTTTGTGCACCAAACATGATGTGGAAGGGGATTAGGTTTAGGAAATTAATTAAATTTTAATTAATTAATTAATTAATTTCACCTCATAACGCCCCATCAACATGCCTCCAACCAAAACCCCCGGCACAGACAACTTTAGGTTGCGCCTAGGGTAAACATGACATTCCAAACTCAACCGAGGTCTCATAAATATGGTATGAGACTCCGAATGGGATTTATTTACATTCCAATCGAAACTGTTCATACGCAACAAAATATATTTAATATTTTTAATATCACTACACCGAGGCTCCTCGGGCCCCGGTATCCCACGCCGACTCAACCCCCGTCTCCAGAAATATTTTCTGAAATATTCTGAAGTCTTTCGGGTCAAAAATCAAGTCATTAAATTCTCCCCACCTTAGGGATTTTTGTCCCCAAAAATTGAAAGCCTAAGCATAGGAGGAGAAACTGAGCTCCCCACTAGGAAGCTTGCACATAGAGGAACCACCAAGATCAACCCACTGTCATGTTCAGCTTCTACCAAGACAATATTGTGCAACAATGAGAACATGTATCCTTAGCTGCGATAAGCAGGGAAGCACCAAACACCACTATCCATCTGCAGTCATGGGGTCTAGCGGTACACCACCTCGCTAACCTGACGCAGATACTAACGGAACCCTACAGTCCTCATCCACCCCTAGATGGACTGTACAATAGCCTCCTCAAGAATTTTGTGTTCAAGGTCAATGTTGAACACGCGGGGGTATTCACAAACGAAACAGGGCTTCCCAAGAGTAAATAATGGGTCTCACTAGGCCCTTCGTCTACAAACCTCCGGCTGAACCACAACTCATCCAAATGGAAACATTGTCACACCCACTAGTGGCATCCTAGATGAGCATGGATGGTAGGCAACCAATACACATTGCGGAAACATAATAGGGTCTAACTCTACTACTACAAAACAATTCTAAGTAAGGCTCTTCCTCTCCCAGTGCTGCCAAGCTAAGGGGTTCAAGCAAGAAAACTCTGCTGGCAAGGCTAGGACCCACTCTGACACTTCATCACATAACCTCACCTTGAACATGAAGGTCTAAGGAAATCATCCACCACGCCTCGATATTGTCCTCTTTGGGCGGCACTGACTCACCCACACGGTTCTAATCGCGTCACAAAAACACATCTTGGTGGGGAAAGTGTCCCCCTTCCTCATGAGTTCAAAGCTACGTCAAACTACACTACATCCTCCTCGAGCATGTCGCGTACAAAGATGATGCCTAACACATGAGGGTACTCACTAAAAGAAAAGGGCTTCCAGAACATGCACTGGGTCTTACTGGGCCCTCTTTCACAACTACCAACATGGGGTTCTACCAACACCCCGCATCACCCTGGTTAAACCTTGAGCATAAGCAGAAAGAAAAGAGGACCCACAACAGTTTATAATAATTACTACTGTAAAAATTATAAAGGACACAATGTGCACCTCTATTCACTAGTGCAGAAAACATTTTTTACGTCGGTTATTTTTTATTATTTACGTCGGTTTTTAGGTGACGTTAATACGGACGACGTTATAAATAACGTTTTTTACGTCGGTTATTTAAAACCCGACGTAATATCCCTAACATCACGGTGGTTATCACGTCGGTTCATATAATAACCGACGTGATAAATATGCGCGGGGGGGGCTTTATCACGTCGGTTATTCCCTAAACCGACGTGATAAAACGCCTGGGATATCGTTTATCACGTCGGTTATGACATAACCGACGTGATAAACCCTGCCCCTGGCCTATTATCACGTCGGTTATTTAAGAAACCGACGTGATAAAAAGGCCTGGGAAACGTTTTAGCACGTCGGTTATCCAATAACCGACGTGGTAAATCGATTCCCAGGCCTTTTAGCACGTCGGTTATATTAGGAACCGACGTGATAAAAGCCCCGGGAACGGTTTATCACGTCGGTTTTAGAAAAACCCGACGTGATAAACCCCTGGCGATTTATTTACCACGTCGGTTATAAAATAACCGACGTGAAAGAAAATTTTTTTTTTTAAATAATTGCACTGCTCTCACCAAAAAGAAACCAGAAACCAAACAAAAATAACAATGCCAGCCCTCCCCCAAGCCCCAACTGAACCCCACCCTCATCTATACCCACCTAACAACCTGGCCAGCCCTCCCCCACCACATTGGAGCCCCACCACAACCCTTGGACACCCCCCACCCCTTGGACAGCCCCCCCACCCTCATTTACACCCCCACGACCCCTAGTACAGCCTCAAACACCCATTGGAAACCCCTCCCATATCCCTTGGACACCCTCCACCCCTTGGACACCCCCCCACCCCTTGGACAGCCCCCCCACCCTCATTTACACCCCCAAGACCCCTAGTACAGCCTCAAACACCCATTGGACACCCCCCACACCTTGACAGCCCTCCCAGACCCCTTGGACACCCCTCCCATATCCCTTGGACACCCCGGTGGACACCCCCCCCCCCACCCCTTGGACAGCCCCCCCACCCTCATTTACACCCCCCGAACACCCCTTGGACACCCCTCCCATATCCCTTGGACACCCCCCCACCCCTTGGACACCCCCCCCACCCCTTGGACAGCCCCCCACCCCCTGGACACCCCCCCGACCCCTTGGAAACCCCCCCTACCCCTTGGAAACCCCCCCCATCCCCTTGGACAGCCCCAAACACCCCTCCTATATCCCTTGGACACCCCCCCACCACTTGGACACCCCCCACCCTCATTTACACCCAACCGACTCCTTGGACAACCCCAAACACACCTTGGACACCCCTCCCATATCCCTTGGACACCCCCCACCCCTTGGACACCCCCCCACCCTCATTTACCCCCCCCCCCCCCGACCCCTAGGACAGCCCCAAACACACCTTGGACACCCCTCCCATATCCCTTGGACACCCCCCAAACACCCACCCACCCCCTTGGAACCTCTCCCCCCATACCAAAATCCAGACCAGAAAAACCATCAACAGTAGACCAAAACAAGAAGTAGAGAAAAATTAAACATTCACTTATATAACATTCAAAACTTACACTGTCAACTTCAAAAAAAACTAAATCCAACCTAAACGACTACGAAATACACAATTACATTGACAATATTCAAAATTACATTTTACATTACAAACAACTAAAAGTCAATCAAACCTGTAAAATAATTTGACCACTCCACTTGTAAGTGTTTGATATCTTCAGCAGTAAAGGGTTGAGGGTCATCAAAAAGCTACAAAGGAAAAGGATAGTAGTCAACGTGTATAATGAATAAATCAAATTGAAATATTATGAGAAAGAGGAAATCTTACCAGGTCAAAACTCAGAACTGTCCCAGTTGTTATTATTTCATACATAAATCTTAACATGTAATATCCGCATTCGATGATGCCTTGTTGCTCATGACATTTCTGTTTGAATGAGTGTAAATTCAATATATTATTTTTATGTAATAAATCAAAATGTACAAATTATAAATGGATATTTACCTTCGCATGTACATATTTGATCTTGAAATTCCTTTTCTTTGCGCTTTTTCGAAAGTGGACCCATGCCCTGTTAGAAAATAATACGAATGGGGTAAATTTAAAATTCATTATAATATATAAAACTATTGTGAAATTGAAACTTACGTTTCCAATATATTCTTAAAACTTTCTCGCACATCATCATGGAGAGAGCATATCCAATAAAGTGTTTTCTCCCTAGGGCAAAAAACCCCTAACATCCAATGATCCCTGATAAAAGGAAATTTAACGTTAGCGGTTTTTTATGTTAAAATATAATTAACTCTTTGAGAGGGATGTGTTTCATACCTCTCACAAAAAGGCATCATCCAACACTGTGTGATTACATTCTTTTCAAATCTATCAGCAATATAAAGCATTCTTTGTTCCTCATCCAATGCACATGCTTCAGGGGAAATCAATTGTGGGTCCACGAATCCATATACATCTGTCAGCTCATTCCTCTCACAAATTTTATACAGATACCTAATACAAAGCAGACATAATTATACATTTTTAATAAATATAACGCAAGGAAAAGGTGTTAAGACTTACATGATAAAAATTTGCACCACGTTGATGCCCAACTTATCTCCAGTGACAAACTCCATGATATCAGTTTTCATAATCCCCACACATAGTTCACGTCCACAGACATGAGCTTCCATTGTAAAGTCATAATGATCCGCCAACAAATTTGAATATCTTGACAATTTGTCAAGACTGCTAGTATCTGCATCTGATGTCATAGCTATCTGTCTTTGTTGTTGTCTATACAGTATTTCTTTACCTTTGAAGTATTCCTGTAAAAATAAATTGAAAAATATATTAGTTTTCAAATGATAAAACATTAATAAAAATATAAAATAAAAGATATAACATCCATACCTCTATGGTAATGAGTCGAAGAAGTCTGGATGGCCAAAGTAAAAAATGGCCGATACTATGTCCAACTGTCGTCACCTCATCTGTAGGTAATGGTATCCGAGCTGATCTATCTATAATATCCTGTACAGTGACCCTCTGATTCTCTACCTCTAACTGTTGATGATGAACTGTATCTTCTATACAATATACCATCCCATATGCAACTATATGATGTTGAGGATCATCAACATACAACTCACAATAAGTAGGTAGCTGCGGCGGAGGAGGAGGATCAAAAATGGGGTCCGCAGGCTGAGGTGGGGGAGTGGGAGCTACTGGGAGAGGTGGAGTGGGAGCTGCACCCTGAAATTGTCTTTGCAAGTCTGCAAACATTAACTGCACCGATGCTCTAATCTTGTCCTCCATTGTCGCATTAATATTATGGACTTCAGCCTCCAAGGATTCTATTTTTTTTTATAAACTCCCTCAACGTTAGAAGTTGAGGAACGTGGCAACACTTTTCTTACCGATACACCTGCCGGATATCCTCTTACACGGCCAGGATGTTCGGGCTTTCCCAATGCCACAGATAAAATATCTTCCCTCCCAGATGGTGTAAATGTCCCCTGTGAACTCTGATCCTCAAGAGAGTCCTGTAATAATTAATTGAACATTTCTATAATGATTGGAAATATATGACGAAAATAGTAAACTTAAATAAATAAAATAGATATCTTACAATCCTCTCAACTACGAGTCTCGATTCTTCCGAAAGATATTGTCCTTTTTTGCCCTTCCGAGCTCTTTTCCATTTCTCATGTCTAGATGGAGGGGATGGAGGGGCCACCTCTCCAGAGCTTGAAGACTCATCTCTTAGTTGTTGAAATTTTTCTGCCATCATTTGTTCTTCCAATAATGCATACCCTCCCCGAGATAAACTATGAGGGTATACATTTTTAGATTGGATCTCTTGATGAGCTTTCCTTGTTTGTTGTAAATTAAGAATAAGTAATCATTAACAAAACAATAATAAGATCATTTATATAAGAAAGCTTATAAAAGTTTACATTGCCCTTACCAAAAATGATTCTTTTCTTCTACTTTCAAAAAATTGTCTCCATGTGTCTTCATCTATAAAAGGATATATACGACATGGATTCTCACGACTCCTATGACCATAAATGAAATCAGATGAGAGGGTTGATTTGAAATCCCTCCATCTCCTAGCAGCCAACGATAAGCATTTCTTCCTGACTCCTCCAGTGTCAGGAATATCAAATGTCATCTGTTAAAAAAGAGGTTAAAAATATTATATATACTAGAAACATTTAAAGAACAGTCAAACAATAGCAAAAGATCTTACCAAAATGGTCTCCCACAGCTGAGAAATTATCGCCTTATCCACACTTCTCCAATCATCATAGAGAATGCTTACTTTGCTCTTAGCCTGAGTTGCTACAAAACCCTTAAAATCTTTAGCATTTGGACCTCTAGGAAGATCATCATCATCAAACTCCACGACTATCCTCTCCTCCTTCGTACGGGCAAGTGATAATTTTGGTAAACATGTGCACCCACGCTTACCAACCTTTGAACTCTTTTTCGTAATAGGAGCATGTGAATGTTCCTCCCCAGATGTATGACCAATATGCTCATCTCCAGAATCATGTGGCTGATCAACTGATTGATCTGTCATTTTCCTTCAAATCAAAAAAACAAACATTAGTTCACAAATAGAAAAGTGTACTAAATTACATAATAGTAAACATTGGTAATATGGTAAGCATGTTAAACAATGATAAACATGGTAAACACAGGCAAAAGGTTGCCAAAGTGTTGGCCCAAGAAAGCTGAAACGTGGACTCACTGAGTCCACCAGTCAGCCGGTGTGAGCACACCGGCCAGCCGGAGGACCCAGGCAGTAGACTTGCCCACTGCCTGGTGCCACTGGCCGGCCGGTGGACCAGACAGAGCGCCTTCCTCTCTGTCTGGACCACCGGCCGGCCGCTGGCTCAGCACCGGCCGGCCGCTGGTGATCCAGACAGAGAGGAAGGCTCTCTGTCTGGTCCACCGGCCGGCCGGTGGTGATCCAGCGGCCGGCCGGTGGACCAGACAGAGAGCCTTCCTCTCTGTCTGGACCACCGGCCGGCTGCTGGCTCAACACCGGCCGACCGCTGGTGGTCCAGACAGAGAGGAAGGCTCTCTGTCTGGTCCACCGGCCGGCCGCTGGCTCAGCACCGGCCGGCCGGTGGACCAGACAGAGCTTTGTTCTGGACCACCGGCCAACAGGTGATCCACCACCGGCCAGCCGGTGCACCCAGGACTTCTCCTCTTTACGGTTTTTATTGTTTTATCGTTTTGGTTTGATACATGTTTTAATAAGTAAAAAATTTACAGTATCTAACATTATATGAAAAAACTAAATGTAAACAAGAAATAAACTTGTGTTACCTGTAATTTTAGGAATGTACAGTTGGATTGTTTTCCCAAATTCCTTCGTCGTGATCGTTCCTTATGGCACAAACCATGTCTTCAACATACTCATCATTATGTTCTGTTAATCTTTCCATGGAAGTAGGGATCTCACATAAATCAGCATCTTCATCAAATTCATCCTCACCAACATATTGGTTTTTCCCTTGTAAAACAACAGCCCACTGCATATCTGACTGATCTACTACATAGAAAATTTGTTTGGCATGTGTTGCCATTATAAAAGAATCAGCTGTGTCTTCCAATCTATTCAGATTAACAAGTGTCATTCCAAATTCATCGTGTCTGACACTGTTGTTACCGATAAACCATTTATAGTTAAAAACGGGAACTTTAATTTTAAAGTAATCAGCCTCCCATATGTCTTCAATCACTCCATAATATGCAGTTGATGCCGAAATTGGGTTTCTGTCCTTAGCACTCGAAAAATGCATTGCTTCTGCAAACACCAATACACCACTATTCTGAACTGCACTTCTGTTGTCCTGAGCTTTCGTATGAAATGTATAGCCATTAATGTCATAAGCGGACCATGTTATCACATTTAAAGATGGACCACCCACTATCCATTTTAATGTCTCTGATACATCTGATCTACCAAGCAAGGTCTTTTTAAACCATGGCAAAAAAGTTTTGTTGTGCTCATTCAAAATCCACATTTCTTTCTTCTTTGGATGACATTGTTTCAACTCATTAATATGCAATGTGATATACGGTTGAACATCAGCTATGTTATTCAAGATGTATGATTCTAACTTCTTCATATGTTCAGCTGACAGTGATTTGACTTTCAAGCCATGAATCCCCTTTCCCTCATTATTAACCCGTTCATGGCGAGATGGAGGCAAACCTATGTGTTGCGCCGTAGCCAAGTAGCTCGTACAAAACTCTGCTACCTCCTCAGAAATATACTTTTCAATAATGGAGGCTTCAGGTCGATATGGATTTTTAACATATCCCTTTAATATTTTCATATACCTTTCAAAAGGATACATCCAACGAAGATATACAGGTCCACAAAGTCTTATTTCTCGAACCAGATGAATCATTAAATGCACCATCATATCAAAAAAAGTTGGAGGAAAATACATTTCCAAATGACAAAAGTATAAAAATTGCATCCTTTTCCAAAATGTTCAAAGCATTCACATCAATCGCCTTGTTGCAAATTGAATTGAAAAAATAACACAACCTCATTATAGTCTTTCTGACACGGATGGGCAATATTCCACGCAGTGCAACTGGTAGAATTTGTTGCATCATGACATGACAATCATGTGATTTCATACCTATCAACTTCAAGTCTTTCAATGAGACAAAATTTTTTACATTTGAAGAATAACCTTGAGGCACTTTGATATCATGAAGACACTGACAGAAGCTACTTTTCTCCCTCTTCGATAATGTATGACAAGCCGGGGGAAGAAATGTTCGTCTTCCTTTAGGAGTGGGAGCTAACTCCAAACGTAATTCCCATTGACAGTAGGTCCTAACCTTGCATTCAACCCATCTTTTGTCTTTCCTTTAATATCTAGAAATGTTCCGATCAAAGAATCACAGATATTCTTCTCCACGTGCATGACATCAATATTATGTTTGACTTCATGATACCTCCAATATGGTAGCTCAAAAAATATTGACCTTTTTCTTCCAAATATGTCTATCATTACCAGATTTCTGTGTCTTTCCCAATGTCACATCAAGGTTTTTCACCCTCTCAAAATACAATTCTGGGGATAAAAGATTGAGGAGCAGTATCAAATTCTTGTGAGCCATTGAATGCCTTTTTTAGTCTTCTAATAAGGGTGAATCCATAGGCAAAAACTTTCGATGAACCCAATGTACACTGTTTTCCTCCCATGATGCAATTGACAATATGACGTCTGTTGTTCGCAAAATTGGACATGCTTTATGCCCTTTAACACTGTATCCAGTACAAATTTCCATATGCTGGAGAAGTCATTTATAGTGAATGAAGAAGCATTGCATGCAGTTGAAAATATTCCATTTTATAAGAATCATACACCCTAATACCATCAGCCCATAACAGTTTCTAAATCATCAATCAGCCGGTGACAAGTATACATCAATATCATTGCCGGGTTGCTTTGGACCAGAGATCATGATACTCAACATGACATATTTGCGCTTCATACAAACTTCAGGAGAGAGGTTGTAAATTACCAATAAAACAGGCCATGAACTATGTGTGCTACTGAGGGTTCGGTATGGATTCATTCCATCTGTGCACAAGCCTAGTCTCAGATTTCTAATTTCATTTCCAAATGTAGGGTACTGGGCATCAATTTTCTTCCATTGTGGACAATCAGCTGGATGACGTATTTTTCCATCACATACCCGCTCATCAGCATGCCATCTTAACCTTTTTGCATCATGTGAATTAGCAAATAAACGTTTGAAACGAGGAATTATAGGAAGATACCAAAATACCTTTGAAGGGAGCTTTGTAATCTCTACATCAGCTTGTGATTTTTCTTTCACCTTATATACGTGATGTCCCACATTTAGGACACTCTATTCAGAAATTCATATTCCTTCCTATATATAATGCAGTCATTCGGACAGGCATGTATTTTCCTGTATCCCAATCCCATCGGGCATAATATTTTTTTGGCCTTATAATGTGAATCTGGAAGATCGTTATCTTTTGGAAGAATGTCTTTCATCAATTGTAGCAGCTCTGTAAAACTTCTGTCACTCCATCCATGTTTCGCCTTCAGGTTAATCAATCTTAACACCGCCGACAAAACCGTAAAATCTGTACAACCAGGATATAATGGTTTTTCGGCATCACCATATAGACGTGCAACTGTCGGTTCTATCTCAATTTGTTCTGCTACAATATCGCGAATCATTTCTTCAATTCCATCGGAGTTACCATCTTGCGATTCATTATCATCAGTGACATTCTGTCCAGTTTCGCCATGCCAAATCCAAGGGTTGTAACTCGGATTGAAACCATGACAAATCAGATGATCTTTTATCTCTCTACTTTTCATCTTCTTCATATTCAGACATTTCAGGCATGGATAGAAAAAAATGTCACTACTTGGAACATTTCGTTTAGCAAATTCCAAAAAGGCATCAACACCTTCCTCATATTCATTGCTCATTCGATGTGCCGTAATCCAACTTCGACTCATTATTACCTATAACAAATAGCAAAAATATATATATTTTTTAGATAAGACAAATATATTTTTATATGAAAAAAATCATAATTTGAATGTAAACAATTTTGAAATATAAAACAAATCGATGTGTAAACCCCCCTCGACACCCCCCGACCCCTCTGGACAGCCCCCCACCCCTCCTGGACACCACCCCCCACCCCCTACCCCCTTGGACACCCCCCTGGACATCCCCCAACCCTCTGTACAGCCCCCCACCCACCCGGACAACCCCAAATACCCTCTGGAGAGTCCGCCACCCACTTGGACAGCCCCCCACACCCATCCACCCCCTTGGACACCCCCCTGGACACCCCACCGACCCCTCTGGACAGGCCGCCACCCCCTTGGACAGCCCCCCACACCCACCCATCCCCTTGGACACCACCCTGGACACCCCCCGACCCCTCTGGACAGCCCCCGACCCCTCTAGAAAGCACCCCCACCCCTCCTGGACACAACCCCACACCCCGACCTGCTTGGACACCCCCCTGGACACCCCCCAACCCTCTAGACAGCCCCCACCCCTCCTAAACACCACCACCCACCCCCTACCCCCTTGGACACCCCCCTGGACACCCCCCAACACCCACCCACACCCTTGGACAGCCCCCCACACCCACCCACCCCCTTGTAAACCCCCCTGGACAGCCCCCCGCCCCTCCTGGACACCACCCCCCCCACCCCCTACCCCTTGGACACCCCCCTGGACATCCCCCAACCCTCTGGGCAGCCCCCCCACCCACCCGGACAACCCCAAATACCCTCTGGAGAGGCCGCCACCCACTTGGACAGCCCCCCACACCCATCCACCCCCTTGGACACCCCCCTGGACACTCCACCGACCCCTCTGGACAGGCCGCCACCCCCTTGGACAGCCCCCCACACCCACCCATCCCCTTGGACACCACCCTGGACACCCCCCAACCCCTCTGGACAGCCCCCGACCCCTCTAGAAAGCACCCCCACCCCTCCTGGACACAACCCCCCACCCCCGACCTGCTTGGACACCCCCCTGGACACCCCCCAACCCTCTGGACAGCCCCCCACCCCTCCTAAACACCACCCCCCACCCCCTACCCCCTTAGACACCCCCCTGGACACCCCCCAACACCCACCCACACCCTTGGACAGCCCCCCACACCCACCCACCCCATTGTAAACCCCCCTGGACACCCCCCGACCCCAAATCCATGCACCTATGCCATGGTTGTGTGTGAATAAAGTAGTAACAACTGTAAAAGGGCAACCCATCCAAATGGACACGCCCCAACCCTCTCGGGGATTTATAGAAAACGATGAAAAATTAGTGAAATCATAAAATTACTCAATATTGCAAGTCGAACAAATAGATCTAGGGATGATAAATAAGATTATGGTGCCAAAACGAGTTAAAAGGGTTCGCAATCGAAGAATCTTAGCTAGTTTCAACAAAAAAATCACAACACATATATATATACTATCCCCGAAAAAAAACGAACGAGTGGGAGGATTACCTGAGTGCTGCGAGTTTAGATGATTGATCCGAGGATATTAAATATGAGAAACGATGATCGCAAAACGAATCTAAACCAACGAAATGGACGAGCCGATTCGGGTTTTCGCGACTGTCGAAGGTAAACTCGCGAATGACAATCCACGGGTCTGGGTAAATTTTTAAATGAGTTATCACGTCGGTTATTCAATAACCGACGTGATAATTGTTTTAAAAACATTTATAACGTCGGTTATTTCAATAACCGACGTAAAAACCTTCCTCTGATTCATTTGTTACGTCGGTTAGTTTATAACCGACGTTATAAAGGGCTCAAAATCCGCGTTTTTTTACGTCGGTTATGGAATAACCGACGTCAAAAACATCTGCGGATTCTTTTTTTACGTCGGTTATTTTATAACCGACGTAAAAAAGCCTTCAAAAACCGCGTTTGTTACGTCGGTTATTCAATAACCGACGTAAAAAAGCCTTCGGAAACCGCGTTTTTTACGTCGGTTATTGTTATAACCGACGTAAAAAACGAAGCCGCGCGATTAATAACTTCAGTTATAATAATAACCGACGTTAAAGGTGTACCGAATACAAATATTTACGTCGGTTAATAAATAACCGACGTAAAAAACCTCATTTTACATATTATGACGTCGGTTTATATAACCGACGTAAAAAATGGTGACGTAAAAAACGTTTTCTGCACTAGTGATTAATCCTCGGAGCTTTTGGGTCAAAGGCCTCTACGACCTACAGCTATCCTCGCTCATGTCCTCCAGCTCCCTAAGCCTAGCGTGGACCACCAGCGGGTGGTGGTGGAAATACCTCGAACTGTCTTCCACCTCATGTCGCTCGTCTAGCTCCTCTACCTCATTTGCCACCTTACAGAACTCCTTGATTCAAGCGATGTCTCTGCCAAGGTGGCTCGTCAGCCGGATCTATCTCAGAAGCACAAAGGGTTGGAAAATATCTGGTAAGATGTCCCCAGTCATCGCAAGTGTAACACTGCCTCTCTTGTAGTTGACCAGATCCTTGATGCTTCTCTTGCACTATAGACCCACGTGTCTGTGTTTAGGTATGGGTATGCCTCCTGCACCACGATCCTATCATTTGTCGTATATTATCTCCTACAGACATCTCAGCCTCATGACCACTGTTTTGAGTCACATCCACCAGTTACTAATCCAAGAAACTCTCCACCACTAGATCTCACTCAATCACTTCAGCATAGGTGGTAATGCACAGCGAAATCACAGATGCCCTGATCTCCAGACGCAAGCTCTGCTCAAAGTTATGTATTCTGAAGAACGTATCTCAAACCATATCCAATGAGTATTGTGATAAGTATATAAACCTCTTCAAAAACTCCACCACTATCATGCTACCCTACCAAAGCTATAAAATATCCTGAATATGCACTGATCTCAGCGTGGCTGGGTAAAACTCTTCCCTGAAGAATCGCTTAAACTCCTCCCAAGTGAGCGTGCCTCATCATGAGACTGTATCACTAGAACCCACCATCGCCTAGCTGAAGCCGGCAAAAGACTCACCGCTGGGACCACCACTTGATTGAGAGGTGTCCTCACTAAGTGGAAAACTCATGTAACTGCCTCGAGTCATTCATCTGCTGCCTGGGGGTCTGGATCACCCTGGTACCTCAGAGGTCGATACCTCTAGAACTCATGTAGCACTCTCATACTAGAAGCATCCTCAGCATGAACTACCAATAAAACCTGTTTCTCAACAGACAATGTCACTATCGATGGACCACCCATAGGTAACGCCTCAGAATCAGTGCCTTGTACTGAAGCCTCAACACGGGGTGGATTGTCATCACAATCACGCCATAGAATCCTGTATGTTTATCATCATGGAGGCATCCTAAAATAGAATCAATGTCACACCCCGATCTGACACTTTATTTTATTTTAATTATTTTGGGTCTTTCTTTTGATCAGTAGGTTGATCCGGTTTTATTTTAAAGAAAATTTGGATTCATATATAGGTGTGTGGCCATACGCGTGACTGTGTGTAGTGCCCAACCTTAATAATAGAACGTTTTATTATTAAATCTATTATTACATGGGTGTGTGACCATGCATGCACATGTGCACGATGTCTAGACTCAATAATTAATGCAATTATTTTTGCGGTTGGTTTTATTATTTTAGTTTTATTATAAGTATTATTATTATTTAAGTTAATATTTCAATTGGGTTATTATTGTTATTATTATTTAAATTAATACTTTAATTTGGTTGTTTATATTATTTTGGTTTTATTATTTTTAGTTTTATTATTAATATTAAAATTTGTTATTATTAATTAGATTTTTGTTTTATTCTTTTATTTTTATTTTATTTATTTTCCATTAATTTTATTTTCTCTCTTTTTTTCTTTTTTTCCCTCCATTTCTCTCTCTTTTTTTCTTTTCTCTCCCTCACTCTTGCTCTTCCCTCTCTCCTGCAGACTCCCTTCCCCCTGGTTCGAGCCGCTTTCCCCTCCTCCTAACCCTAGGACGTGCCGCCCTCCTCTCCCTCCTCCGGCGAATCGGACCAGCACTACTGTGTCGCACCCTCCCTTGGCCGAAACGCCCTTGGTTGCACCGCCCTTGGTCGTGCCCCCCTTTTGGCTCCTCCGACTGGTGATCGGTGACCCACACTGCCCTCCTCCCTCTCACTTGACCGGCTTCCCTAGTCCTCCTTGGTTGGATTCCACACCGGCAGTCCACCCTACCCTCATCCAGCAAGTCATGCGCACCCCTCCTTGGTTCGGCCAAAGATCCGATAGCCCCTGCTTTAGCCACGCATTTATTTTTTTCCATCCAGAGTTCCAGAGACACCCCCTTTCCCGGCGCCGCGCAAGCTCTAGTGGCCTTCTTCGAGCTCCGGCTAGCCTCTCGAACCCCTCGTCGTAGGTTCCCTTCCCTCCGACCGGTTGTTCTTCCGTTTTTGGTGATGTTTCGGTTATGGTTTAGTTTCAATTGGTTCAATCTTGATACATTTATTTCAATGCTTTGTTTTAGGGTTTTATTAGACCCCTTGAGGTGCATTTGTCGTACGGTGGGAGTTTCGTGCCAAGCTCACGAATTTTTCTACATAATGGTAGGTGGTTCCACGTCTAATTATTATTTGATTAATTAATTTGCAAGTTTAATTAATTTAGCGTGTTATTTAATTAATCTGTGTGGTGCGAAGTTTATTTTCTTTAAAGTTTGTTATGCATTGAAATTTTTTAGTAGCGTGTCGATATAATGTGTGTGCTTTCTGTTGAAACCTCATCTCTAGTTAATTGTTAGTGATTTTTAAATTGTGCGGTTAGCTTACTAATTAGTTGTTTGGTGCGAATATAGTTTTTAATAGAGGTTTAGTATGTTTTTAATGTGTTTATTAGTGTGTTTATATGATATGAGTATGTTGTTGCTGTGAAACTTCATGTCGAACTATTTACTAGTATTTTATAAATTGTGCAATTACTTTGTTAGGATGTACAAAGGGTGAAATTGGAGTTTTGGTGTAGTGCCTATATGTGTTTTGTCATAAATGTGTATTTTAGTGGATTTTTTGTGTTTAAGCCATGCTGCAGATTTTTAAATGATTTGGAAAGTTTTTCTGGAAGTTTGTTTAATTGTAGTAATGGTCTTTTTAACTATGTGGGTGGTTTCTTTAATTGTGTTTGTGATGCAGATTGTATTCCTGAGGTGGCGTTGCGTGCATGTGGTCATCTAAGGGGGTTTGGATCGGTCTTGTATGTAAAACGGTGTTTTTCTCTTAAAATTTTATTTATGAAAATTTTAATTGTTTTATTAAATAATTATTAAGGGTGAAAAATTGTTTTGGTTGAACTGTGTAAAGGTTTTTGGTGTTTAAAGTCATGAGATGTATGTTGAGATTGTTTAATAAATTATTTTAATGGTTTGTTTAACAATAAAAGTTCTTTCTTTGACTGTGCAGTAGTTTCACTTGCTTGTGTAAGTAATGCAGATTTAATTTTGAAATATTTTTTTAGTGTGCATAATATTTCAAAATGGTATTTTGTGTGTAAGTTGTGGTTTTTTTAATTATAAGTGTCTTCTTAAAGTGTGCAGATGGTTTAATTGAGTGTGTAACCTATACAGGTTGAGTTTTAAAATATTTTTGGTGTGCGTATAGTTTTAAAAGAGGGTTTGAGTGTGCAAATGGTGATTCTGTGTGTGTAAGTACCATGTTTGGATTTTATGCATAAGTATGATGTGTGGCGTGAACTTGGATTTTAAAAAGTGAAAGTTATGGTGTAAATGGTATCTTGGCATGCGTGGTGTTTTAGCTTGGCTTGTTTATGTAATGTGCACCCCTTTATGAACTTGAAACTTGTTTGAGCACAAAGTGGGAAGCCTGGGGTAGCTAGAAAGGTGGACTAGACTAGTGGGATAGTAATCCGGGGGTGGCTTCGGCCCTGTTTCATGTACCACGATTGACGATTGCAACACTAACTAAACATATGAATTTCTAAGGGTCGTGGTTTTTAAGCCACGTTTTCTAAGAGTCGTGGTTTCTAAGCCACGATTACAGAGGGTCGTGGTTTCTAAGCCATGTTTACTGAGGGTCATGGTTTCTAAGACACGTTTCAGCGAGACACGAAGATCTAGGGACCCAGGCTAGCTAACACCCACAAGGCCTCTCCCATACTTGGTGCTCCTTGTTTACTTTACGCTCATCAGTGTGACACTTTGGTTATTTTAAAAAGTACGTGTGTTTGTGTTTTAATTTAATTCATTCCATTTGAAACTATTTTCTTTAAACTTATTTTCTTTAAATTTGATCAATCATTTAATTCTTTTCTTTAATTAAAATTGCAAATGTATTTTCCATTTAATAATTGTGCGTGGAACTTTTTATCGGTGGCATCCTACTGGGCTCTTGGCTCACACCCTACATACACATTTGGGTGTATGTAGATTCTCTTTATTTTGTATTCTAGGTTGAGGCATCGGGCTTAGCGATGATGGTTCGAGTTGTTAGTGGCATCCTCATGTTGGTTTGGTGAACGTGGATTGACGGTGTTGTACCTCACGTTGCTTGGAGGTTTGAGTTTGAGTTTTTTTAAAATTTTCTTTTGTTGTCATTTCTTTTGGGTTTTTGTTTCAAGTTGTAAACTTTAATTTTAACCATAGCTTAAGGTCATGTTTGGTTGTCTATTTTTAGTTTGAATTTAATTATATTGTTAGTTACTTTGTGTTATTATTTTAGGTAAAACGTTCTCAACCTTTATTTATGGTACTCGTGCACTTGTGCCAGCCTGTGGGGATCAGAAACGCCCTTTAGGTCTTGCTGCGGATCAGGTCAAGTGCCATTTTTGGATAGTGACTCGGCTTGGTTTGTGATAAAATGGTATCATATGCAGTTTTTTGTTATTTTTATTTGGGGTGTCAAGTAGATTGGAGATAGGACTGTCAGTACTCGAGTGGTAGGTGCAGGAAGAGCATTACAAACTCTTACTCGTTCTGATCCTTGAGTAACCAGGGGTAGTCTTAGATTTAAGTTTCTGGCCTTGGTCTGTGTGGATGGGGGATGACAGTAGGAGTCAACCAGTACTACGCGCGGTCTCACATGGAGTAGCGACCCATGTGATTCCCGACGGTTCGACACTCCGAGTGGTTGGTGCTTTCCTAGGGTATGGTATGCTAAACCATGTAGCCAGGTTAGGCACGATCACTAGTTCTCTGTCCAGGTGCTTTAGTGTTGGTGATGACTTGGTTCAATTTTGGGTTGGCGCAAAGGGGTTTTTTTAAAGGAAAGCGGACTTTGGGGTTGCTCTTATTTTATCATGGTGTGAGTTTGACATGATTTTTGGGGTGCATTTCTCTTGGACCTTATTTTTGGAATTTGGAGTTTGATTTGTTGAAATTTAATTTCTAAATGAATGTTTTGGGTTATTTAAAATTGAAGGGAGTTATTTTGAAAATGGAAAGCATTTTGAATGAAACATACAAAAAAACTAAGCTATAATATTTTTTCAATGAAATTGCACCATGCCAGCTAATTGAGAATACCTGTGATCAAATAACGAACCAATTATATGCATCCCATACTTTCTGTTAGAAGAGACTTTAGAATTTAGTGCGGCAATGTATATCCTACCATCTTTACCTCCAGCATAAAAAACATGTTCGCTGGGATCTAGTGCAACTGAATTGATTATGGAAGGGAACAAAATAGTTCTTATTGAATCCCCCTCGGTTAAGCTCCAAACCTAAATGCAAACCCAATAACAGTAGCATTTTACAAAATTGGGCAATGATTGCATACCAGAAGTCTACAAAGTGAGAATAATCAAAACATCAAATAAACACAAATTACCCACCGGTGTAAAACTGAAGGAAAAGAGGGGGGGTTGCTGCTAAGACCTCAAATAAATACTTCAAGCAACACAATGCTTTCTTAACCAAATGTTGAACATTTAACCCACCCTATTTCACATGTAGAGTCTGCTGGTGCAAACCATGAGGACACGTGGGTTAAACCAAAAAACATAAGCCACCCTTAAGCTAAATACAATTAGATTCTAATGGGATGCCAATGTTTTATCATAAAACCATTTGATAATGTATTGGGTGGTCTGGTTATACACTCCAAACACCACAAAATGTATTTCAAACCAAAATAATCTTTCGCCCTTTTTTTCTTAAAGTTTTTCAAGAGTTTTTACCACAATCCAAGCCTACTTCTGGTAGAAAAACAAGAATTTGGTTACTAGATGCATTGGTAAGAACCCACTGAACAGCAATAAACCAATCAACAGACGTTCTCATTAGTGATAGGAACAAAGCTATTATTATAGAGTTATACTGTTTTAAATGTGGCAGCCTGCACTGTCAATTTACACATCAATAACAAGCAGAATCTAAACAAAAAATGATAATAATAAACAACCTTACAAGTCCTATCCTCGGAAGCAGATATTATAATTGCATTGCCTCCTCCATAACCAGAAACAACATCAGTGACACAGAGCGTGTGCTAGGAAAAACTATACTCATAAAGAGCTTTTGCTTCCTCTCGCCTTTGATCATCGAATATCCTAATTCATTGAAGGCAGAGAATTAGACATAAACTAGAACAAATAACCAGCAATGCAGATACACATCATGAAATTTGCAACTTGATCTTCAAGAGAAAAGTAACCCATCGGATATTTTTGCAATCAATAATAGATGATATAGAAAGCGCAGAATTGAACATTTATTAATTGACTTGTAATGAATTAAGCCTCTTACATGAAAAAGGACCAGACTCTAAAAAAACCATATTCTGCCCCAGAAATCAGAAGTGATTCATCGTCTGATAATACCAAACAGGTTACGGCCCTGTAATGTCCATGCCATCTTTGAAGAAGCTTGCCCGTTGCAACCTGAGTCAAAGCAACTGTAATTAAAACAGAATCCCATGCCACTACGTCAGAAAACACTGCAACGTAAAAAAGACTGGAAAAGGGGGTAAAGACACGCTGACCTCCCACAAATAAAAATGCCCGGATACTCCGCCGCCAATGATGTAAGTGGCATGATGGTTGGATACAAGCGGCCTAATCGGTTCAGCAGGGAAACTTTTAACTTCTGCCTGAGGCTACAACCAAGAAGTAAAAGGAATCAACCCATGATTAGTTAGTAAGCACTACTGCAGTGAACTCATGTTTGTGCAAGTTTGTCGATTGAAACAATTAATCAAGCACGCTGTCTAAAAATTCGAAAAATGAAATCTATCATGTGAGAAAGGGAGGGACAGAGACCTTGTTCAGGGACCAGTAAAGGACAGAGCCATATGACGAGGAAGGTTCATGGAGTTGTGAGGAGGCGAGGAACCGTTGAGCTATGTAGCAGGGACCATGTTGTGGCGAGGCGCATCCTCGATACTGGAGCTTTTCTGTGCCGGTTTGCAAGTCCCAGCAACCAATGCCGGCGTCAATAGGGGATGAAGCGATCAATACTTCCATGGCACCAACCCTGGGTAAAAGGAATAATCCATTTTTAGGCCAAACAAGGGAAGGGTGCAGGAGGAAAAAGGTCAGTTATCCGTGACAGGAGGAGACAGTAAACACTCCCAGCGCACCCTTGTATCCAGTTGATACTAAAGGCAACTAAGAACTCTAATAAGCTTAAACATGAAAACCGTGGATCTTATAAAAAAACATACAAACCATGTACTATAAATTTTGATTATGAAAATCACTTTAAAATTTTTATGTTCATCTCAATACCTGAAATTACATTTATGTCATCAATGATTGGTATGTATTGAATTTAAGACAATACAGGAGCCTAAATTTGAGGAAAGCATATTAATGGGTATTAAAAAAAGTAAAATATTACTTGTGATACTATAAAGAAATTCTTCAAACCCATTAGAGATGGTTGAGTTGTTTTCAAAATTGCTAACATGCATCACAGCACTACTTCAAGGGGATCCCTTATCATGTTTGTACATAAAAACTGACCATGGATAATGGACTTCACAAGCAGATTTCATGACGTAGGAATTCAAGTGAATGATCATGTGAGGGTTAGCTTAAAATTGATTCAACCATAAAAGATTAAACCAGAACTTTAGGGAATCAGTACCGATCAGTTATATGAACCTTTGCAACAGAGTCCATAGGGCATTTACAAAACCAGAACTTATAAATGTCATATTCTCATTAAAAGTGAAATGCATCTAATAACTAGGGCTTTAAAAATTCATTGTTCTTTGTTGTGTTAGGTTGAGTAAATGTATCATGTATTTGGAATAACCATTGAGTCGTGTGACAAGAATAAAAAATAAACAATTCCTAAGCACAGCTGAAATATTTATTAATTTACAGTATTTGTATTATAATGAATAATACCCCATTCCCAAACACAAACCAAACAAAAAACAAAAATATATGTATTAGTTATGTGTTTTCAGAATATATTAAAAGTATATAAGCCATTAATGAGAATTGTTAATTCCTATACTTAAAAAGAAATTTAGTTATCTAGTAAGAATATATTAAAGGCTGGTACAGTATCATCATCTCTCAACTTACTTGAACTAGAAATATTTATACAAGAGGGGTAATTTCAAATAAATTTTTGGTTATTACATATATAATACATAAATAATTAAGAAACATATAGTTTGGTGTATCATTCTCTAGCATACTTACAACCATCTCTCCATTAATTGTTTATAAATTATATATATAATATTGTAAAAATTGATATGAATACCCCTTGAGTTGTTAGAGGTACTAAAACCAAAGCGTCTCCTGAGTGAGTCCTCTTGGCAGACCTCAAATTAAAGGAACCCGGGGTGGGGGGGAAATAATTAGGAGACAAAAACAAAGGAAGCTATTAAGAAAAAAACCGAAGTGTTTTTTGATAAAAAAATGGTGGATCAATCGGCGGCATTAATTCCTGAGAATAAAAATATAGATCACTCATTTATGGAGCATGACCAAAACATTGATTATTTAAAATGAAGCACAAGAAAATACTACAATAAAACATACAATGGAGTAAAAAACTAATTTGAATTTCTTGATTTCGCCAAATGGTCGAACATCACCACTTATGTAGCAAATAGCACCATCATCCATCGATGAAGCAATAATGACAGTCATCATTAACACCAATTAACTCAATTAAAAGATTCACTTGACCCAAACAAAATGAAAGTTCAGATGATCATAATCTGGTCTTTATTGAAACCATGAAACATAATTTCAATCAACATTGTAGAAACAACATAAAAAACTATGATAAATGGTCATGAATAAACAAAGATTAAAATGTACGGTACAAGGAGTATTTTTTTTCATGTCTAATTATAATAGTACACCATTGAAAACCATGATGGAAGATGAGCTAACAATTTTAAATCATATAATAGAGAAGCAATGAAACACAAAATAGAAAAAATTAAAAAGAAATATGTTAATTATACCATGAGAAGTAATAAAAAATGCTAGCTTCAAACAGATTTAACTCGAGTGGGTTAAAAATATACGTGATAAATGAAATAAAAGTCATCAATATAGTAGGATTATAAAGATTTGGAGGTAAATGTACATAAATATAGAAGGTTTATAAGTAGTCAGAGACAACCTGTTGTGGAAGATGAGGCGTGGGTTTCTATTAATCATGAAAACCCTGCTGAAAATTCAGGAGGTTGTCTGCCCAGAGAGGAGCAGGCGATGATAAAATCGGGAGAGTTGGTATTAGAATGGAAACCTAGAAAGAAAATCATCAAATGTGATATCAATGTTCATGGTTCTGAAAGATATAATCAAGGTAAAAATAGGAAATGAAATTAGGATTTCAAATCGGCCGTTCCAATATCATTGAAAATAAAATGGATACTCACCAGAGACTGATGATGATCAAAAGTTGGTAAACTGGGAGCCGAGGACGGAGAGGTGGTGAAGCTCGAGTAGAGGCGAGGTGATGGCGGATGTAAAGTCCCGAACCCGGATGCCACCCTATGGTACCCCAAGCCCGGTTGACCATATGGCCTCAAGCGCATCTCCCCAAATGCCAGAGGCTGCCGACTAGCAGCGATGACCTAGGTGAGTTAGTGGGGAGCCTATGACCTCATTACCAGAGCATCACAACGGAAGTCAAACATATAATAAATAGCAGAAGTGAATAAATAAGCATTCAACTGAAGATAGAACAAGACATGAATACATATCAATAACAAGAAGTGTCTCATATACAAAACGATGCAGATGATACAAGTATCTAAAAAGATACAATCAAGGTAAAAATATGAAATGAAATTAGGGTTTCAAATCGTCCATTCCAATATCATTGAAAACAAAATGGATACTCACCAGAGACTGATGATGATCAAAAGTTGGTAAACCGGGAGCCGAGGATGGAGAGGTGGTGAAGCTCGAGTGGAGGCGAGGTGATGGCGGATGTAACGTCCCGAACCCAGATGCCACCCTATGGTGCCCCAAGCCTGGTTGACCATATGACCTCAAGCGCATCTCCCCAAATGCCAGAGGCTGCCGACTAGCAGCGATGACCTAAGTGAGTCAGTGATGAGACTATGACCTCATTACCAGAGTATCACAACAGAAGTCAAACATATAATAAATAGCAGAAGTGAATAAATAAGCATTCAACTGAAGATAAGACAAGACATGAATACATATCAATAACAAGAAGTGTCTCATATACAAAACGATGCAGATGATACAAGTATCTAAAAAGCAGCCAAATAGGTACATGATAATACAATACAATACAATTCCCAAAAAGAACAAAAGACCAAAAAGGTATCCCAGCATCGTAAGTCTCATCTTGGTCTTAGGCTCCCTTGCTCCAAATCCACAGTCCACAACCTATACTAGGGCACTTTCACCTACCATCACCTGCAACCATATAATCTGTTTGGGTCCCCAAGGATGCCCAAACAAGGTGTGAGATAAACATCCCGGTAGGCAACCACTCGGGTCTATATAATTCTAACAACAAATCTACAAGTGCTAGAAAGTGTAAACAACCGGTAAGTAAGTGTGTACGCCCATGACATAAGTCTACTGTAGTAAGTAAAACCAACCATCCCTCAAGGATACCTGCAAAAGAGATTCAACTCCTAACAAGGCAGCTATAACAAGTAAATAAGCAAGTCACATGATCACGCTGTACATCCATCTGTATCAAGCAATCCACAACCACACTGTATAGAGAAGTCAAGTATCTCACGACCATGCCGTATAGTGAATTCAAATATCCCACAGCCATGCCGTATAGAGAAGTGTAGACCGCAAGGGTCAGATCCAACATATTAGTAGACCAAGGCATCCATGTGATATATTTAGATCACAAAGGGTTGGATCCAAGGAGCTTGTTCAAGGCATCCCATCGAGTCCCATGGGAATCCCTGGTGAAAACTCGGTTAGGTACTGGTTGGGGTCCTAGGAGCATGGCAATAGAAATTCCTATGCAAGCCCAAGCAAGCCGGATCCACAGGGTAGCAAGACCCGAGGCATCCCACAGAATCAAGACCCAAGGGACAAAGTCAACCCAAGGCATCCACTACCGCGTTCCAGATCCATGGAGAGCATTCCATGGAATCTATCAAACCATTCAATCAAGAATTCAAGCGTTTAAATTAAACATTAAATCCATGTGAGTATACCCACTCACATCAACTTGCACAATCCATGAGTATACCCACTCATGCAAACCATTTATCAAAACAAGCATATGGGCCTACCCTCCCGTAAAAACCATTTAAAATTCCATTAGTAATTTCATATAGATATACCCACCCATATTATCTATTTAACATGTCAAACTATTAAAATAGACAAGTCATAACATGTTATTCATTGAGCAAGGAGGCAATACGTCTCCTAAGTAAGCTACTTAAGCTATCAAAGCATTAACATGCTTCCTCTAACTAGGCAAGCACAAGCACACACCCATTGGGAGGTTTAAACAGACATAAATAGGTAATTTACTTAAGGTTCACCCCTTGGGTGACCATGAATCATGAAACAGGTGCCAACGCACCTAAACGGAACCTACAGGCATCCTCACTAGGTCCGACTAAGTCTACGACAAGCAACTCGCTCAAAAATGAGGCCTCGCCGAAAAGTCCGACGAGCGGCATATCGGCCAGACACCCGAAAAGCACAAGAAAATCCAAAAGAAAGTATATACCACCTACCTCACCTTGGTAGCTCGTCCAGTATCAAGTCATGATTTGTCATGGTTTGAAAGAAATCTGAAGAACGGACGAAGAACAGAATATTAGGGCATATGATCCTAAATCCAAATAGTGCAGTCGTGGTTTTGAAGAATCAAGAACGACTAAAAAGGAGTATATTACTTATCAATGCGGTTCCAATGTGACAGATGGTGCTTGAATCAGAGTCCGAACGACTTTTATACATGAAAAACTAGATTAGGGGTGTTTTGGGTTCAAAAACGAGAGGAAAAACTTAAGTCCATCAAAAAGTTAAGCTACTGCCTCTTTTATAAAAAAACCCACTGGGAAAGTACACGACATGTATTGTCCTTTTTTTCTGATCCAGACTGGTTACACGTTGTGACTGCCCAGTACACAGTGTGTACTGGAAATACACAGCGTGTAAACCAAGTACACAATGTGTACCTGGCCTACAGCCAGATTTCAGCTTGTTTTCCCCTTTTTTCCTTAAAAACAACCCAACCGGACCACGACCCGACCTAGGGTCTAATCCAAAAAGGTAAGAAACAAATTTAACCTGAAAACAAGGATTTGTACCTCAAAAAAAACATGGGATCTTACAATCTTTCCCCCTTATAACAATTCGTCCTCGAATTGCTCTCTAAAGGGTGGTCAGGATATGTCTGAAAACAACTCCGGCCACTGAGCACGTATGTCAGTATCCATCTCCCATATCTCATCTTGTAAATGGTCATGCTTCCATAGCACCCATACTAGAGGAACTGACCAGCCTTAGAGAACCTTTGTGCTCCTATTGACTATATGAATTAGATGCTCCTCAAAGGACACATCAACCTGATGCTCAACCTCCTCAGGTTAAAAAACGTGAGACAGGTCTGAGCGATAGCGGCACAACTGAGATATGTGGAAGATGTCGTACATGGCTTGGTACCTCTGAGGTAACTACAACCGATAGGAAACCGACCTGACTCTCTCTAGAATCTCAAATGGTTCGACATATCTCGGTGAAAGTTTATCCTATCTCTTGATCCGCATGTGTCCCAACCTTAGTGAATCACGTAAGAAAACCCTATCCCCGACCTCGAATTCTAGAGGTCGTATGTGGAGATTAGCATATGATTTCTGATGATACTGTGTAGTATCCATCCGCTTCTGAATCATCTGGACTTGCTCAAAAGTCTTCTGCATGAGATGTGGTCCCAGTAAAGCTACCTCTCCTGTCTCTAGCCAGCACATGGGAGAACGACATAACCTACCATATAAAGCCTCGTAAAGTGTCATCTGTATCATCACTTAATAACTATTATTGTAGGCGAACTCAACCAGGGGAATGTGCCTCTCCCACGAGCCCCCAAAATCCAGGACGCATGCTCATAGTATGTCCTCTAGCACCTGTATTGTACGATCTGACTGACCATCAGTCTAAGGGTGGTATGTTGTGCTCAGAAGCACCTATGTACCCAGCACCCTCTGAAAAATCTACCGAAAATGAGACGTAAAGCGGGCATCCCTATCTGAAATGATAGTGCACGAGACCCCATGAAGTTGTACCACCTCTCAAATGTACAACATCCCAAGATCATCAACACCGAAGGTCTCCTTGATTGGTAAGAAATGTGCAACCTTTGTAAGCTTATCAATGAAAACCCACACAACATCATTACCTTGAGGCGACCTTGGCAAACCATTCATGAAATCTATCATGACATCATCCCATTTCCACTCTGGGATGGGTAACTACTGTAAAATCCCAATTGGTCGCTGATGTTCCGCCTTCACCTACTGACAGGTGGAACACCTCATAACAAAACCAGCTACCTCTCTCTTTATTCCCGACTACCAGTACTAACGTTGCAAGTCACGATACATCTTGGTGACCCCGTGATACACTGCCCAAGATGATGCATGAAACTCCCGCATCAACTCCTCACGTATATCCACTAGAACCCAAACTCGTCCATGGATACGTAGGATCTCATCATCTCCTAATTGTCCAACCAGGAGGAGGGTCCTCACCCGCCACACCTTCCCGTAGAACCAGGCCTTCAAAATCCGATAGCTGCCTCATCCTAACTCTATCTAGTAGGGTAGAGGTAACAACTAAGGATGAAAGAAAAGTCTTCCCCTGATTGTTGTGCACCTCCAAATGCATCTCAGAAAACAACGCCATAAGCTACCACTCGCTACTGGCCTGCTGCACTGCCTGTATCTGAGTCCTCCCGCTTAGTGCATTGGCTACTGTATTTCCCTTACTAGGCATGTAAGCAAGCTCAAAGTCAAAGGACTGTAGGTACTCCACCCACCTTCACTGCCTCAAATTTAGATCACGCTACGTAAAGATATACTTAAGGCTTTTGTGGTCTGTGTACACCACAAAACTCTCTCCTAGTAAATAGTGCCTCCAACAGTATAAAACATAAACAACTGCAGCTAACTTGAGATCGTACGTAGGGTAATTCCTCTCGTGAGGCCTCAACTGACGAGACTCATACACCACGACTCAATCTCCCTGCATTAGCACTGCCTCCAACCCAATACCTGAAGCGTCGTAGTAAACCATGTAGCTCTTCCCCTACTCTGGCAGTATTAGGATTGGTGCTGATGTTAAACTCCCTTTCAGCTCCTGAAAGGCTGTCTCACAAGATTATTACCACACAAACTTCACACCCTTCTTCATCAAGCCCATCAACGACACTGCTAAAGGTGAGAAGTCCTATATAAAATTCCTGCAGTATCCATTTATCCCCAATAAACTCAGTATATTAAAAATGTTCTTGGGATGTTTCTAGGAAACTACAACTCTCACCTTCTCTGGGTCCACTGACACTCCTGTCTCTGAGATGATGTGACCTAGGAAGTGAATATGATCCATCCAAAAGTGGCACTTTGTGAGCTTAGCATATAATTGACGCTCTCTCAGTGTATTCAAAATGATCCCAAGATGGTTGGCATGGTCATTTCGGTTGTGATAATACACCAAGATATCGTCCATGAAAACCACCACAAAAGAATCCAAGTAAGGATGGAACACTCGGTTCATCAAATCCATGAAAACTGCTGGCGTGTTCATGAGACCGAACAATATAACCAGATACTCATATAACCCATACCTGCTACAAAAGGTTGTACGAGGTATGTCTATAGGTCGAACATGCACCTTGTGATATCCTAACCTCAAGTTGATCTTCGAGAACACTCGAGCTCCCCGAAGCTGATCAAACAGTTCATTTATCCATGGAAAATGATATCAGTTTTTAATTGTCAGCTGGTTTAGTTTTTGATAATCTACGCATAACCTAAGAGTTTCATCCACCTTTTCTGAAAAAAGGACCAGTGAACCCCACAGAGAAGTATTGAGTCTGATAAACCCCTTCGCCTCTAAATCCTCTAACTACCTCTTGAGCTCATACAACTCTATCGTAGCCATCTTGTACTGAGGAATGGATACTGACGCAACTCCTGGAACTAGCTCGATGGAGAAATCAACTTCTCTCTCATGAGGTAAACCAAAAAAGTCATCAGGAAAGGCATCCTGAAGTTTTCAACCACTGGAGGAAAGTCCGCCTGACTCACCCCTTGATCATCCAGAAACAAACTAGAAATATGGGCTGTCATCCCGCCAAGACCACGATGCTTGGGTCTATCTCTTCTTGCCTGGACATCCCATTCACCCTTGTGAATAAACACTTCACCCTCTAGTGATGTGAAAGTCACCCTCTAGCGATAGCAGTCAACGTACGCTCGATAATCCATGGACCAGTCCATTCTGATAATGACGTCAAACCCTGTCATCTCGAGGACATAAAGATCCCAGAGGAAGTGGCACCCACCAACCTCAAGGGGACACTCCATAAATTGGAGTACATCACCCGTTCTAACTCCCAATGATGTGTTTAGCATCAAAACTCCCCCAGAAAGAAAAACCACAAGCCCAGGGATTTTTACCACTCGTGCAGAGATAAAATTGTGAGAGACACCTATATCGAAAAGAGCAGATGCAATAGTAGAAGCTGCTAAGATCATACCTCTCACTGTAGACGATCTAAGATCCTGCTCCTATTGGGTATATTACACTGCATAAGTTTGGCCTATACCGCGACCCTGTAACCCTACCTGGCTACCCTGAGCTAATCCACCATACTGTCTCTGAGAACCCGGTGTCTGGCTACCCCAGCCACGACTACCACTACCCTGTCCTGACCGACCTGCACTGCTCCAGCTCTCAACCTAATGTGGATCTAAAGAACCTGCTTCTGAACCCAATGTTAGAGCTGACCCCTACCACTCACAACTGGAGGGAAGGTCCTGCAAAACCACTACATGTGCCCCATCCTTCCGCAAGCTTGACACTCAAATGGGCCGCAGTTGCACTGATTTTTCATGTGGCCTCACCTACCACACTAATGGAAATATACCAAGCTACCTATACCCACATCTTGACTAGAACTCATGTCGTGAGAAGCCTCAAAACAAAACTTATTGCCTGAAGACATATATCCACTGGGGTGAGAAATAAAACTCCCATGTTCTATACCCCCAGCTTCCCTCAGGTTCCGCTCTGTAATCGGAGCCTGATTCACAATCTTAGTGATAGAAGGAAACCTGAACATGTTGAACTAAGATATGATAACATGTTTAAGACCTTCCTCAAAGCACCTCACCCTCGATAACTCATCAATAAGATACATAGGCGCAAAACGTTGTAGCTCTGTAAAGCATTCTGAATATTACATAACCATCATCGCGCCCTACTCCAGATGCATGAAATCACTAGCCCGCTCTACTCACAGAGTCACGGGGTAAAAGTAGTTGTAGAAGCAGGTTTGGAATTCATCCCAACCCATATTCTGCAGCCCATCAGTCTGGTTTAAAACATCACACCAGAGCTTTGCCACTCCACGTAGAATCTAAGTCACGAGCTTGACCCTTCATTCCAGAGGCATATCTAGATGCTCAAAAATTGTTAAAGTGGTCTCTAGACATAGCTCTGTAGCTTGTGGTCTGTCATCCCCTAAAAACATAGGAGGATGTTACTGCTAGAACACCCGTGTCAGCTCAACCATAGTCAAGGTTGGCTGCAGTACTCCCTATATCATCTGCATATATCGAAAGAAACCCCCGTGGAACTATGCCTCAATACCTGTGTCTAGAAAAACCTTAGGTTCCGCAGTTGGAACTATATTAGGATCAACTGGTAGCCCGTAGCCAACCGTCTCTGAAGTATGGTCATCGCCTCCATCGTGGCATACCACTGGAGGTTGTCATGGTGTCATGTATCTACAATTCCAAACACACATATCAGGAAAGAAAAACATCAAAGCATAAAGCTCAAAGACATAGGATAGGTGAAAACCCTCCTAGAAACCAAGTCAACCCCACAACCTGCTCCTAAAGCCAGGACTGTATAACGAACAACCAATGAACCACTAGAAACTATGCCTCTTTCCCACTCAAAAGATGGGTCTAGGTCAAGTATCTATCCATCATTTCAAGTTTCTATTTCCATTTCACATTTAGTTATTCAGGAAATTCCACCAAGGGTTACCAATTCTGAACCCATGAGGGCCCATAACACCTCATGAACCCAAAACTTGGCACCCATTCAAACCATACATGCAACAAGTTAATTTAACATTTACATCTCACTGGTGTGTCATTTCCCAATTAATAAGGGCCCACACTCCTTATGGATTTAAAGATGATGTCACACCTTTATCTACTGCACCCAACTAACACAATAGCAGGCACAACTATCACATCAACTATCACAACAACATGCAATATCTAATGCATCCTAGATGACATGGAATAATGCATGACTTGCGATTCTAACAAGTTTCTATATGATGCATGAGATGACACACCCTCGTCTCATTGGGTTTTAGCTGAAATAAAACCTACAATTGCATCAACAGTAATAGCAGAAATCAAGTGTGTCACCTAACAGTGAAATCAAATCAACTATAATAGTCAAAATCTAGAAATTAGAACTCAATTTTAGGTAATTTGGATTTTCCATGTATGCGGGGTAGATACTCTCAGGAACAGTTTATTAACAAATTCCATTTCCTTCCTATTCCTGCCTAATGTAGCCAAACAATAAGTCAAACTAGAAAAAAACCCCAACCTCTGATACCACTTTGTAACGTCCTGAACCTGGATTCCACCCTATGGTGCCCCGATCCCGGTTGACCACATGGCCTCAAGCGCATCTCACCAAACGCCAGAGGCTACCTACTAGCAGTGAGGGTCTGGGTGAGTTAGTGGGGAGACTATGCCCTCATTACTAGAGTATCACAACAGAAGTCAAACATATAATAAATAGCAGAAGCGAATAAATAAGCAATCAATTGTAGATAAGGCAAAACAAGAATACATATCAATAACAAGAAGTGTATCATATAAAAAATGATGCAGATGGTACAAGTATCTAAAAAGAATCCAAATAGGTACATGGTAATACAATATAGTACAAGTCCCAAAAAGAACAAAAGACCAAAAAGTTATCCTTGAATCACAAGCCTCAGCTTGGTCCTATGCTCCCCTACTCCAAAGCCACAGTCAACAACCTGTACTAGGGTGCTTTCCCCTATCATCACTTGCAATCATATAATCTGTTTGGGTCCCCAAGGAGGCTCAAATAGGGTGTGAGATAAAAATACCAGTAGGTAACCACCCAGGTCTATACAATTCTAACAGAAAATCTACAAAAGTGATAGCAAGTGTAAACAACCAGTAAGTGAATACGACCATGGCATAAGTCTACTGTAGTAAGTAAAACCAACTATCCCTCAAGCCTACCTACAAAATAGAGTCAGCTCCTAATAATGTAGCTATAACAAGTAAACAAGCAAGTCACATAGCCATGTTGTATATCCATCAGTATCAAGCAATCCACATCCACGCTATATATAGAAGTTAAGTATCCCATGGCCACGCCGTATAGTGAATTAAAATATCCCACGATCATGCCGTATAGTGAAGTGTAGACCGCAAGGGCCGGATCCAAGGTGTCAGCAGACCAAGGCATCCATGTAATATATCTAGACCATATAGGGCCAGATCCAAGGAGCTTGTCCAAGGAATCCCATCGAGTCACATGGGCATACTTGGTGGAAACTCAGTTAAGCACTTATTGGGGTCCTAGGAGCATGGAAATATTAAGTCCTACACAAGCCCAAGCAAGACGAATCTATAGGGTAGAAAGGCCCGAGGCATCCCACGAAACCAATACCCAAGGGGAAGAGTCAACCCAAGGCATCCACTATTGCATTCAAGATCCATGAAGAGCAGTACATAACATCTATCAAACCATTCAATCAATCATTCAAGAATTAAAATTAAACATTCAATCCATGTGAGTATACCCACTCACATCAACCTGTACAAGCCATGAGTATACCCACTCATGAAAACTATTTATCAAAACAAGCATATGGTACTACCCTCCCATATAAACCATTTAACATGACATTAGTCCTTTAATATAGGTATAACCACCCATATTATCTATTTAACATTCCAAACTAACAAAATAGACAAGGCATAACATGCTATCCATTGAGCAAGGAGGTAGTACATCTCCTAAACAAGCTACTCAAGCTATCAAAGAATTAACTGGCTTCCTCTAACTGGGAAAGCACAAACACACACCCCTTGGGTGATTTAAATAGGCATAAACAGGTAATTTTCTTAAGGATCACCCATTGGGTGACCATGAATCATGCAACGGGTGCTAACACACCCAAACAGAACCTACATGCATCCTCACTAGGTCCGACTAAGCCCATGACAAGAAAATCACTCAAAAATGAGGCCTCATCGAAAATTATGATGAGCGACATATCTTATGAACGCCCTAAAAGCACAAGAAAAGTCGAAATAAAGTTTAGACCACCTACCTCGCCATGGTAGTAGATATCTCATCCAAAATCAAGTCCTGATTCGTCCTGGTTTGGAAGAAATCTGAAGAACAGACGAAGAACAAGATATTAGGCCATATGAGCCTAAATCCAAATAGCATAGTTGTGGTACCTAAGAATCAAGAATGAATAAAAATAAATTGAGTACTTACCGATGTGATTCCAACGTGACAGACGACACTCGAATAGGAGTTCGAACGACTTCTATATATGAAAAACTAGATTAGGGGTGTTTTGGGTTCAAAAACAGGAGGAAAAAACTTAAGTTCATCAAAAAGTTAAGCTAATGCCTCTTTTATAAAAAACCCCTTTGAGAAAGTACACGGCGTGTACTGTCCTTTTTTTATGAACCAAACTGGCTACACGTCGTGACTACCTAGTACACAGTGTGCACTGGAAATACACGACATGTAAACTAAGCACATGATGTGTACCTGACCTGCAGCCAGATTTCAGCTTGTTTCCCCCATTTCCACCCCAAAACAACCCAACCGGCCCACTTCCCAGCCTATCGTCTAATCCAAAAAGGGAAGAAACACATTTAACCCGAAAAGAAGGATCTGTACCTCAAGAAAAATCCATGATCTTATAGCGGAGCTCAGGAGGAAGCGGGATCAAAATCAGAGATGGAGGCAGAGGCGGAGGCGGGTAGCCGGAAGGTGGAGTCTGGTGGATGAAAGGTGAAGGAAGAGATTTACAGAGGGAGTAGGTTCGGAAACAGGGAGCACGTGAGGGTTAGAAACAGGGAGTGTGGGAACAAGTAGCAGGGGAGAGGGAAGCGGATGGAGCAGGGAGGGAGATGGGGATGGGGAGCCGGAGATGGGGATGAGGCAGTTGCAGGAGTGAGGGGAGAGTGATAGGGAAAGGTAGGGTTAACAAGGAAAAGAAAAAAGGGAGGGGAATGGGGCACGAAGGAGAGGACACGTACACAAGAGCCACTAGATTTTGTAAGTATAATAAATGTATATATTTAGGAAAATTTATAATAAATATATTTTTTTACAAAATATGTATAAATAACAATTATAAATCTATTAAGAGTTCGAGTGGAAGTTACAATAGAATTTTTAGTGGAAGTTTCACAATATAATAAAAGTATATATTTATAAAACCAAAAAATATATTAATAAAAATTAATTTTTAATAAATATATTTATAATGAATGCAATGATATAAAATATGTATTATATTTTTTAGATAATTTTTATAAACATTATATAATTTATCATTTAAGAATGCATATTCTATATGAATAAAAATGTAAATAAAATATGAAATTATATCTAAAACTAATTTTATAATAAATGCACTTATAAGATATATTTAATATATTTTTAAGAAGTTTATACCAATAAAAATTATAAATATATTAAGTGGAAGTTTTAGGATGTTGCATAATACAATGAAAATATATATTTATAAACCTAAAGAGTATATTAATAAAAATTAATTTCAGTAAATAAAATTATAATAAATTCAATTATATACAATATGTATTATATTTTCCACATAATTTTTATAAATATAATATAATTTACCATTTAAGAATGTATATTCTATATGAATAAAAATGTAAATAAAGTATGAAATTACAACTAGAACTAAATTTATAATAAATGCACTTATAAGATACATTTAATATTTTTTTAAAAAATCTTTATTAATAAAAATTATAAATCAATTGGAAGTTCCAATGGAAGTCTTAGTGGAAGTTCCAATGGAAGTTCTAATGTAAGTTTTAGTGAAAGTTTCACAATACAACAAACGTATATATTTATAAAACTAAAGAATATATTAATATTAATTAAATTTTAATAAATATATTTATAACAAATTCAATGATATAAAATATGTATTATATCTGTTACATAATTATTATAAATAAAATATAATGTACCATTTAAAAATGTATATTCTATATGAATAAAAATGTAAATAAAATATGAAATTATACCTAAAACTAAATTTATAAAAAATTCACTTATAAGATATATTTAATATATATTTTTACAAAATCTGTATTAATAACAATTATAGATTCATTAAGTGAGAATTCCAATAGATATCTCAGTAGAAGTTCCAATAGAAGTTCCAGTGAAAGTTTCACAATACAAAAAATTATATTTTTATTGAAATATTCAGTATAGCAAAGATGGTGCCATTAGAAATTTCAATAAAACATCCATGGGAAATTTCAATGATACTTCAATTAGAAATTATAGTGAAACTTCCACCGAAAATTCCAATGAAACTTCCTCTAGAACATTCTAGTGTAAATTAGAAATTTACACTTATCTTCAATGAAAACTCTTTCACTAAAAAAATCAAGTAGATAACTCAAAAACAAATATTTCTTATAAATTTAAAAGAATTTCATGTATTTAAAAAAATTAAAGAAAATTTATTACTTTTATTCAAATAATTTAAAAAACTATTTTTTTAAGATAAATTATTGTATTTTTTAAACAACATAAAACCTTTTTTACACAAAAATTTCATTTCATTTACAATAGTAATTGTATTTATAATACAATAAACTAAATATTATTATACGCATTTAAAAAAAATTGTATGACTTTAATGATATCAAATAAAATCTATTAATTTTCTCCTAAATGACTAAAAATCTATTTTTACCATATATTTTTTTAATTATTTTTAAAGAACATAACATAGTTTTTTAAACAAAATAAAAATTATTTCAATTAAAAATATAACTGGTTTTAAAATATAATCAACTCATTAATATTGAAAATGTTTTTAAAAAATATACGCACTTAAAAATATTAACTAAAATATATTTATTCTATTCAAATAATCAAAAAACTGAAAACACATATTATTTGGCCATTTTTAGAAATACGCAATAATGTTTTTATAAAAGACAAATATAATTTCATTTAAAAATATATTTGGTTTTAAAATATATCACAATCTTATTATTTGTTTAATATATAATATAATATTTTAAATTGGAGAGAGGGAATCCCGTTGATTGGAGATCTGCCACAATGTTTTTTTTCTGTAAGACCAATATAACCTTCATTTCATTCTCTAACCCGATCATGAAATGTGGAAAAAATAACAGGTTTCATCATCCCAACACATTTTTGGATGATTCATTATTTAAAGGGATTGGAGACAATAAAACACATTGTGGGGGAGTGGAAAATTAGAGGGGGAAACGAGTAGTGGGAGAGCGACATGTGGATTGGGAGCCACACCATTTAAGATATATAATTGATACTATTTTCATTGAAAAATATATGGAATACATGGTCGAACACATTTTCATAAAATTTATGCACAAACGTTTCATGAAGTTATATGTAATATAGTTTTCATAAAAAATTGTTTTTGCATACACATATTCATAAATTGGTTTTGATTCTTTTATTAATGACTACTCATAAATGATTAGAAATTAGTCTATTAGGAATCAATATATTATAAATTTAAGATATGTTACCATCAAAATATATAAGGAACACCTAAACCATAGTTTAAATATCAACTTATTATACTATAATTAAATCAATGGAACTTAAATCTAGTTTAAAATCAATGATTTTTATCATGTATGGTTTATTATATACACAAAAATACAATCAATAGTTTGATTGCAAGAAATATAATGTAGAGTGGAGGTAAGTACCTTTGGTATTCCACTTGGAGAAGACGTATTAGTCAAGTAAATTGTTTGAATATTTCACTTAAAGTTTTTGTAAGATTTTAAGAGTATTGAGAACACTACAAGAGGGGGGATTTTAGTTTATAAAAATTTAAACTTACAATTTTCCCAAAACCTTATTTGTAAGAAAATTTATTGAATAAAAAGTTGTTCAGATATAATTTATAAAATTAGAGTAAGAAAAAATTTTATACCACACAATATAAACTTTATATAAGATGTGAAACATAAATATATAATGCATACAAACACGTATAACAAACCATAACAAAATTTCATAAAAGAATGTAACAAAACTCACAAAAATTCTACTAAGAAAGGTATTCACATTCAAACAAAGTGATAAGTAAGTCTGTAAACCTGACTTTATGTGTTCATGATTTACCCCATCATAAGATCTGTGTTCCAAACCTTGGAAGCTCTTAATCCACCTAATTAGACAAAGTTCTGTCTCCTTATCCCTAGGAGCCCTCTATCCACATAATCATACAAACCTATGTATCTCTATCCCTGAGAGCCCTCGATCCATCAGATCAAACAAACAACAATTACAATAGAAAAACCTTAAAGCATTCACAAAGATAACCTCACAAATGCATGATTTAAGGAAAACTATCTAAAGATTACAATCGAAGTGCACTAATGAACAAGATTTTGTAAAAATTCAACAACAACCTTAGATCTTACGGTGTTTGTCGCTTCTTCTCCTCGAGGCTGTGCTCCAATTTGTAAAAATGATTCCAATGTTTGGATTTCACACTTATCGAGATTAGTTGCAATGAAATCAAACATGTCATCATTTTCTTTTATCATATTGGTAATTTTTCTGATGGGCGTCTCATTTAACATCATTATAATTCTTTAGAGAATTTTTTTTCAATAGAAATAGTAAATATTTGTCCGCTATACTATGTACACCTCCACCTGGTGGCTTTATGAATCTCCATATGATAGACTTTGGAGGTATTCATTTGATGGACTTTGTAAAACTCTATTTTATGGACTTTGTACAACTCTATCCAATGGACCTTATAAGGATTCGTCTAATATACTGTGTGTACATTTATCTGATGTACTTTGTACACACATGTCTGATATACTTAGTACACATTTGTCCAATGTACTTGGTACACATCCATCCAATTCACTTTATACATTTCTATCTGATGTACTTGGTACATATTCATATGATATACTTGGTATATGTCCATCTAATAGTATGTAATTTCTTCGGTTGGAAAAACTGAAATTCTTCTTATAAAAACTTCATACTTTGTAAAAGGGAAAGATTAGAAATAGAAACATTTAATATTGGATTGTGATTTTCAAAGGTAATATTAGAAAGTGGTTTTTCAACTCAATAATCTCCTCCTTTTTGAAAATCACAATACACAACACTTAAGAAAAATTACAAAGTAAAATTTTAAAAATAAATCTTTTGAACCTACTTCCCTTTACACAACTCCCAAGTGATCTATCTTTCTCCCCCTTTGTGATTTTTGAAAATGAATTTCAAAGGAAAGAAAAACTTAGCAGAAAGAGTTCCTAAAAATTTATAAACACCCTACAAAAAATTTTGAGGAGTAAATGTGCAATTTAAAAAAACTTATCATCCATTCAAAGGCATATGAAAATAGTAAAGGAAATGAGGAAGGTTTAATTCTAACAATAATCCAAGAATTCAATAAAATTTTTTAATCTTTCTTAAAAAATTTCTTAATAATGATCTCCATCCTCTTTAAATATTTATCTATCATTTCTGATTTCTCTTCCTTGGATTCAACATTCGCAAGACTTTCCTTCAAAGACTCCAACTTCTTGTTATGATGGGAGAGCTCTGAATCTTGTTGGATAGAAAAAGATTTCAAACCATAAATTTCTCTCAAGTATTAACCCACTTCAATGTTAATTATATTAGCAAACTTTGAAACAAACTTTGTTTCCCTTTTAATCCTGACTATCTGCTCATCAAAAAACTTTATATCCTCTTCAGTGTGATTTATCCACTTGATGATGTTTTTTAACTTTATAAAATTCAAAAAATACCCCCTTTTAATATTCTTATGCCTCACAACATTATTAATTACTATATATGATATTTTTCTTAAGAGTTATTGACCCTTAAATTGTTGTAAAATTGCGTGCCCTAGACCCAAAATTGAACAGTACTTTTTGATTACCATATCATGTATACAAAGAGTTTTCATGATGTATTCTCACTATAATAGTGTTTATATTTCTGCATCCACTATTTATATGGTAATATCCTTAGATTACTTGTCATTTCAAAAGGTTATAGTATTTATCAGGATCTAATGAGAGCCTAGAGATACCATGACAGCAACATTAACCCTATGTCATATGGTCCAGATATATCATGTTGAAATAAAATAGATGATGTGTGACTATTGAGTGTTAGGGGCTCATAAGCATTGAAACTTATTCTCATGAAGTTCACACTTTGTGATCTCAAGTTGATGAGATCACGAGGACTGAACTGCCAATAGGAACACCACATCTTTTAGGTGTCGTTGGTAGTTCATATCCGCAAACACATATAATGGTCTCCTGACTTGAGATTATTATCAGTGTATACTATTTGATTATATACTTTGATGTAAGATGAAAACCGTGAAATTTGTTTCATGATGAAGTAAATTGTGTCGGGTGTTCATAAGTGGCATAGAATTGATTGAATAATCAAGATAAAATTTATCACTTCTGATAGGAACTGATATATCTAGTTTAGTTGATTAAGATGGTGGTATCTTCACTAAATCCATGGTTGTGGTAGAAGAAGGTAAGTCCGTAAAGTAAGGTTAATGAATAATAAAGTAATAAATGATGATGACATGAAGAGTGTATCCTACCTTACAAGATATCACGAGAAAAAGAGATTCTATTACACGACGTGTGTTCATCGGAGATTGTCGTTACTACAACTTTATCTTATCTCCTTAGGAGACTTGATGAGTTTCTAGACCCTGCTTTTGGTATGTAAATATTATTCACTGCTATCGAGAAAAGGGACTAGAAGGTCACACACTAAGAGTATTCAAAAGTCTAACATATTCTAATGAATAAGAGTATACGACATGGTGTACCCCACCATGGGGTTCAATAGATATTCGAGTATAAACAATCATCAAGGAATAAATAAATTCATTATTATTCGAGTATAGAATAATTGGAGTTTAATTTATTTATTTAAAGTATTTAAAAGTATTAAAGTAAATACATGGAACAAATATTTAACGAAAAAATATTATTTTAATATTTAAGATTAATTTAATATTTGTAGGAATACTGATGAAGCATTATTATATGCGCTCTCAAAATATTTTAACTAAGTGAAACATAGGGGCCGACCTTGGTTGTTCTCTTGAGGATCTGTGTGGTCAAGCACTTACTACTCCTAATTCACTTTTTTTCATTTATGAAATAAAACTAAAAGAAATAGAGTTTTGATAATTGAGAATTTAATACTAAAATTAAACATAGAGATGCAATGGAAACACAATGAATGAAAACAAGATGAAGTTGTGAAGAAAGGACATATTCCTGAGAGAATCACCCCAAGTAAACCTTAATTGTATTATTATTATTTTCAAATTTACTCAATATACACACTCCATCATATGTGTGAGCATCCTCTTCTGCCTATGGTTGTGAATATATAGTGTACCCAATGATCGCTGAGAGACTGCACATCCACCACCTCAATCGAGGGAGAATATTACAGAAGTGAAAGATAAACTTTGGGTGGAAAGGGGAGGCATAAAGGCACTTTTCCCACTATGATCCCCTCATCCTAAATATAAGAAAATAAGAAACATTAATTATAGCACAGAAACTTAGGTTCAACACTGGATTGCTCCCCTGAGAACTTCCTCGGGTTAGCTACTTGTGATCATGAGCATAGGAGTTCATAGATAAGAAGAAAATAGGATGGAAACAAAAAAGATAAAAATATGAGAGAATGTGAGGAAGAAGAAGACTAACATATAATAAAAATGCATAATATTATTAAAAAAAATAAAAAACTAAAAATCTATTGAAAATGAACACCTAGAGTTCCAAACCATTGAAATGAAGAAGTAATACTATTTTATAGGGAGGTGGGAGAGAAATTTTGGCTCCAAATCTACCCACTGAATGTATGCATGTGGATGACTTATTAAATAGCTGAATTGTGACAAGGTGTTTTAAATAAAGTTGTTTCATTTTGTCTCCCACGTGCACTTTATAAATTTGAAAATTATTGTCCAACATATGTACACTACTACAAATATGGCCTTTATCAGTGCTAAAAAAAGTGTTGTTAATCGAGGCGAGGATAAAGGGGGGTCCCTTTTATCAGCACTCCGAAAAGTGCTGATAAAGGCCCCTTTTATCAGCGCTAAAAAAAGTACTGATAAAAGACCCCTTTATCAGTGCTTTTAAAAAGCACTGATAAAAGTAAAAAAAATAAAAAAAAATAAAAAAATATAATACCGGGGGGGGGGGGGAGATTTTAACAATGCTTGATCCCCCCCTTATCAGGGCTAGGTGGACCCCCCTCACACTCTCTCGCATGCTGCCCTTTTTACGCATCCCCACACGTGCGCACCCCTTTTCTTCCACCTGAACTCGAACTCGCGACCTCCCCCCTTTCGCGGCTACACCTTAACCACTAAGCCATTTCGTTTTTTTCTCTATTTAATGATATGTCTATTTATATATATATATATAGTTATATTTATTCGTATATTAATATAGATTCATATTAATATAAATATATTTATTCATATATTAGTATATATATATTCATTCGAATATTAATATATATTTATATTTATTTATATATATATTTTTAGTTATAAATTTTTATCAGTATATTTATTTGTATATTAATATATATTTATAAGATTAGTTTTAAATACATTTATAAAATATGTTTTTTATGTGTGTTTATAAACAAATAAATAAATAAATACATACTTATATACAACACATACACACACACACACAGACGCATATATATTTACGAATAAATACATATATATGTGTATTTGAAAAGCCATAAAATGTTAAAACGACTATAACTTATAATCTAGAAGCCTGTTTCAACTCCACAACCAGTCAAATTAAAGAAAATGAAACAATATTTGATATGATATGTGGTACAGTCCAAACGGACATCCGGATCAGAAGTTATACTTGTTTGAATGTTAACAAATTGGGGTATCCCGACTAAAAACTCAGTTTTGGAGGCCTTATGGACCTTTTTTGGCCTCGAAAAAATGTGACAGAAGCTTTTCTTTAATTATAAGCGTGTAAATATCATCACATAATTCGATTTGATATGCTGTAGAGCTCAAACAGACACCCGAATCAAAAGTTATGGTCATTTGAAGTTTGAGTTACATTTTCAACTTATTTTTGATCTTTTATTAATATTTTTTATTTTTTGTGTCTTCAAATTGTTATTAAATGATTTTTAATCAATAATAATTAGAAAATTATTAATTAATAATATTTTTTAAAATATTTTAAATCCATTTCACTAAATTTCTTATATATTAAATGTAATAGTCTATTTATACTTATCTAAAACATATTTAAAAAATATATATTATATTTATATCAATATAAATATACTTATATAACAATATTTTATTTTTCATGATTTTTTTTGAAACATAAAATTTATCAACGGTAGGAAAAAGTGCTGATAAATCTCCCCTTTATCAGCGCTACTAAAAGAAGTGCTGATAAAGGGGCCCCCTTTATCAGCGCTAAAAAAAAGCGCTGATAAAGGGGGGCCTTTATCAGCACTTTTTTTAGCGTTGATAAAAGGGTAGCACTTTCGTTTCCCATTTTTGTGGTAGTGGTATGAGGTATGGCAGATTTACTCTGATAAATTAATTCTAGATAGGCGACTCTTCATATTCCAATGCTCCACTTTCCCATGAATTAATGACCTTGAATAAGGTTGAATCAATTGGGGCCATAGTTAAATAAGTTGTTCCCAAAAAATTTATATAGGTCCTTGTATAATTTTAGATTCTTTGTATTGGTACTCTTATAGATATAGGATCATCATAAAAGATCACTAGATCTGTGCACAATTTTCAAGGCCCAACTTGTGAGCTGGATTTGGGCCTCCAAATGGTGGATTGAGCTTTGGGTCTAGAAGAATGAAATTAATCCCAAAATGTAAGTAATCCTACAAAAAAAAATCATGATTTAGATCATTATATAAAAAGTTATGGCTGAAATACAAAAATAAAAATAAAATAGTTAAAATCCAAAATAGTTCATTTTTGCAATTAAGCTCAAAATACCACTAAAACCATAAAATGTGACAATTTCCCTTAAAACAACACAATTTTGGGATTAAAAATATTGAAATTAAATGTAAAATAATTGAAAATATTTGCTCTATCAATTCCTCCACACTTAAACATTGCACTCATAGGTAATCATCTTATACCAAGGTCAAAACAAACTTTATAAAGCATAAATGACAACACAAATCAATTGTCATATCCAGAATAATATCATGCCTCCTACATGGATTAAAATTACTTAACTCAAAAATCATAAAAATCCATTCAATTTCATGTTAATACTCATGTGCATGTCGTTCCTACCTCCCTAAAAAAATATTTCTCTCTTCACTTAAGGGTTTTGTGTGTGGAGTTTTTCTCATTCTCAAGAACATGTGTGATCTCTATAGGCTTGAATTCCTGCCAGTATCTCCACTTCACAGAGTCACAAATGTGTCAATTATGAGGTATTTGTCATGGGATGTTCTAAGGTTAAGGATTGATAGATTTAAAATGTAAAACATCCGAGGAATAATGAGGATGGTTAGGCTCTAAAGTGAAGTAAAAACATGAAGCCAATTTTTCTCAAGAATAGTACGCTCATCAATCTATGTCATCCCGTATTTTTTTTATATAACATTTCATTACACTGTAAAAACAGAGGATATTTTAAAGTTTAGTTTCTTGGAAATAAGGTACATAAAACATTAAAACATTAAAATGTTATTCTAATCCACTTAAAAGGATTCATCATAGGTTAATCCTAAGTATAATTACAACATCTCATAACCTGGGGATATACATCAAAGGAAAGGGTTAATATAAGGCTCAGTAAGTGATTACATAAGGAAAAAAATTTACATACGATCTTATAGAATATCAATAAAGGCATGAGAAAAGGAAAAAGAGACATATCATAATAAAAATAACACGAATCATAACATGTAAATGTGGATACAACATTTAAACGAGACATTAATAAGCATATCACCAAGTTTTTTCATCGAGGTTTCATAAAAATTACCAAGGTTATTCACTAAGGTATTGTAAAACGTGTCATCTATACTGATTAAATTTTTTACCCAATACATTGGAGTGATATCAAAGTGAACTCTTAATATGTATTAATTAATATTATCTACATAGATCATAATAAAACATTTCATAAATAACCCATGGAGAATAAAAGAAATGGGTTTAATATCAAATTCAAGATGTTTTAAAAAGTGCTTAAAAATAAGATCTTTATGTCATTTTTAACCCACAGAAAGAGAATGAAGGTTTAATTTATGTTAATACCCAAATAAAATAAATATTTTTTACATTTAGGTGAATAAATATGACAACCCTGCTTTTTATTACAACTTAAGCATGCTTTATTACATAAAACTTCACTTGATACAACAAAGAAGATCGAGAGGTTTAGTGTCTTTGGGGCTTAGGATCATTACATAAAAACTTTAAAATTTAAATACATCATCTTTATTGAAAACTTCCTTTACATGACCACTACATTCCTTCGTACTTAGCATTGCATGGGATAACCTGAGGAAATGCATAAGAAAAGGGTGAGCTATAAAGCCCAATAAGTGAGTACACAATGAATAACATGAGGAGTACAATACATGTTAGGAAATAGGAACATCAATATAGCATTAGAGTAACATGAACATAAAGGCATGATAAAGCATGATAACCATAACATTGAAATGTGGCAACAACACTTAACATTGAATCAAGGCTCATTGCACATGGAGCATGAGTAAACCCCCATTGCACTTGAAGCACGAGTAAACCCCCGTTGCACTTGAATTAGCATGAGTCAACACTCATTGCACATGACGTATCATGATACTATACTTTACCCAATGCATTGGAGCGCTATAAAGGGCGCACCCTTCTTAAACATTTCATTTCATGCATAAGTGTGCCACATGGATCATAAAACATGGATTCATAAAACATAATCATTTATTCCACGATAAAGGAATGTGGAATTCATACATGAAACTTTATAATCAATAAGTAAATGTGCATAAAGGTGAATACCCTTGATGGAGAAATGGGCATGGTATTCACTACACAATGATATTGGCTTAGAAAATCGGTGTGATTTCGGCAGCGTAACAGCGTGACATAAGAATTCATAAAAAAGGGTTGATGAGAGAGAAGGGGGTTCCTCATCAAATTTACATGTAATGGACAGTAAGGAGGTCATATAGATACATGTCCCAACAATTGAAAAGGAATTTAGATTCATGATACAAAAGTATTGCTTGAACATAAAAGAGGAGAAAAAGGTTTCTTTCGGAATTTCGGCATAGTAACGGGTGTACATGGGAGGCTTTTAATGAGAGAGAAAGGGGTCTCCCATCATTCAAACAATAAGAGGGAAGTATGGGAGAGGTGAAAAACCATACCCCAACATTCAGAATTGAAATTAAAAGTGCAATACAACTTAAAGAAAATTGACAAAAAAGAGAAAGGAAGAAAAAACCCTTACTTGGAAGTGTGCTTCCAAAGGCTAGAGAGAGGCTTGTGAGAGGCTTCTTGGGAGCTTGGGGAACCTTGGGAGGATTATAGAGAGATTAGGACAGAGGTTGGACGAACTCCAAGGGATTTTAGTGAGGACGAAGTGGGAGCTTGGGTGGGTTTATATAGGAAAGGTGAGAGAATTCTTTATTATTTAGGTTTGGGACCCCTTATATTAAAATAGTCCAAACCACAAACCATCTCATGGTATTTGCCCATGGTTTCTGGAAAAGGAAATAAGAAAACAATATTTTACAAGGCCAAGGTCCGAACTTATTAAAAAATTAGGGTTGCTTATGTGGAGGTGAGTCACACTCCCATGGAAATTAATTTAAAAAGGCAAAGTGTTGAATAAGTCTTGAGGGCTCCATTAATGCTTTGAAAAGTAAGTCAAACAAACCCAAAACATCATTATTTTAATGATAAAACACATATTGGCCGAACATAAGGATTATGTTATTTTATTACATCACCATTGGGTCATTATGATGTCATAAAACACATTATATATTTAAATGGTATTTAATTTTTACCCAAAAATTTGACTGTCTCAGAAAATTATGAAAAATTCACCGTTGGATAATTTCGACACCTTGATTCCAAAAATAATATTTATTTTATCTAAATAATTTTTTAAATATTTGAATTTTCACTTTTAAAATAAAAACCGACATTTATAAAAAAATTCACGGGTTTTGACAGAAATGGCTTTCAAACCTTAATAAAATTTTTAATTGCATTCATAAAATTATAAGATCATTTATAATTAATAAAAAATTAATTTAATATTAATAATAATATTTTATTAAAATATTATTTAATTCAAAAATCCTTTAATTTAATAAAATATAATTCTTAATTAAATAATAACTAAAAACACCATTTGTACTTTAAAAACTAATTACAATGTATCAAAAATGACTAGAAATTATATTCATTATTATATACAAAAATAATGTACATGAACATGGTGCTACTTATTTGTTACATAACCCCTTAAAATAGCCGCATAAGACCTAAGGGTAAGGTGTGCGATGGTGACAGACTCTTGGGGCGGCTCGGATAACATCGCTCGAGTGGTAATTTCAATCAACTTCCACTTTTCCCGTAGACGATCACGTTCGAGCTTGACTTGGTGAAGCTCAGCTTGGGCTTGGTCAAGGGAAAAGCCCAAAGACGCCACCTCTTTTCCGAGCTCTAAAAAATGGGCTTCGTAAGGGGAAATTCTACTGGATGAGGCCATCGCTTCCTTTGTCTGAGTAGAAATGGGTTCGTTAAAGCCTTATATTTATACTACTCAGATGATCACTGTTCAACGGCTATAAAAGTAACGGTCACAAATATTAACGTAAAACTAAAGAAGTTGACATCTTATAAAAACATTTTTCATAAAGAAACATTTAACTGGATCAAGAGGGATTTTCCATTAATGAAACTTTGGGTCGTTACAATATTCCCCCCTTAAGAAATTTCGCCCTCGAAATTTTCCTTTTCCCACACTAAAACAAATGTGGGTAACTCAGCTTCATCATATCCTCCGACTCCCAAGTTACTTCTTCAAACTTGTGGTTTCTCCACAACACCTTGACGAGGGACAATGTCTTATTTCGTAGAACTTTTTCTCTACGATCTAAGATCTTCACTGGTTTCTCCTCATAATAAAGATCATCTTCCAATTGTACCACCTCGGAAGAGAGTACATGTGAAGGGTCCGGTATGTACTTCTTTAAGAGGGATACATGAAAGACATCATGCACCTTGGCCATAGTAGGTGGAAGTGCTAGTCGATAGGCCACAACCCCAACACGATCAAGAATCTCGAAGGGGCCGATGTACCTTGGACTTAACTTCCCTTTCTTTCCAAACCTCATGACCTTCTTCCACGGAGATATGCGCAAAAACACCATGTCTCCGACTTTAAACTCAAGGTCTCGTCGACGATTATCTGCATAACTCTTCTGTCGACTTTGGGCTGCCTTGATATGCTGCTGAATGGTTTTCAACTTCTCCACCATTTCTTTGACCATTTATGGTCGAAGCAGCTTACGTTCACCGACCTCATCCCAACATGCTGGTGTTCTACACCTTTTCCCATACAGGGCTTCATATGGTGCCATTTGGATGCTCGAGTGGAAACTATTATTATAAGAGAACTCAACTAGAGGAAGATTTTGATCCCATACTCCTTTAAAGTCCATTGAGCACGCTCTCAACATATCCTCAAGTGTTTGGATAGTCCGCTCGGATTGGCCATCAGTTTGAGGATGATAGGCCGTACTGAAGTTCAGTTCAGTATTCAGAGCTTGTTGAAGACTCTTCTAAAACTTATAGGTAAATCTTGGATCTCAGTCAGAAATAATAGATAGTGGTACTCCATACAACCGTACCACATCCCTGATATATATCCGTGCCAGTTGATCCAAAGAGAAATCCTCTCGAATAGCAATGAAGTGTGCAGTCTTTGTAAGACGATCCACAACAACCCAGATTGCATTGTTGCCTTTGGATGTCCTTGGAAGTTCGGTGACAAAGTCCATGGTGATGTTCTCCCATTTCCATTCTGGTATGGGCAATGGTTGCATCATCCCCTTAGACTTCCGCCTCTCTGCCTTCACTTGCGGACACACCAGGCACTTTGATGTATATTCAGCAATCTCCTTCTTCATATTATCCCACCAAAAGTTTTCTCAGAGATCTCGATACATCTTTGTGCTCCCTGAGTGAATAGAGAAATTTGAACTATGTGCATCATCCAAAAGTTCCTTCTTCAGCTCCGAACTTGATGGAACACATAGTCTTTTCCCAAACCGCACAATTCCTTCTTCATTAAAATTAAACTCTGAGGATTTTCCCTTTTTGATAGCTTTCAATTTTTCTTGGATTCCCGCATCATCCTTTTGAGCAACCTTTAACCTTTCCAAAAGAGATGGTTAAGCAATCATTTTTGAAAGGATTGATGATGTTACATTATTTATGATTCCCACATCCATCTTCATTAAGTCTAAGAAGATTGGATCCTTCTCAATTCTCATCATTGATATAATCGCTGGATCCTTTCTACTTAGGGCATCTGCCACCTTGTTCGCTTTCCCAGGGTGGTAATGTATTGAACAGTTATAATCCTTGATGAGCTCTATCCATCTTCTCTGGCGCATATTAAGCTCTTTCTGTGTGAATATATATTTAAGACTCTTGTGGTCAGTATATATCTCACATTTCTCTCCATAGAGATAATACCGCCAGATTTTCAAGGCAAAGATCACCGCCGCCAACTCCAGATCATGCGTTGGATAGTTTCTCTCATGGATTTTCAACTGCCTTGAGGCATAGGATATCACTTTATCATTCTGCATCAGCACACATCCTAATCCCTTCTTCGAAGCATCACTGAATACCACAAAAAGCTCTCCACTTGTGGGTAAAGTGAGCACGAGTGCAGTGATAAGCCTCCTTTTCAACTCCTTTAAGATTTCTTCGTATTCATCACTCCAAGCAAACTTTACTCCCTTTCGAGTTAGCTTGGTAAGAGGGTTGGACAATCGTGAGAGATTTCTCACAAATCGTCGATAATATCCAGCTAACCCCAAGAAGCTACAGATATCAGTTACCGATGTTGGCCTCGACCATCCCTCAATTGCATCTGTTTTGGAGGGGTCCACAGATATCCCATTGCTTGTGATGATATGGCCCAAGAATGAGACCTCCTTCAACCAGAACTCACACTTGCTGTACTTGGCATAGAGCTTCTCCTTGCGCAAAGTCTCCAGTACAGTTCTTAAATGCTCCTCATGGTCCTCCTTGGTTTTGGAGTATATTAGAATATCATCTATAAAGACTACCAAAAATTTGTCTAGGTAATCTCTAAAGACTCTATTCATCAAGTCCATGAATATTGCTGGAGCATTGGTGAGTTTGAAAGACATTACTATGAATTCATAGTGCCCGTACCTTGTACGAAAATCAGTCTTGGGGATATCTTCCTTCTTCACCCTTACTTGATAATATCCCGACCGCAAGTCCACCTTTGAGAAGTATTGTGCTCCACGCAGCTGATCAAACAAGTCATCGATTCTTGGGAGAGGATACTTGTTCTTTATCGTGATTTTGTTAAGTTCACGATAATCGATGCAAAGCCGCATTGACCCATCCTTCTTCTTGACGAAGAGGACTGGTGCACCCCATGGTGATGCACTTGGGCGTATAAACCCTTTATCCAGATTCTCCTGTAGTTGTTTCTTCAGCTCTTCAAGCTCAACAACAGCCATTCTATATGGAGTCTTGGATATTGGTAGCTCCCCAGGTATAAGTTCAATTGAGAACTCAACATCTCTTCTTGGAGGAAGACCAGGAAGTTCCTCGGGAAATACTTCAGTGAATTCCCTCACAATAGGCATTTCTTCAAGGGTGGTTTCTTCCTTGGACTCAATCATCTGAGCCAGATATGCATGCTCATAAGGCAGTAATATCCATGCTTGAGATGATGGATCTAAAGGAGATTCATCTTCCTCCTGACACTTGTAAAGAATCGGGGGTCGATTCTCCATATGGAGTGTGATTTCCCTCTCCCGACAATTTATGTTGGCTCTATATAAGGAAAGCCAATCCATGCCAAGAATTGCATCAAATTCCACCAAAGGGAGTATGATGAGATTCGCTGGGAAATTCAATCCACAGATTATAACAGGGGAGGACTTATATTCATGGGATGAAATGATTGCCCCATTTGCTGTACTCACCGACATCTTTACTTCCAGGATTTGTGGTGGTGCTGGGATTGTTCTACTAAACATTCGAGATATAAAAGAATGCGTAGAACCTGAATCAAAAAGTACGTTCGCTATTCTTGAATGAATAACTAGCGTACCTGTCACCACTTCGTTGTCAGGGTTCACTTCGGCAGAAGTGATGGAAAAAGTTCTTCCTTGCTATCTTGGAGGTTGCTGGTTGCCTCCGATAACCCTTGGATTAGGGCACTGATTTGCAAAATGACACGGTTCTTTTCATTTGTAGCATTGAACAATGCATTGAGGTTCGAACGGAGCATTCCTCTCCTCTGTCGTAGCCGCGGGTCCTTCTTGCTGATAGTTAACAGCTAGGTGCCCTTCTCTTCCACACTTGAAGCATTTTCTTGTCCCCCTAAGGCAATTTCCAGGGTGCTTCTTTCCACATTTTTGGCAAGTGGGGTGCTGGAACTTCTTAGCACCGTTGGATTTATCCATCGGACCACCAGCATTGAATTCCACCTTCCGCTTCTTGTCCCCATGATACCCCTGTGATTCTCCGATCTCCATTTCAACCTTGAGGGCACATCGGACAATTTCATCATAGCTTTCGAAGTCACGGATCGCTAATGCTTTCTGCAAGCTAGGCTTCAGCCCACCAAAGAAGCGGTCAACCTTGCATTCGGGGGTAACGACAAAGCCAAAAGCGTATCATGCAAGCCTTGTGAAGTTTTCCTCGTACGCTCCCACAGATTCTTCATCTTTCTTCTTGAGGGAAAGGAAGTCCCTTTCCATCTTAAGACGGAGGGTGCACGGAAAATAGTTATCGAAAAACATCTTCCGGAATTCCTTCTATTCTAAAGCCTCGATCTCCTCCTCAAGCTTCATATTTTTGATCAACGTCCACCATTGATCAGCTTCACCCTCCATACGATAATCCACCAGGAGAACCTTCTCTTTTTCAGAGCATTGGAGGATGGAGAATATCTTTTCAATGGAGTTGATCCATTGTTCAGCGATCTTGGGATCGGATGATCCACTAAAAGTAGGAGGCCTTTGTCTCATGAAGCTCTCGATAGTGACTTGTTCTTTCTTAGGGGGGGTTGAACGTTCCTCTTGACCAATGTTTCTATTCAAAACTTGAGTTAGCTGAGAGAGAAGCGTGACAAAGTTTGTGATTCCCGCTCCCATTGGATTGGGCATCTCATAAGTACAATCATCACACTGATCTTCACAACGGTTGTTAGCCCGAGTTCTCCTATTACCGGCCATTGGCTGGAATAAAAGGAAAGTTAGGGGTAACACATAAAGGGTAATCCAAAGACAAAAGTTGATGACTTATAAATAAACTTTAATCTCTTTAACTCATGAGTCTATAGGATTCAATCCAGGCTTTTCATGATCTTCCTTCTAACATATATTCTTAGGGGAATTTTTTTCCCTTAATAAGGGTTCATACTAAGATTTTGAATTTATCAAAACATATCCCTCGGGAGTGTCGTAACCAAGAGTGCAGCAAGGCCCGTTGTCGTGCACCAGTTCCCGTTTGATTCTAGCTCAAAGCGGTGTTTTTGGGTTTTACCCCTAGGATACATCTGTGCCAGAGCCGCCTCTACCTGCTCGTATCCAGACAGGGATGTATTTTTTTTGATAAACCACTTAATTAGTATTTACCAAAACTTAGGGATGTTTTTATTATACTTAGTCTTGTATCTAAGGCTTTACTAGGGTTTCCTAATCCCAAAAATAACTAAACCTATCCTCTGATACCAACTATGACAACCCTGCTTTTTATTACAACTTAAGCATGCTTTATTACATAAAACTTCACTTGATACAACAAAGAAGATCGAGAGGTTTAGTGTCTTTGGGGCTTAGGATCATTACATAAAAACTTTAAACTTGAAATACATCATCTTTATTGAAAACTTCCTTTACATGACCACTACATTCCTTCGTACTTAGCATTGCATGGGATAACCTGAGGACATGCATAAGAAAAGGGTGAGCTATAAAGCCCAGTAAGGGAGTACAAAATGAATAACATGAGAAGTAAAATACATGTTAGGAAATAGGAACATCAATAGAGCATTAGAGTAACATGAACATAAAGGCATGATAAAGCATGATAACCATAACATGGAAATGTGGCAACAACACTTAACATTGAATTAGCATGAGCCAAGGCTCATTGCACATGGAGCATGAGTAAACCCTCATTGAACTTGAAGCACGAGTAAACCCTCGTTGCACTTGAATTAGCATGAGTCAACACTCATTGCACATGACGTATCATGATACTATACTTTACCCAATGCATTGGAGCGCTATAAAGGGCGCACCCTTCTTAAACATTTCATTTCATGCATAAGTGTGCCACATGGATCATAAAACATGGATTCATAAAACATAATCATTTATTACACGATAAAGGAATGTGGAATTCATACATGAAACTTTATAATCAATAAGTAAATGTGCATAAAGGTTAATACCCTTGATGGAGAAATGGGCATGGTATTCACTACACAATGATATTGGCTTAGAAAATCGGTGTGATTTCGGCAGCGTAACGGCGTGACATAAGAATTCATAAAAAGGGTTGATGAGATAGAATGGGGTTCCTCATCATATTTACATGTAATGGAAAGTAAGGAGGTCATATAGATACATGTACCAACAATTGAAAAGGAATTTAGATTCATGATACAAAAGTATTGCTTGAACATAAAAGAGGAGAAAAAGGTTTCTTTCGGAATTTCGGCATAGTAACGGGTGTACATGGGAGACTTTTAATGAGAGAGAAAGGGGTATCCCATCATTAAAACAATAATAGGGAAGTATGGGATAGGTGCGAAACGGTGCGAAACCATACCCCAACATTCATAATTGAAATTAAAAGGGCAATACAACTTAAATAAAATTGACAAAAAAGAGAAAGGAAGAAAAAACCCTTACTTGGAAGTGTGCTTCCAAAGGCTAGAGAGAGGCTTGTGAGAGGCTTCTTGGGAGCTTGGGGAACCTTGGGAGGATTCTAGAGAGATTAGGGCAGAGGTTGGACGAACTCCAAGGGATTTTAGTGAGGAGGAAGTGGGAGCTTGGGTGGGTTTATATAGGAAAGGTGATAGAATTCTTTATTATTTAGGTTTGGGACCCCTTATATTAAAATAGTCCAAACCACAAACCATCCCATGGTATTTGCCCATGGTTTCTGAAAAAGGAAAGAAGAAAAAAATATTTTACAAGGACAAGGTCCGAACTTATTAAAAAATTAGGGTTGCTTATGTGGAGGTGAGTCACACTCCCATGGAAATTAATTTAAAAAGGCAAAGTGTTGAATAAGTCTTGAGGGCTCCATTAATGCTTTGAAAAGTAAGTCAAACAAACAAAAAACCTCATTATTTTAATGATAAAACACATATTGGCCGAACATAAGGATTATGTTATTTTATTACATCACCATTGGGTCATTATGATGTCATAAAACACATTATATATTTAAATGGTATTTAATTTTTACCCAATAATTTGACTGTCTCAGAAAATTATGAAAAATTCACCGTTGGATAATTTCGACGTCCTGATTCCAAAAATAATATTTATTTTATCTAAATAATTTTCTAAATATGTGAATTTTCACTTTTAAAATAAAAACCGACATTTATAAAAAAATTCACGGGTTTTGACAGAAATGGCTTTCAAACCTTAATAAAAATTTTAATTGCATTCATAAAATTATAAGACCATTTATACTTAATAAAAAATTAATTTAATATTAATAATAATATTTTATTAAAATATTATTTAATTCAAAAATCCTTTAATTTAATAAAATATAATTCTTAATTAAATAATAACTAAAAACACCATTTGTACTTTAAAAACTAATTACAATGTATCAAAAATGACTAGAAATTATATTCATTATTATATAAAAAAATAATGTACATGAACATGGTGCTACTTATTTGTTACATAACCCCTTAAAATAGCCGCATAAGACCTAAGGGTAAGGTGTGCGATGGTGACAGACTCTTGGGGCGGCTCGGATAACATCGCTCGAGTGGTAATTTCAATCAACTTCCACTTTTCCCGTAGACGATCACGTTCGAGCTTGACTTGATGAAGCTCAGCTTGGGCTTGGTCAAGGGCAAAGCCCAAAGACGCCACCTCTTTTCCGAGCTCTGAAAAATGGGCTTCGTAAGGGGAAATTCTACTGGATGAGGCCATCGCTTCCTTTGTCTGAGTAGAAATGGGTTCGTTAAAGCCTTATATTTATACTACTCAGATGATCACTGTTCAACGACTATAAAAGTAACGGTCACAAATCTTAACGTAAAACTAAAGAAGTTGACATCTTATATAAACATTTTTCATAAAGAAAAATTTAATTGGATCAAGAGGGATTTTCCATTAATGAAACTTTGGGTCGTTACAATAAACCTAAAAAATATAGAGTTTTTGGTATTCACAAAAAGAAAATAAAAGAGAATTTCTTGAGAAGAAAAGAGAAATTTTGAGAAGTAAATCCGACAAAATTATAGGTATAAAAAATGGTTTTATAAAATGGTAAAAAGAGGGGGTAAATGAGTATCCCATTCATAAAATAATGTTATTATAGTAAATGGATAAAATAAAGTGGACAAAATAACTTAGTTTGAAAATTGGAAAACATACCACATAAAAAAGGAACTTGAATGGAAAAAAAGTGGAGATTTCCCTTACCTTAAAGAGTGGTTCCTAAAACATGAGGATTGAGACCTTGGGGGATTGAGGAAACCTTGGTAGGTAAAACTATCATAGATTTATGGATAATGGAATGGGAGTGAAAGTAAATGGATAAATGGGTGGGTATTTATAACAAAATTAGAGGATTTGTTTATTAATTTCCAAATATAGGTCATGGAAAATGAAAAACCATGGGCTTGCCCATGATATTTTCCTATGGTATTAGAAACTTGGGAAACCTTTTATGTTATTTTAATCCAAATGAGTCGACCATCATTTTATATTACTTATTTTGGCAAGTAAAAGTAAAGTTTCCACAAAATAACATTTTAAAAGTTAAAGTTTCCATTTTAGAATTTGGAAAGTAAATTATAGATTTGGAAATTGATTAAAATATATGATATTTATAAAATAAAATATTTTAGTTTGTGTATTTAGGTTAATTAATTATTATATTATTATGAAATAATTATGAAATCATTAAACATATCGAAAAAACTCAAAATGTGTTTTTACTATTCACTAAAAAAGTATTTTATAAAATTATCATAAATTCAACATAACATAATTTTGAAATGATGATTCCAAAAATGATATTTATTTTATCATAATAATTTTATAAATATGATAATTTTAACTTTTAAATATAAAAATCCTTATTTATTAAAAGTAATAGCGGGTTAAAAATGCAAAGTGAAATTTCTGACACTTAAAAAAAAATTATTTTATTATTTATATTTAAAAAGAGTGATTTTATCATAATATTTCATTAAAATAAAAATTATTCATAATAAATTAGTTTATTATAATAATTTATTTCTTTCTAAAAAGTGCAATTTTTTTCCCAAAAATCAATTTATCAAATTCTTCATATTTTTATATTAAGGAAAACTATTCTTAAAATGAAACTCATGGAATAAAAATTTTATTTATATAATAGAATTAAACTTTAAGTAAATAATGCCTTAACACAAAACCCCTTATAACACCCATGTACGACCTAAGGGTAAGGTGTAAGATGGTGATAAACTCATGTGGTGGCTCGAAAAACATCGACTGAGTGATGATTTCAACTAACTTGAACTTCACATATATGTGACTATGTTTAAGCTTCACTTGTTGAAGCTTAGCTTGGGCTTGGTCAAGAGTGAACCCCAGTGATGATACCTACCTCCCAAGCTTCGATAAATGTGCTTCATAAGACATAACTCTTCTAGTTGTGGTCATCACTTCTTCTTTTTGCATTAATTATCCTTTGTCATTTCTACTTATAAACATTAATTATAATATTAAAATTATTATCAAGAGTATAGTTTCCAATAATCATATTTACCAATAGTAATGTTTGACCAACGGTCATATAACGGTCAAATCTCGAAGGTCATATTTCCCTTTATTCCCTCTTCATTATTAAGGATATATGGTTTTGTTGTGTACAAAAATAATATAACACGCATTTTCAGGGAATATATTTCATTAAAAAAGTTTGGGTCATTACATTATCCCCCCCTTAAGAAATTACATCCCCAAAATTTCAAATCATGCTCTCAGTTGAGAAAAGGTGTGGGCACTTCTGTCTCATTGTCTCCTCTAGTTCCTACATCGCTTCTTCATATTTATGGTTCCTCCACAACACTTTGATGAGGTTGGAAGTCTTGTTGCATAGAACCTTATCTCTACGGTCCCAGATCTCCACCAGCTACTCCTCATAAGAGAGTTCATGTTCCAGTTGTACCACCTCAATATTTAGTACACGTGAGGGATCATGTTTGTACTTCCTCAAGATAGATACATGGAATACATCATGAAATTGAGCTAGATTTGGTGTAAGTGAAAGCCAATAGACCACTGTTCCTATGTGATAAAGGATTTCATAGGGGACAATGTACCTGAGGCTAAGATCCCCTTTCTTCCCAAACCGCATGACTCTATTCCAAGGTGATATTTGAAGGAAAACTTTATCACCAACATTAAACTATAAGTCCCTTCGAAGATTGTCAGCAAATATCTTCTTCCAACTCTAAGCAGCCTTTATATGTTGTTGGATGACATGAACCTTTTCTGTAATATCTTTTACAAGATAAAACCCAAGTATCTTTCTCTCAAAAACTTCATCCTAACATGTAGGAGTTTTACATCACTTCCCATATAGAGTTTCATAGGGTTCCATTTTAATACTCGAGTGGAATTTGTTATTATATGAGAACTAAACTAATGAGAGGTGTCGATCACATCCACCTTTGAATTCCATTGAACATGTTCTTAGCATGTCCTCAAGTATCTGAATAGTCCTTTCAGATTATCCATCAGTTTGGGAGTGATAGATCGTACTAAAATTCAATTCAGTATCCATATCATATTGAATACTTCTCCAAAATTTAGATGCAAACCTTAGATCACAATCAGAAATGATAGAAAGTGGTACCCCATGAAACCCCACTGCTTCCTTTATGAAAATATTGGAAAGTTGGTCAAGAGATAAATCTTTCTGAATAGTGATAAAATGGGCAGTCTTGGTGAGACGATCCACTATAACCCATATCACATTGTTTCCTTTGGATATTCTCGGGAGACTAGTGAAAAATTCTATAGCGATATTATCCCAATTCAATGTTAGTACGAATAGTGGTTTCAATACCACTTTAGGAAGTTTTCACTACGCCTTTTCCTGTTAACACACCAAGCACCTTGTAGTGTAGTCGACAATCTCCATTTTCAAGTTATCCCACCAATAATGATCATGAATGTCCCTATACATTTTAGTGCTTCCAGGATGTATAGATAACATAGAGTTATGAGCTTCATCCATTGAATCCTTCTTTATTTCCAAAATAGATGGAACATATAATGACCCAATACTTTTACACATAAACTTACATGATTTTAAACATAATTATCCTTAAATTACAAACCATGGATCATATATTCTAGTGTCTTTGTAAGATTAGTTACATAAAATTAAAAACTTGAAACTAGAATAAAACATCGCTTTATTAAACATCCATAATGGGCTCCTAACTTCCTTTGAGATTCTAAATCTACATAGGATAACCTAGGGAATACATAAAGAAAAGGAATTTCCTAAAAAGCATAGTAAAGGAATAAACATGGGGAAAAAGAAAACAAATAACATGAGTTAGAATGCATATCATGGTAATCATTAAAGGCATGGTTTATGATTAAACATAAGGAATAATGACATATATAACATGGAGTATTATGATCATGGAAACGTAAGAAAATGGAAGCAATATATTTCATGACATAAACATGAGTCAAGGCTAACTGCCAAGACTATATCATATGGTAGACAAAGTCCCATAAAGGAATTAGGTTTAATACCTATCCCAACATGACATATCATGAGAATAAACATTACCCAATGCATTGGAGCGCTATCTGGGTACACCCATCACAACATGTTCATGAATATGTGTGCCAAATAAGGAATCAAATATATGGTATAAACATAAGGGTTACCCATGAGAAGAAATGGGTATCATAATCACACAGTAAGACATAAAAAATGGACATATCATAAAGGTGTCTATGAAATAATGGATTTAATTCATACACAGACATTCATAAGGGAAAATAGGTATATATCATGATAAGTGATGTCAAACTGAAATGAAATGATGTAAAAGAGTTTTTAAGAAACATTAGAAATGAGTTACTTTAGTGTAGTTTTAAGGAAATTATTAAGAATTATTTAAAATATATAAAGGGATAATTACTTGCATAAAATCAGAAATGAATGAAAGAGCACTGTCGTGGGTGCCCTCAAATGATTAGTGTGATTTTGGGGTACTTAGGTGCAGCAGAGTGGATGACCAAGGTCGTCTCTCAAAGGAGGAAGTGAATTAAAACAAATTTTTAGAGGTATTATAAAAATAAAATAAAAGAGAATAAAAACACTACTTGAAAGGATGGGGTTTGGTTATAGTTTATAAATCTAGAATAAGTTTTCTAGAAGAAGATTGTATTTTTTTTAGTTTTGAAATGAATTTCGATTAAAATGACAAACAAGAAGATGTTTTTTTATACAATATTTAAAATATGTAATCGATCTAACTCTACCTATTCAATAAATTATTTATAATTATATTTTAAATTAACATCCACTTAATTATGATCCCTTAACTTGTTAACCCCCAAACCCTATGAGAATTAACCTTACCACAAATATGAAGTGAATTAAACCCCAGGTTATCTTCAGAACATGTAATCGCAGCACCCTACTTTGATTGATGTTATAAGGATAACTTATGGTCAGTGGTAAATTAAGGCACATATCCATTATTTAAATGAGCAATAATTTATTTTAGGGATTATTTTTGAACTCTACAAATTAATCCCATGTGGTTTTGAATTATCGGTTAAGGTTGCACTCTCACAGTTCACACAATTCCCGACCTCGCGTGTTTTGTGTTAACTATTAAATTGATTTATTAGTCTCATTTAAATTAAAAAATAAATTAATAGATCATAATATGTGAATTAAAGTATCTCATTGATTCAAAATAAATGAATGAAGAAGGATAGAGGTCGATCGATTACTAAAAAGAACTACTCTTCCTTGGGCGGTGTAATCATCGTAGAAACGTTTTGCATGTGCAAAGGTTTAGAAAGGGTAGAACCCAATAACGTTTCTACTCTTGATTACAGAACAATTAGGAATATTAAGAGAAGAATAAATTTAAACAAAACATAATAAAAGAGAATAAATAAAATAATAACAAAGAAGCTTATTATGAAAACACAAACATTACAACATGAGGAAGAAGAATAGGGCTTCGACAAAGGGATCCTTGCTTCAAGAGCTACCCTTATTGAATTGCTTGGATAATTGGAGTGTAACCTCTTATCCTCTTCAATAAACTTCATAATGCACTTACCAACCCTTAAAACTGATAAAAACTCCAATTTATAGAGGGGAGGGGAGGAGAGGTTACAAGTGGTTTCAAGTGTAAATGTGGAAATTTGGCCAAATATTTTAATCCAACTTTTACCACCCATTTGACCACTGAAACGCTTGAATAATCTCTTCTTCAAGAAGGATAATATGTGAGGATATGGGTCATATATCTCATATAAAAATTTGGGCTCAATAAAATACCAAATTAAGGAGTTATGGCCCAAATACAAAATCTTATCCATTCTGGCGTGTCCAACCCTCCTTTGACTTTATGGCCCAATTAATCCATCCAAATGCATTATTTTGATCTAGTGTCCTGAATAAAAGTTGTATCCCATGAATTAAGGAACATATTTACAAAATATTAAGTTAAAATAATTTAAATAAAAATATTTATGATCGAAATACTACAGTGAATTTGAAAGGGTAAAAATGGAATTTTCATCAAATATTCAAATGAATGATCTAATCCCAAATACTTTCTAATTGGACATATTTAACACAATGTGAGGAAATTATATAATTTATTATAAATAAAATATTCAATAAAAATGTGTTTTATCAACTCCCCCACACTTGACACTTGGACTCCTGGACAAGTAAACATCAAAAGCAAATCAAAGCAAATTTAAAACACATATCAATGAGATCCACCAATTTCATACCAAGAAACAAAAGATATCATGACTTATCTATAAAATATTATTTCAAGTTCTTCATTTAAGATCATTCAATATATTTAATCTTAATTTATCCTCCCATGCACACAAAAAACTTACCTAACATTCATTTTCACTCATCACATAAATGTCAATTTTTTAGCAATGTCTTTCTCATCCAAACTCATAAAAGGGTCACCATAGGCTTGATAAATTCCTAAATATCCACCCGATGTTATTCAAGGACATATGTTTATCATGAGTACTTTTCAGAGTTGTTCAGTGGCTTTCAGTTGGTAGGATTTAGATGTTGAATTTTTTTGAGGCCGAATGAGGAGGGCTTGGCTCTTTTTGAAGTGAAATAACCTTATTCTAGTTTTCACTTAAGTATGGTCTCCTCCTCACTCACCACAGTAGAAAGTAATATCTATCAGTATAAAAAATCAATGAAATTTATCACCCTTCATTATTTCAGCAGCAAAAATTCCAATCTTCTCAAACAATATTTTTCTTGAAAGCTCCAGAAAAGGCACAACTTTCTTCCTTCATTAGAAGCTTCAGAAAGGCACAACTTTACTAATCATGAAAGCTCCAGAAAAGTCACATATTTCAATAGAATGTTTTTTTCAAAGAAATATAATCTCTTCATAATTTTATGTTCCTCCCAAAGTATCACCAATTGAGGTATCACAACACAAAGACACCTTCCCCTACACTTAAGTTTAACTAGATTATGAAATTTCACTTCAAGAGAAGTTTGGATAGGAAAAATTGGCTTGTAATGTGGCTAACCTAACAGGCTGTTCATGGGTTATATGGGTTACAAGGATTAAATGTACAAGGTAGGCCGGAATAAAAAGGATTATCTTGAAAAGGGAGCTTTAAAACCAAATAAATGCCTCAATCATTTAAAAACACATGTATCTCAAACCCTCAAGTTTTGATAGGAATAAATCAAATTCTGGTTAAATCAAGCATAGTTTGGTTCTCTCAAGAAGCGAGGTGAATGAAAAGAATATGACAAAAAATGGTTCAGAATCCTCACAGGAAAATAATTTCAAAGATAAAGACAGTGAGATGTGGCATGGAATTCAAAAGTCAGAGTAATTGTCACGAAATTCCCAAAGAATTGAACTTGAAATAAAGTCATTTTCAGCATTCATTTAAGCTCAGTTTCATGGAATAAATTGGTTTAATCATTGACACAAGTTTCAAAAATGGCAATGATAATCATTTCAGCTCAATTTTTTTAAAAAAAACACACACAAAAAATGATAAAGAAACACAAAAATTTTTTGAAAACACACAATTTTTTTAAACAAACAACAAATGAAAATCCTAAACTATAAAGGTTCCCTCCCCCGCACTTAAAATATTTCATTGTCCTAGATTTGAACCCATGATATGATATGTGCACATGAAATGCATAATTTTATTTAGGACAAGTAATATAAAAGTGAAAGGGTTAGGAACAACCTGATATTCTCAAGTGATGATGGGGTCATGCAGTTTGATGAAATCAACTGCATCGGTAGGAAGTCCCTCAATGTATTTCTTCAAACGTTGACCATTGACTGTAAAGATCCTTCCAGTTTCCTCTTGTGTGATCTCCACTGCACCATAAGAAAAAACATTAGACACAACATAAGGATCTAACCATCTGGAACGCAACTTACCAGGCATCAACTTCAGTTGTGAACTGTAGAGTAGGACTTTCTCTCCAACATGAAACTTCTTTTATGGATCATTTTATCATGAACTTCTTTTGATATTTACTTGCAGAGCCTTGAGTTCTCATATGATGATAGTCTAATCTCCTCAAGCTCTTGAATTTGAAACTTCCTTTGAATTCCAGCTTGGTCCAAATCCATGTTGCATTTCTTTATAGCCCAATATGCCTGATGCTCGACTTCCACTGGGAGATGACATGCTTTCCCAAAAACAATCCGAAATGGGGACATACCAATGGGGGTCTTTTATACTGTCCTATAAGCCCACAATGCATCATCCAAGAACTTTCTCCAATCCTTCCTATTTGGTTACATGGTTTTCTCCAAGATTTGTTTCAACTCACGATTTGAAACCTCAGCCTGGCCATTTGTTTGGGGGTGGTATGGTGTTGATGTTTTGTGTGCCACCACATACTTTCGAAGGAGGGAATAAAAATTACTATTGCAAAAGTGTGTCCCTTGGTCACTGATGATGGACTTTGGTACTCCAAACCTACAGAAAAATTGATCCTTGACAAAATCCACTACAACATGATAATCGTTAGTCCTGGTGGCCTTGGCCTCCACCAATTTACTCACATAATCGATAACAACAAGGATATACAAGAAACCAAATGAACTAGGAAAAGGGCCCATAAAATAAATTCCCCAAACATCAAAAATCTCACAGAATAAAATGGGTTGTTGGGGCATCTCGTGTCTCCTTGAAATGTTTCCAGTGTGTTGGCAATGAGAGAATGACTTACAAAACACATGGGAATCATGGAATAAGCTAGGCCAATATAATCCAGAGTCTAAGAATTTTCTAGAAGTACGTTGGGGTCCAAAGTGTCCACCACAAGCAAGTGTATGATAGAAATGAAAAACAGGCTCAAACTCATGATTGGGAACACACCTCCTAATGACTTGGTCACTATACATGCGCCAGAGGTAAGGATCATCCCACACATAAAACCTAGAATCACTTTTTAATTTTTGGACTTGATGCTTCTTAAAATTTACTGGGATTTCAGAGATAACAATGTAATTAACTAAATCAGCATACCAAGGATGCATACCTGAGATGGTATAGAGATGCTCATCGGGGAAAGTGTCCCGAAGTGGTACCTGGTCCAAGGTGTCACCCTCTGGTGTGTGAGTAAGCCTACTCATGTGGTCTTCCACCAAATTCTCTGACCCCTTCTTGTCCTTTATCTTGATGTCAAACTCTTGAAGAAGGAGCATCCAACGGATAAGTCGTGGATTTGCATCTGGTTTCTTTAGGAGGTACCTCAAAGCTACATGGTCATAAAAAACATCTAATTTAGATCCCAATAAATATGAACAAAATTTATCTAAAGCAAATATAACAGAAAGAAACTCATTTTCAATTGTGGTGTAGTTTGATTGGGCAGAATCCAATGTCCTCTATGTATACGAAATCACATGTGAATGTCCCTCCACCCTCTGAGATAAGACATCTCCAACCGCAAAGTTGGATGCATCACACATAAGCTCAAATAGAAGGTCCCACCGTAGGGGATGTATGATCAGTGGAGTGGTCAGACACTTATTTAGCTCATCAAATGATACCATGCATGGATCATCAAAATTGAAGTCAATATCTTTTTGAAGTAATCGAGATAAGGGTAGAGCGATCTTACTAAAATCTCTGATGAAGCATCGATAAAATCCAGCATGTCCAAGGAATGACCGAACATCACGCACAAATGTAGGATATGGCAGGGATGAAATAATGTATACCTTAGATTTATCAACTTCAATGCCATGTTGTGTGACTATATGACCTAAGAAACTTCCCTTTTCGACCATGAAATGACATTTTTCAAAATTCAAGACCAGATTTTTCTCAATACAACGATGCAACACATCACCCAAACTAGAGATACATTCATCAAATGAGGATCCATAAACTATAAAATCATCCATAAATACCTCCATGTAGGTCTCAATGAAATCTAATAAAATACTCACCATGCATCTCTGGAAGGTACCTGGGGAATTGCAAAGTCCAAATAGCATCCTTCGGTAAGAAAAGGTACCGAATAGGCAGGTGAATGTCGTCTTCTCCTGATCCTCCAGAGCTATAGGAACCTGAAAATATCTAGAAAATCCATCCAAGAAACAATAGTGTGTCTTCCTAGCTATTATCTCAAGCATCTGATCAATAAATGGGAGGGGGAAATGGTCTTTGCGAGTGGAATGATTTAGTTTCCTATAATAAATAAACACATGCCAACTGTTTTGTACCCTCATTGGAACTAACTCATATTTCTCATTTTTAACAACAGTAACACTAATTTTCTTAGGCACAACCTGAATAGGACTTACCCATTGAGAATCTGAAATGGGGTAGATTATACCTGCCTCGAGCAATTTTTCAACCTCTTTTTTAACAACCTCCAGAAGGGTTGGATTGAGTCTCCTTTGTGGTTGCCTCACCGGTTTATCCCCATCCTCCAAGAGAATCCTATGCATTCAAATAGAGGGGATAATACCTGATATGTCTGCCAATATCCAACCAATTTCCCTAATGTTATCTCTCAAAAGATTCAAAAGTTTTTCTTCATGTTCAAAAGAGAGATTGTTAGTAATGATAACAGGCAAACTATCACCACTCAGCAAGTATGCATATTTAAGATTTGGGGGAAATGGCTTGAGTTCCAATATAGGGGGTAATGTATGGATGGAGAAATTGATGCAACAGACATATCTGCACAATGAACATTAGTATCAGAATAAAAATCATCAAAATTAGAAAATAATGCATCAAATCCATCGACATACTCAACAACCATGTCATAATCAGAGTTTATATGATCAGAATTTGAATCCACATCAAAATCAAATCCAAGAGAGGTTTTTCCATCAAAAAAAGGCGAGGAAGTACTTTTAGACATCAAACTAGAACCAATTCTCATAATCTCCCTAAGCATAGGACGATCAAAATCCATGGAGTTTTTACTTGGTGGTTCAAAATGGGAGATAACAAAAGCAGAATGGTCCTCAGAGGGGTACTTCATGGAGTCCATAACATTAAAAATTACAACTTCATCTCCAAAATCCATGGAAAGTGTACCCTCATGAACATTTATGATAGTTTTTATAGTTTTGAGGAAGGGTCTACCTAAGATAATGGGAGCACAAGAACTTACCTGATCATCCTCCATTTTGAGCACATAGAAGTCTACTGGAAAGATCATGTCTCTTACCCGAACAAGTACATCCTCAAGGACTCCTGCTAGATATGCCTTAGATATATTCGCCAATTTCACCACTATTCTCATCATCTTCAACTCACCAAACTGTAAAGAAGAGAATATAGAGTGAGGCATCACATTTATTGAAGCTCCTAAATCACAAAGAGTATCATAGAAGTGCAACTCCCCTATGGTACATGGGATGGTGAATGTCCTGTGATCCTTTCACTTTGTTGGAATTGCTAGAGTTGGTGTAATGAGTGCTGAGAAATTCCTTCCAAGGTTGATCCTCTCATTTCCCTTGAGCCCTCTTCGATTGGTGCAGAGTTCTTTTAAGATTTTGTCATACCTTGGGATTTGTTTGATGGCTTCAAGTAGAGGGATATTGATCTCAATACGCTTGAATGTGTCCAAAACCTCTTTTTGCATCGCCTCTTCAGCCATCTTCTTGGTTTGAACAACCCTATTTGTAAAGGGAAGAGGTTTAGGAGGAACATCATCAATCTTTTTCTTACCTTTATCTTTCTCCTTGGGTTTCTCATCAGTTGGTATGGAATGGGGATTCTCTGGAGTTGAGGTGAATCCCAGTGGAATGATAGGTGGAGAAGCATTAGTTGTTTGCTTCCCACTTCTCAATGTAATGGTACTGAAATTCCCCTTTGTATTGGGAGTAGGTTGGGAAGGAAGATTTCCAGAATTCTTACTTACCAGTTCATGGAGGGCAGTGGAAATCTGGCTCATTTGAGTCTTCAACTCCCTCAACTCCGAACCTTGACTCTTCAGCTCATTCTGTTGATTAAGAACAATTTTTTTCAAAAGATCATTAGTTTTATAGTCTACCTTGTGTTGTATATTCCCTTGTTGCTGACTTGTTGATGTTTGAGCTTCGAATATCCTTTGGGGTTGTTGGAAACCCTGTTGGTAAGGTGGAGGCTGCTGGAAGTTTGGTTGAAAAGGGGGCCTTTGTTGTTGCCTAGAGCCATACCTCATGTCTGATCGATCCTTCCACCCTTGGTTGAATGTTGGTGCAAAGGAGTCATACTTATTTTGGGGATGTGGTTGTTTTTGTTTCTAATATGGTCTCCTAGGGAATACTGCTGCATAATCTTCTGTTTCTTGGAGTTATGGCCAATAGTCAGTTGGGTGTCTTGTCTCAGTGCAAATACCACAAGGCCTTGAAGGAGGGGGTTGGGATGTATTTTGTGCCAAAGTAATATGTCTCACCATATTTTTCAATTCTTCCAAATTGGTATCAATCAAATGACTTTCAAGAGAAGATGAACTTACCTGATGTACTCCCCTGACATGTGGTGTACCTCGATCGCAAAATTGTTGGGAGTTTTGGGACATTTTGTCGATCAACGCACGTACAGCTACTGGTGTCTTGTCCACCAATGCTCCTCCAGCTGCAGCATCCACCATGCTCCTCTCTATAGGTGTGAGTCCTCATAGAAGTACTGGATGAGTAGTTTCTCACTGATTTGGTGATGTGGGAAGCTTGCACACAACTTCTTTAATCACTCCCAGTACTCATACATTGACTCCCCTTGGGCTTTCTTAATCTCAGATATCTCTTTACGAATGGAAGTGGTCCTTGATGCTGGAAAAAATCTCTACAAGAAAAGATGTTTCAAATCGTTCCAACAAGTTACATATTCGGGTTGTAAATAATACATCCAATCTTTCACAGCTCCATTAAGCGAGAATGGGAATGATCTTAATTTGATTTGGTCTTCAGATAAATTTCTTGGTTTTAAGGTTGAGAAAACCACATTAAATTATTTCAAATGTTTATTGGGATCTACACCAGAGAGGCCATGAAACTTTGGAATTAAGTGAATTAACCCGTATTTTAGTTCAAAGTCTGATTCGAGATTTGGGTATGCAATACAATTTGGTTGATAATTAATATCAGGTGCAACCAATTCTCTAATGGTTCTATTTAGCTCATTGTTATTATTTCCAGCCATTGGTTCTTATTTTATGTTTTAATTTGAATTGTTTCCAATTTCAAGGTTTCCAGAAGAGAGGAATTCACCAACTGGTTTAATATTGAAACTTCCCGTAGACTGAGACTGTCTGATTCGAGCTCGAAGGCTAAGTTCAATCTCAGGGTCAAGATCTAAGAGATCCTCGGGATTAGTTCATTTCATAAATCAAAAAATGAAAATAGGAAAAGTGGACCATAAGAAAAATGAGAAGTTTGAGTTGATGGTCCAAAAATAAAAGAAGAGGATGAAAAAAAATGAAAACTTGAGAAAGGGGAAAGATGAAAGAGATAGGTGAAGAAAATAATAAAATGAAAAATAAAAGAAATACCTCTAAATGGTTTAATAAATTACTTGCCTCCCTGGAAACGGTGCCAATTTTAAAGAGCACTATCGTGGGCGCCCTCAAATGAATAGTGTGATTTTGGGGTACTTAGGTGCAGCAGAGTGGCTGACCAAGGTCGTCTCTCAAAGGAGGAAGTGAATTAAAACAACTTTTTAGAGGTATTATAAAAATAAAATAAAAGATAATAAAAACACTACTTGAAAGGATGTGGTTTTTTTATAGTTTATAAATCTAGAATAAGTTTTCTAGAATAAGATTGTATTTTTTTTTAGTTTTGAAATGAATTTCGATTAAAATGACACAACAAGAAGATGTTTTTTTATACAATATTTAAAAGACGTAATCAATCTAACTCTACCTCTTCAATAAATTATTTATCATTATATTTTAAATTAAAATCCACTTAATTATGATCCCTTAACTTGTTAACCCCCAAACCCTATGAGAATTAACCTTACCACAAATATGAAGTGAATTAAACCCCAGGTTATCTTCGGAACATGTAATCGCATCACCCTACATTGATTGATGTTCTAAGGATAACTTATGGTCAGTGGTAAATTAAGGCACATATATATTATGTAAATGAGCACTAATTGAGTTTAGGGATTATTTTTGAACTCTACAAATTAATCCCACGTGGTTTTGAATTACCGGTTAAGGTTGCACTCTCACAGTTCACACAATTCCCGACCTCGCGTGTTTTGTGTTAACTATTCAATTGCTTGATTAGTATCATTTAAATTAAAAAATAAATTAATAGATCATAATATGTGAATTAAATTATCTCATTGATTCAAAATAAATGAATGAAGAAGGATAGAGGTCAATCGATTACTAAAAAGAACTACTCTTCCTTGAGCGGTGTAGTCATCGTAGAAACGTTTTGCATGTGCAAAGGTTTAGAAAGGGTAGAACCCAATCATGTTTCTACTATTGATTCCAGCCTAATTAGTAAGATTAATATAATAATAAATTTAAACAAAACAGAAGAAAATATAAGAAATAAAAGAAGAACAAAGAAGTTTATTATGAAAACACAAACATTACAACATGAGGAAGAAGAATAGGGCTTCGACGAAGGGATCCTTGCTTCAAGAGATACCCTTATTTAATTGCTTGGATAATTGGAGTGGAACCTCTTCTCCTCTTCCCTAAACTTCCTAATTCACGTCCCAACCCTTAAAAAATGATAAAAACTCCAATTTATAGAGGGTAGGGGAGGAGAGGTTACAAGTGGTTTCAAGTGTGAATGTGGAAATTCGGCCAAATATTTTAATCCAACTTGAACCGACCATTTGACTACCGATACGCGTGAATAAACTCTTATTCCAGAAGGATAATATGTTATGATATGGATCCTCTATCTCCTCTCAAAATTTGGGCTCAATAAAATCCCAAATTAAGGAGTTATGTCCCAAATACAGAAGCTTATCCATTCTGGCGTGTCCAGCCCTCCTTTGACTTTATGGTCCAATTACTCCATCCAAATGCATTATTTTGATCTAGTTTCCTGAATAAAAGTTGTATACCATGAAGTAAGGAACACAGTTAAAAAATATTAAGTTCAAATAATTCAAATACAAATATTTATGATCGAAATACTACAGTGAATTTGAAAGGGTAAAACTGGAATTTTCATCAAATACTCAAATGAATGATCTAATCCCAAATACTTTCTAATCGAACATATTTAACACAATGTGATGAAATTATATCATTTATTATCAATAAAATATTTAATAAAATGTGTTTTATCAATGAACTAAGATAGTTTTTCATGATAAAAATGGCGATTTTTGAAAAATATTTGTGGTTTAAAACAGATTATGGAGTGTACTTGAAAATGGGTAAGAAATGGGAAAGTTCCTTTTAATCGGGCTTGATTATTGGGAGGAATTGAGAAGGAAAACTTATAAATCATGTAATTACATATAAAATAAAGATGAATTGAGATACATATATATGTTTGTTACATTTATATAGAACATAGTAGAATTAATTAAGATTAATTAATGAATAAATTGAGGCAAAGAGATAGAAAACGTAACCCAAAGGTAATATGGTGGTTCAAAGAGATCTCTTACCTTACACTTACTTTTGGGTGAATTCCCTTTAACCTACTATATAATGGTTTTAATTATGTTATTAACTTATACTAGAACCATAATAATATTTATAATATCATATATTAACTTCTTATAATATCTTATTACCCGTTTGTTAATAATCTTTCATTATATTCACTATTCGAGTGTTAATTGCCTAGTTTTTTTTGACTTGTTATTTTTTTTATTCTTACATAGATCATGATTTTATAATCTATAGAATGTAAAACATGATTTAATTATCATATATATTTAGTATATATATATTTAGAATAATCCATAAAATTTGGAGATAAGAAATGAAATGCACCGATCATGGAGATGGTAGGTCGTACATACACATGAATGCTACTTCTATTTATTTGTCATATTAACAATATGAAATGTAAATGATACCACTAATAGAAATGGAGGATATACCAATGGATTTTTCCCAATAGTTTTCATAAACCACTGCAGTAGGGATGTTGATAGTTCTTTACCCAACAGTTTCAATAAACCGTTGGAATAGAGAGTTTTAGATGAGTTTTAACCAACAGTTTGATAAAACCGTTGGGATATGCGAGACTTTACCTAATGGTTTTATAAAACTGTTGGTAAATGTGAGTTTTAGGAAGCCTTTTCCAATGGTTTTGTAAACCATTGGTAAATCTTACCTTTCCCAACAGTTTTAAAAAACCGTTGGGAAAGTTTTCCCCTAAAATTATCAGCAACCCCAATCCCCCATCTGCCTGATTGTAGACCTAAAGCCGAGACACAGAGCTCTCTCGCTCAAAAAATTATTCTACCCTTCAATCAGAAAGTTGTTTTTTTCTGCACTTCAAATCTGTAAGTAGTACCTTAGGTTCAATGTTTTCCATCTATTGTTTTGTTTTATGTTTTTCTTTGGCCTAAACCCGAGTTCCATGCGGTATGGTATACCCAATAATTGAAATTTGATTTGTTTTTTGTTTTTTTTCTACACACTATCATGATTTTGTGAGTCAGATTTTTTGATTCAACTTTATTTGAAGTATTTTTAGCCACTACTTTGTAGAGTTAGTGAACTATACGAAGGGATTGGGGCCGGTTAGAGTAGTGGTGCAGGTGGAGTTGAGGTGGGGGGGGGGTGCAGGTGGGGGGTGGGATGTGCAGGGTGGGGGTGTTAGGGGAGGAGGGGGGCTGTGCAGGGGGAGTCTGCTGGGGTGAGGTGTGTGGGGCTGAACAGGTTGGGGGTGGGGGGGGGGGGGGGGTTGTGCTGCTGGGGGTGGGGGGAGGGGGGGGTGGAGGGAGGGGGTGTGTGCAAGTGGGGGGGGGGTGAAGGTGGTGGGGGGTGCAGTGGGTGGGGGGAGGAATTGTGCAGGTGGGGGTGTGCAGGTGTGGGATGTGCAGTGGGTGAAGGGGGATGTGCAGGTGGGGGTGTGTAGTCGGGGGGATATTGTTGGGAATGAGGTGGGGGGGGGGGGTGTACAGGTGGGGGGTGAGGGTGGGATGTGCAGGTGGGGGTGGGGGGGGGGTGTGCAAGTGGGGGGTGTAGGTGTGGGTGGGGGGGTTGTGCAAGTGGGTGGGGGGGAGTGTGCAGGTTGGGGGGGGGGGTGGGCAGGTGGGAATATATTGGGGGGGTGAGGTGGGGGGTGGGGTGTACAGGTGGGGGTGGGGGTGATGTGCAGGTGGCGGTGGGGGGAGGGGGGCTGGGCAAGTGGGGGGGGGGGGGTGTAGGTGGGGGGGGGGGGGTTGTGTAGGTGGGGGGATGTGAAGTGTGCAGGTGGGGAGGGGGTGTGCAGGGGGGGAGGGGGGATGTGCAGGGGGAGTCTGCTGGGGGTGAGGTGGGGGGGGGGGGGGGGCTATACAGGTGGGAAGTCATCACTTCCATAGTTCGCCAATAAGCACTGTGAAGTCATCACTTCTAGAGATTTGGATAGGTCTGAGGCATCTTTGGTTTTGGTTCTTCTCTAGTCATCTTGATGAGTAAGGCATCACATGATCTAAAAGTGACATCAACTATATAGGATGAATTCCTTCTCCGAAAACACATTTTTCTAGAAAGAATATATCCTTGTAAGGTGGTGGGAGCCTTTTAGAATCCTTTCATACAGAGACCAGGGGAGGAAAATCTCCATATATATCCACCTAGACCAGGGACCCACTACCATATGC